>CM037785.1:33788761-33810525 GCA_021229015.1 Solen grandis | reverse complement strand
ACATTTGACCTTCAAGTATGACCTTGACCTAGAGCCAGCGTGACCGCCTCATGCCTTCTGCAATCAGCTAAATGAGGTTAACATTTTAGCCGAGTTTGAAGAAAATGTGTCCAAGCGTTCATGAGATATGGAGCGGACACGAAAATAACATTTGACCTTCAAGTATGACCTTGACCTTGAGCCAACGTGACCGCCTCATGCCTTCTGCACATCAGCTCAATGAGGTTAACACTTTAGTCGAGTTTGAAGAAAATGTGTCCAAGCGTTCATGAGATATGGAGCGGACACGAAAATAACATTTGACCTTCAAGTATGACCTTGACCTTGAGCCAGCGTGACCGCCACATGCCTTCTGCACATCAGCTCAATGAGGTTAACACTTTAGCCGAGTTTGAAGAAAATGTGTCCAAGCGTTCATGAGATATGGAGCGGACACGAAAATGTTTCGGACACACTGACGGACTGACGGACGGACGGACTGACGGACTGACGGACGAAGGGCATTCCTATAACCCCCCTCCCGCTTCGCGGCGGGGGATTAAAAAGGAAAAATAGCAAAGTGGAATAACTAAAATTATGAAGTGAAGAGTTCCAATTGCTATGCACTGCACTTCTACTCAATTAGATATAACCACTTATTAAGTTTATAACTAAAATAGTTTTAGAGTTCTGTTCCAATCAAATTGCGACGGACGGACTCGGGAGGGATGAACAGCCTGACAGACAACACCATATCTATATATGATTCTACAATAACCCCATATCTGTGATGCAGGGGTATATAAAAAACGTTGCCATGGTTTTACTGCCACATTTAAGCATCAAAATCACAGGTCATATGGATCAATCATATTTAAACACAAAAGAATCTGTGCATTTTAGATTTTCAGATTTTCTCAGAATCCAGAATGTTATCATGTTTGGTATCATTTTAAAGGCTATCCATTTATTTTTTTAACTAACATGATTTTGTTTCGTATACCATTTTGTTTAAATGTATGATGCGTTTTCAGTACACTTATGTTCCAAAATTTCCAGTGCTTAATACTAACACCATTTTTGTTTCCTTTAATATGAGACGACATAGTCTGGTACATGGTATACTTACATGTAGCTGCTCTTGTTGTGGCCATTGTCCTGTACTGTCACTACAGCCCTGATGTTAATGAGATAGAAAAGTATTAGTCTTTATTTATATTGGAAAGCATATTATGGTGCATACTGATATTGTCCACATAAGGGAAAACAACATGTATAAAAAATAACAAATAGCATTCATTTATTTAAGGATTACGGACCCTAATAAGCCTTGTCAAGAAAATAATGAAGCCTTTTTTATTTTAATTAATATTATAAAAGCAATTTATTTCCAGATTTAAAACACTTTTTACCATGTAAAACTTGAGATATTCATATTTGAAGATGGTAACCCCCAAGCTCGGAAAATGAAGAAAATTAAGTGGATACCTACATTACAAAACAAGGTGTATTTTTTTCAAATGTAACTCTAGAATATCCAAATATATGTTTTTATAGTGTACATTCATCACTCTCATGAAAATAATAATCAAATAACTATAATATGTTCATCTTTTTATTTTTCAGTATCATAAATTCTTCAAAAAGAGTCCCGGCAATTCTTTTTTTTCCCTAATTCTAAAACCTTGTTCCATTTATTTTCTCTTTTTGTAAAAAGTATGTTTTATTTCAATCAAAATAAAATTGATATTTCGTATCTACAACATTTGAGAAAATGACTGACCAAATTACAGAAGATTTTACCGTGGATATTTCATTTAAAAGCTTATTTAACAAAATAGGTATCAGGTTTCAAAATGTCGAAAATTGGCCGAAAATATTCTTGATTCAATATTAATTAAAGATCTTAAATTTTATACATCTTTTGGAGAAAGGAAAACATAGAAAGTCATCTAGGAGTTGTCCCACACTAAATTTAAAAATTTAAAAACAGTTCTAAAGTGAATTTAAGCAGGAAATCATTAAATTGATAACTGTTAGCCGAAACAGAAAATTAGAACAGAACATTTGAAATCCGAAATGCTGTGACAGATATTTGACAGCAATAATGGTCAGTGTGCAAATATAATATGATATAGACAAATGCATTGTATATTGTATAACAAAATGGATTATTTCACAAACTGCTCTTATCACATGATAACCACATACAGTAAAATTTCATTATTTCTTGAAATATTCACAAAGTTTTGGAATCACACTTTCTAGCACTCTTTTAGTATTTGTAACACGTGGTTGTCCTTCAGAGTTCTTGCAAGTAAACGTGTTATGCAAGCCATCTTCTCCCTGGCGGAGAAATATTTTCTTCAGGCTATTCAAGTTCAGGCCTGAACAAGCAATATTCTCTGCCATGGCCAATTTGCACACACCACATGAAACAAGATCCTGTAATGTACACAGATTCTTTGCCTTTTCCTTATTGGACAAATAACTGAAGTAAATTGCTCAAGGAGAAAATGTAAATTTCATCAGATATGGTAAGGATATCAACGAGCAGGCATGAGAAAGTAATACAGCTAAAGCTGTGACATCACCCTCGGCATTATGCGCATTGTAGGTAGTTTCCAAATAATGACGTCGCAGTGGAAAACACCCTCTCACGTGACAAATAATTACTTAAAATAGATTATACGAAGCCTGTCGACAGAGGGCGAAAGCGGCTACCGGTTTATTGCGATATTACCCGACATTTGTCGATGTTTACCGATTTATTAGGGTCCGTAATCCTTAATATAAAGTAACTTAACATTTAAAATGTGAGCAGGATGGACAAACATATAACATGTAATAAAAAAAATCTCTAGTGCCTCTCATTACATATTTTAAAGGAATATACACTGTATTTTATTATTATATTTTTAGTTCATATTCATATAACTTTATTTTGGAAAATGAATGCATTTTTTTTTATCTTATACCAGAAATATTATGAAAACTCTTGTGTAAGGACCAACAAATTCCAACGTATCACTATGTTTTTTTGTTGTTCTTTTTTTTGCACATCTAAAAGTAAAAGAATAACTCATATACTGTGCATCAATAATGAACATATTTCAACCCTTTTAATACCTCATATAGATTCATTTTCAAGAGTTGTCTGAACAGGGTCTCCTATACACAGTAATTGTAGCTCAAATATAACTCAGTTTGCACAGCAAAGAAAAATCCATTATTTCATATACCTTTTAAAATTTAGTAGATTGATATTCATCAAGTCATAAATTTGTAAATGAATTTTCATGTCAGATATAAAGGGTTTAAGCTGTGGGTCTGTTGTAAGTATGTGAGCCTGATCTAACAGACTGATCGTGTCATATTTTTTTAGAAAGCCAAGACAATGAATGCACAGACATTCTATAAGATTTCTATAAGACTGTGTCAAGCTGTCAAAAGTTGACAATGGGAAATAATAATGACTAGTTTCCTTCCAATAATGTTTTTTTTTTAAGCACAATATCAAGATAGCATACATTTTTTTTATCTGTATTACTTTGTCACTACATTATTTTAAAAAAGAAACAATGTAGCTTCATTATGTTGGTTAGGTCTGTTTTTTTTTTGTTTTGTTTTTTTCCTTTTGAAATAAACTTGGCATGTGAGGTTCATATTGCACAAAAAAAAGCATTAATGGTATTTAGTATTTTAAATGGATGTCAAAATACTCTCATTGTTTACATTTAGCATAGGTGAGTATTCTCAAAGATAGTCTATAATCCGTTATTCATTGGAAATAATTTTTATTTGAAAAACCATCATTTAATCACAGTTTCTTTGTCTGCTATGTCATCAATTTATGCACCAGTGATTCGTTAACGGAGAAATATGGAATGTTTATGAAAATTTGTCGAGGATATATGGAATATGCATATTAGTTATTTTTGAAAAACTGAATGATTTTAGTAAAATATTCTTTCTCATTTAGGCAGTGTAGTATCAATTGTCGTCAACCACTTTGCATCTTGAAACAAATCTGTTGTACGCACTCTGCATCTCTGTCCGAAGAATATACACTGCTTTTGGAAAGCGTAATGGGGGCCTTTAATACTAAAACGCCAAAAATTAGTGTTATGTGGAAATGAATAGCTTTCCAAAATATGCATACACACGAAATAAAGAATCATCGCAGTTCAAACAAGCAAAGGAAAGAAAAATTAATGTTAAATGACCACTATATATATAGATAATAGTGATTAACGATCGACGACACCTTACTTACTACAATTACCTTACAGTTAGAGGAACAAGGTTATCAATTTACCTGATGCCTTATTCTTCAGAAGACAGAACGATACAGTTTTCCTCTAAAACCATTTTTCCTTGTAAAAGAAGAAAAAAAAATACTCAATTCGGCATATAAGTTTTACGTACAGTCTTAATATTTTGGTTTACTGATAACCCAGCATCAGTATCCTAATTGGACGATTCCATACGAAATGTGTGGATGACATCAAGATTAAGTGTACACAAATAATAAAAACAGAGAAATTATGCATGTAAACTTCTCATCAAACCTTGAAAGTTATAAATTTTATCTGCCATTAACCTTTCATTTCTCTAAAATTTTCACTTAAATCCCATATGTGTCTTTTAGCGTGAAGTATTTTTGTGGGGGTGGTACCCCTTGATAAATAATGGTATCTTCCACCTTGAAAGCGTCTACACACTTGCATCATGATCTATGTCACAAAATGGAGGACAAATGTAGCATCTCGGCATTCGAAGACGATTTCGAGTCAAAAAGTCCAACAAGTGCTGATAATGACCCATGGTCTTCACCAGTAAGCGACAGCGATTCGTTTCCAAGAGTTATTCCTGCTCCTTCCGACCCATTGAGATCAATCATAAGCTCTGAGAATTACATTGAATCTCTAGGTACGATTGTTTGATTGACTCGCCCCATGTCTGTTCGTACATTTCTGATAAATAGCACTAAATACTGAAAAAGAATAATTGATGACCTATTTTTCTTTGCTCAAAAGGTTGATAGGGCTTTCATCTTATGAAAATTATGAACAGTATATAAAGTATGCCTTTTGATATCATTTATAACATGTAAAACAAGTATCAAAAGTAGAAGTGCAAGAAAGTTCCCAAATTTTTTTATGGAATTTCCTCACTTCAGGTAAAGTGTAATGAGGAAAAATAACTTATTACTGTATGTAAAGGTAAAGCCTCAGAGTAAATGCAGCTTTTTATCCACTATTATTAATGACTTCCCCTTCCTTCTTTCAGGAAAACTGCTTACCAAACTTAGGTCAGATTTTTTATTATTTTTGTTTTTCAAATCCACTGCTCCTATTTTTTTCCCAAAAAAAACGAAAAAAAAAAAAAAAATCCAAACAAATTAGAGAAGGCAAAAATAACAATGCCCAAAATTAAATCAGCAACCACTGTCACCAGATTCCGCTTGAAAATTCTATCCTCTTTTAATCGGAGCACTCTTAATTCATCGGAAATGTAAGCCACCATCTCCATTATATAGCGGGTGTTTTGCATGCGCTCGCAGGAATCATTTTAGGTCTGAAAGTGATTGAGATTTTTGGCCCATTGGCAAATTTTAATGGGATTTTTTAAATATTAGATAGATTTTTTTTCAATAACAACGCAAACATGAAAAGAACTTGAAATTAATCACTGGCTATTTAATTTGTGACAGAATGGATAAACAGATGTTGCTTGTCTTAACTGAACTATAAAATGTCGAACTTTTGTATAAATGTGTATTATTCAGACAGATTTTTCGCAATAGATATTTCTCAATGTTCTTCATAATTTTCTTTCTAAAAACAATGATGAGGTCTTTTATGATAATGTCTAATTATCAATGTAAATTTATCTCTTTTTCTTCTTTATTGATCTGATAATTCATTATGGAAAAATATGCTTATCTAAATGCAATTATCCCACCCACCTGTCTATTCATTACGATCATAAATATTATGAGTTATGAGTACAAAGTCAACCTGACTTCCAAATATTCTGTATTTACTTATGCTTATTTTAAACATCCGCGTTTTAAAACATTACTGAAACTTTTTGAATGTTTTTTATTGTTGTAAACCTAATCTATAAGTGATTTTTACATGATTTTCCTGTAGTCAGTTTTTCTTTTGTCTGCAAATGACTAATCTGTAAATGTGATGAGTGTTGGTATTGCATTGAATAAACTTTAAATGTACAAGTCATTTATCGGATGACTGGACTAGGACATGTTTTCCGCTTCGTCATATTTTGAAATCAAAGATGGCAGAATGTGTGGTTTAGATAAATAATTAACATTGTTTATTTCCCTCAAGAAGTAGTAGATGCAGTAGACAATAATACTTCCCACATAAATCAAGTATAATTAATTCAAATGCAAAATCAAATACCTGCACAAAATTGGCTGTGAGTTGATGTTGAATGGCCAACTGATAGTTACATGGCTTGACACTGGCTTGTGTATATAACATGACACACACACACTTGGACCCATTAGCAAAATCAAAGGATGCTGTGAAGGCAAAAATAGAAACTTTGCCGACAAAGGCAGGCAGGGCACAGATCAAAGGCGACAGGGTTAATTAGGACACTTTTTGTATCTATATTTTTCAATCTCTCCGACAGATGCGAACTTTTAACCCATTTGATTATTTCTGGTGTGATTTTAATGAACAATATGTGAGAATATGATATCCTAATATCGTGGCCTAAAAAGATCCCTGGCTCGATTTGATTAATTGAATCTTCAACTGTTACTGATTCTACAGGCAATATGCAACAATTATTATCTACATTTCAATTGTCTTAATGAAGTGATGCTTCTTATAGCTTATCATTTTAGTAATGTTCTGAAACTGCCTAACCTTACAGATCGTCATAGGTCACTTGCAGTACAATTATTTTCAACCAAACCTCATATATTTTGTTTTGGAGAGAGATATGAGATCTATATATATATATCCAAAATAAGACTACTGTTTTACATGTATAATTGCCTTGAGACAAAGTTGAGTACAATCAACACCTGAAAATCATGATCTTTTTTTTTTTTCAGAAATCATAGTCCTGACAATTCAAAAAACATGTGGATTGTAAATTACTTTTTATATAATTAAAGAATAAACTTTATGTTCTTTTCATTGCAATCTTAATGAAACAGTCATAGGCAGAGACATTTTTATCTGAAAATATTAAAAAAGTCACAGACATTTTACAGGCAAGTGTATTTTCCATATCTCTTCTTGCTGCTCATTTTGAAAAAAAAATCCCGTAAAAAAAAGATCTGGGCTTACTGAAGTAAGACTTAGATATTGACTGATATGAATTGATAGTAATATGAATATAGGCAATTACATACACCTAGTGCATACATAACTATGAACTAGATCAATATAGATCATGATCTGTGTAAAAAAAATGTGTCGCCTGTGTAGTTTGACATATACATAGGGATCACTGTCAGTTGTCATTGTTGTCATTCTTATTGTATGGAGCATGTCTTAAACAATTCACTTCAAATTTAGAACAATGATACCTTATGAGATGTAAGAAGTGCATTGCACAAGAACTGTAACTCATCTAATTCTTGAATGATTCTGTTAAAATTCCTTAGCATAACTTTAACACTATTGCATAGATTCACTCATCCAATTGTGTACTTTTCCCCCTTAGTTTATTTTGTTAAAAAAAAATTCCAGAGAGTAACTTCAATACTATATGATAGATCAATTAGATTCACTCCAAAGTTGAAAAAAAAGTAACTTTTGAGATTTTCAAGGGCTTTGTACAAGAACTAGCTAGCTCATCTTTTCTTGAATTAACCCTCATAGTTGATTTTGTGAAGTAAAAGTGATGTCTAGAGCAAACTTTAATATTTTATGATTGATTCATTCTAAACTTTGAATGTAATGAAGTGCAGTGCTCAGGAACAGTAACCATAGCTTATCTTATTCTTGAGTTATTCTTCTTAGTATAGTCACTTATTTCTTATCCAGACCATAACTTCAACATTATTGTATGGACACAGATCATGTATAAGGTGTTAAAAAACTGTAATGTACAAGAACTGTAACTCTAGCTCATTTAATTCTTGAATTTAGTTTTGATCATTTGATGCTCACCCTTTCTCAGACAACTGCTTGAATACAAAGATACCCAGTATGTTGCTTTGACTGAAAAACTGCCCATTTTCCAAAAAAATAAATAAAAAATCAACAACATAATACATATATAAGGTTTTGAATATCTTTTTTTAATGGGCAGTTTTTTGGTCAAAGCAACATACTGGGTACCTTTGCTTGAATGCAGGCAACACAAGTGTTCCAAGGAACAGCCATCTAGTTATGTTTTGTTTTATGTACCATATATTTGTATGTTCAAATTACAATTATACATACCAGTATATTTTATTCATAATCACATTTCAATATTCCTCCACATTTCAAATCAAGACAAGAACTAGATCCAGATAAAATCAGAGATATACTTTATCACTGTCTTTGCCTCTGGCCTATATATTTAAGAGCATAAAGGAATTAATGGATTTTTTAATTGCCAACTAAATAATTACCTGATAATAATTAAATTGATAAATCATTTTGACATGCATTTTTGTAATTTCTCTTGTTTGAGACATTTCATGGCAAAGAAGAAAGATGCATTTAAATTGCAAAACAGAGGAAACAATAAAGGAGAAAAGTTCTCTCACAATGTGCCAGAATCTGGTAAAGTCTGATCCTTGTACATGTAGTTGCTTTCCTCTAGCAGTGATTATGCTACTAAGCAGTAAGTGAAAGCTTACCAGCTAGAGTTAGTTAAATTGTTTTCCCAAAATTTTAAAATTTCATGTCTTAGGGCTCTTGTTTCTGTCTGCCAGTCCAAATCATGACATAAAGAAATCACAGAAAGCATAAAAAGTGAAATCTAAGAAACAAGGGAGATATTCTGTCTCAAATGAATACTGTCCGCCCATACTGTCAGCACTATTGATATAGCAGAGCAAAACTTGGGTAAAGATATCAAATGAAAGCTGAGAATGATAGTTAAATGTTTAAACAAAAAAATAAAGAGAAAAATAAAAACACTATTATCACTATCTGACATAAACAAATTAATTGTTGTAAATGAGCAAAGGTCAAAGTTCATTGTACGAGTGATAGGGCTTGATTACCATAGTAGTGCTGTGAATTTCAGATCATCTGTTCAAGGAATGGTAGACAATTGTTAGATGTCCGTTATCTGCTCTTATTTTGTTCATGCTTTAGCTTTTCTTTTATTAAGGCAATTGCTATCAAACCCAGTAGGACTATTAATGGTCAGATTTAATTATGGCTGTTATTGTATATGGCCCTTGAAATTTATAATGAAAAAAAGTAAATAAAAAAATAAAAAGCCAATTTTCACTATTCTCACACTCTACCATCTGCATTTATTTTAACCCTTTCCCACATAGAGGACACCATGAAAAGACCTATGCGAACAGCATAAAACCAGATCAGTAACTCGCAGGCTGATCAGGTTTTGTGCTGTTCACTGCTCCTCAGTGATCTGGAAATGAGGATTTTGTAATTAAATTTGGTAAGGTTTAACTGTGGTTTTCTGCAGATCAGGCTTTATGTGGTACCTACTGAGTGTGTCAAAATGAGTCTATATGAGGGAAAGGGTTAAGCAGTCTTGATCATACTTGGAGACAATGTCTCTGGTCATAATCTCCCGTTCAAGATTGAATATATGGCTGATATCAGACTACCAGTCAGGGTTGACAACTCTACACATGCAGTGTTTCTCTGGTTAGGAAATAGGGGCCAAAGCCTACCTCTTATTATAATTATCAGCTATCACAAATGCCATAGGGTAAACATAGCCACCAAATGGACTCAGTTTGAGGGTTTAGAATTTAAAATATTGAAACTAAAAATATTTTCAATACATTATGAAACAAGGGTTCTGCTGCCAGACTGCTATAGAAATATAAGGACCTGGGCTTGAGTAACTAAATGTTTATTTTCTGAGTACAGGTAACTGCCACCTTCAGATGAAAGTGAAAAATAAGTCCTTTAATATTTTAATTAAAGTTTAGATGCCTGGAAAACATAGTAGTATGAACACAGATTACTTTGCCTGTGTTCAGATCCTGGTCACATATTTGGGAGTATAGGGGGTCACTTATCCAGGGTTAACTGGTAGTCTTCCTCCCACCCACAGTGATGACCACATGCACCCCTAACTGTGCCATTAAGATTGATTTTTTAAGTCATAAGAAACTCTTTTGCAGTCAGTGTAAAATAAACAGTTTATTTAATCAAACTTAAACAAAGTCAGTTCAAACCATTTTATTTGCTCTTTCTTATGTTAAATGAGTAGCAGCTGAGGTAATTTTATGACTTAATAACATTATTAGGAGACTAAATACCAAAACAAAAAATAGTTTACCAGAAATTCAAAATTACAAATATAATGTATTCATTAATAAAACATTCCATTTATATAATTTCAATTAGATTTAAATCCTGAAACAGGAGAGATAAGAGGAGAACCTTATCAGCCAGTATAAAGCCAGGTCAGTCTGTGGATGACTTGCAGGCTGACCAGGTTTTGTAGTGGTCACTACTCCATGGTACACTTAAATCTTGAAGATGCAGATGGAAAACAGTAATACTTCATAGAAAAAAAATGTAATAAAATTTCTTTCATTTTACTTCACAGAAAAGAAGCTGGATAGACTGAAAGGAAGAAACAAAAAAGCTTTAAATGCAAAGGACATGATCAGCAGCCTGCAGGATGCCAAAGAAGGACAGATAGCCCAGGTACTGATGAGTGGAAATGAGGGACTTTTTTCAGAATCTGAAAATAAAGATGCTGACCTGCAAGTGTCATCTCTACAGAGACGACTACATCCGGACAGACAAGCTCTCCATCCACAGGAGTTACTTCCCTTGGTTAAGGAGGACATCTTGGCAAAACTTACAGAATCAGAGAATGAAATAAACACTGAATCAGGTGCTATTAGATGAAATCAGTATTTGTGTTTAAATCCTAATGGGGTTGTGACTAATCATTCCATTGTTTGAGTGCAATATTATTTTAACAAAATGTCTATGTAAACTGATATTGAGTTGAGCATCAGCAATCGAAAGAGAGAAGTACTAATCTGAATTGATGAAATGTTTAATAAAGAGAAGGACTTTGGTTTTACAGGTGCAATATGGGTGATATTAGAGTTCTTAAAGTGTGTATCCAAGCTGAAAAATCTGAAAATATGTATTAATGGATTATAAGGCATTCAGGATAGCTTCCTTGGTTCTGTATTCATAATTGAATTCAGAAATATTTCAGTTCCATTTATATAACAAAATACGTAAATAAACACCCAGCAGAATAAAGGTCCTTTAAAACAGTAGAACAGTATTTAAGTTAAATCAAGAAACTAAGGATAATGAGGGCTGTGACAATGATAACATTAACTCACTGTTGTTTAGATAAGTGTAGCTTTGTTGTAAATGGATGAGGGCTGTACTATATGATAAATACTGTACTTTACAGATGTTAATAAAATTCTAAAACATAAGTACTTTATAGTTTTATTTTATGTTGATTGTGAAGCAAGTTGTAACAATTTAGACGACAAGTCACATCTCTTGATATATGTTTATTATTGTGAAAAGAAGCTAGAGTGTGTCGGTACGATCGCCATCTTACCCTGCCAAGAATCAAACTTGGATGTATTGGTGAGAAGCAAAGAGCATAATCACCAGTCTATAGACATAGATTACATGCAAGCCTCAAATTTTGTTTATCAAATTACTACTTCTGAATGTTGACAAACCCTGTGTCAACCTTACTAGGGGAACCACTTGAGCAACAAATAAATGGATCCTTTCAATGCTGTGGGCTGCCTTTGCGTCCAGTACGGACCAAGATCATCCTGCACATCAATGCAGACTGATCACGGCAATGTTTGCTATACAGTCATTAAATTTTCAGAAAGCACCCCCAATAAACAGTTAATGGTACAGTCCAAAATAAAGAAAGGACAAGTCCAATTAAGAAATTGAGCATTGTAAGGGTTAATTGATAGATCAAAATAATTCTGGTTACTTATGCTTGTCTTTTTTTTTCCTGTCAAAAAGTTAACTGACAAATAAAATTTTCAAAATTTTCTTCTTATTGATTCTTTGTTTGTTTTATCTTAACTGAAATTTCAAATCAAAGAAAAATGTGCCAATTTTATGATAAACTTAGCCCTTTAACTTATATAGACACATTTTGATTCATGGAAGGAGCAGTCTGATCAGGGTTTCTTGTTTGCTCATACAAAATTGAGCTCAGATTCTACAGTCTGTATGGCAAAGAGAACTCTCTTGTTTATTCAATGAATTAATATTCATAAAGTCATAAATTTGTATTTCAATATTCATGAGGTAAAGGGTTAAGATGAAGAATTTTCTGGACTATAAGGATGTTAGGTTATGCTATGTCACCACAGATTCAACATCCAGTCATGGGAAGAAACCTTGTACATCTAGTTAGCTATCAGTTTTCTGGTCATTAACTCTTTGGTAATAACCAGTCCTGTATAAACTACGTCACACAAGCATCATGTACTGATTTATGTTGGTATTGTTTCAAGGTAGATTTCCACAGGTGTCTTGCTTGAAAGGCTTGGATTTTCATATATCTATATTTTATGACATTTTGAAATGAAACCTAAGCTGTAAGAACTTGCCAGAGGTATTGTATTTCAACCTCTGTGCCAAACCACAGTCCTTCACCTTGTTATGTACAGTTCCTGATACAAACAGTTGTTGGACAAGATTTTATCATGAAATTATGAGACCTTAGTGAAACAAAATACATGTACAGTAAGTGGAAAATTTTCATTTTGTTCACCATCCAAGAAAAGCCACATGTACATGTGATGTATTCTTGCCTCCCTGTTTGTTATATTGTTCCAAAGAATGTAATTTCTAAATTAAATTAGCTGCAGTTAACCACTTCTAGTTAAGAAAAAAAAAACATATTCAGTGTAGATTCATCATAACAAGCTCTTGTCATAATCCAGGACCCAACTTTTCTACAGTTTAACTGGTCCCACATATAGCATTTTAATGGAAATGTTTTCAATTTCACTGGTCATTAGTTATTTGTTTTAAAGCAATTGGACAGAAAATTTTATCACTAATGAACATTTTATTGCTTACATTGATTGGGTGTGTTCTCACTTTACCAACTCTTGGATTTTGTAACCAAATTTTGGTTGGAAAGTGAGACTATTGTTTGGATGAACAATAGGATTTGATAGGTGATATTGTATGAAAATTGCTATACTGAGTGAAAAAAATTTACAACACTATTTGACTTTTTCTTCATTTATTAGATATTGGCAAAAACAGCATAATTTATGAGAGTAATATTGATAGCACATTATTTACAATACTAAAATACTTTCATGTATATTTCTTTAGATATAAAAAGTATACATACAAATTACATATATCACATATTGAAGTATTTATTTCATTTATTATTATAAAGAAAAAAATGAGCACATTTGCTTGTTTCAAAATTGATTCAAAGTACAATCAACATCACCTTTTGTCTGCCTGCAGGAATCTCTCTCCAGACATAGATTTGGTCCACTTGCCATCTAGGATGACATCTTCTCCCTTTTTTTGGAAGCACAGGTCAAATTTTGGAGCTGCGCCTATTCAGGCTAGCCTTTGCTGAGTAGAATGTTGGTAGTTTTGTAACAATATTTTCTGCATGTGCATCCCATTCAACGGACCAAGTTTCAGAATATTGATGGCACTGGCTCTGTGGACTGTTTGACTTGTTTCCAGGCTTAACTCATAATTCTGCTGCAGTGATTGAGCCTCCCTCGAGTGGGTGGTTGTGTTCTCCAGAGATCTTCGTTAAGGCATCATTCTTGGTGTTGACTAGAACATAACAGTTTCTGTTTACACAGTTCCAGTATCGAGGCTCCTTCTTCTCAGTCTCGTTGAAATCATAGCCTTATTTGTGCTCTTTTACTGTACACGATCAGTTAGCGAAATATGAGCAGGTATACTGAATTTGATTTTAATGAGATTGCCTTCTTCATTGTCTTCAGGCTGAACTGTATATCAACCTGCACATTTGCCATCTTATTGGTTGTGATAAGGTAGAATAAATTCAGATTAGCGGTTGTGATAAGGTAGAATAAATTCAGATTAGCAGTTGTGATAAAGTAGAATAAATTCAGATTAGCGGCTCCGATAAGGTAGAATAAATTCAGATTAGCGGTTGTGATAAAGTAGAATAAATTCAGATTAGCGGCTCCGATAAGGTAGAATAAATTCAGATTAGCGGTTGTGATAAGGTAGAATAAATTCAGATTAGCGGTTGTGAGAAGGTAGAATAAATTCAGATTAGCGGTTGTGATAAGGTAGAATAAATTTAGATTAGCGGCTGTGATAAGGTAGAATAAATTCAGATTAGCGGCTGTGATAAGGTAGAATAAATTCAGATTAGCGGTTGTGATAAGGTAGAATAAATTCAGATTAGCGGTTGTGATAAGGTAAAATAAATTCAGATTAGCGGCTGTGATAAGGTAGAATAAATTCAGATTAGCGGTTGTGATAAGGTAGAATAAATTCAGATTAGCGGCTGTGATAAGGTAGAATAAATTCAGATTAGCGGTTGTGATAAGGTAGAATAAATTCAGATTAGCGGTTGTGATAAGGTAGGATAAATTCTGATTAGCGGCTGTGATAAGGTAGAATAAAGTTAGATTAGCGGCTGTGATAAGGTAGAATAAATTCAGATTAGCGGCTGTGATAAGGTAGAATAAATTCAGATTAGCAGGTGTGATAAGGTAGAATAAATTCAGATTAGCAGGTGTGATAAGGTAGGATAAATTCAGATTAGCGGCTGTGATAAGGTAGAATAAATTCAGATTAGCGGCTGTGATAAGGTAGAATAAATTCAGATTAGCAGGTGTGATAAGGTAGAATAAATTCAGATTAGCGGCTGTGATAAGGTAGAATAAATTCAGATTAGCGGCTGTGATAAGGTAGAATAAATTCAGATTAGCGGCTGTGATAAGGTAGAATAAATTCAGATTAGCGGTTGTGATAAGGTAGAATAAATTCAGATTAGCGGTTGTGATAAGGTAGGATAAATTCTGATTAGCGGCTGTGATAAGGTAGAATAAATTTAGATTAGCGGCTGTGATAAGGTAGGATAAATTCAGATTAGCGGTTGTGATAAGGTAGGATAAATTCAGATTAGCGGCTGTGATAAGGTAGAATAAATTCAGATTAGCGGTTGTGATAAGGTAGAATAAATTCAGATTAGTGGCTGTGATAAGGTAGAATAAATTCAGATTAGCGGTTGTGATAAGGTAGAATAAATTCAGATCAGTGGCTGTGATAAGGTAGGATAAATTCTGAATTTATATACTCTACAAGTGTAGTGTACTACAGTTTGATTGATCTTAATTAGATGAGTTATTACTGATTACAATTATTATTTTGTGCAATTAAATACATGTGATACAACTGTTCTGGTAAATATTTTAAAGAATATTGTTTTTATTTGTATTAGTTTATTTTATTGATATAATTAGCAAAGTTGCTATATCTATGCAAATGTTTACTAAAATAATTAGCAAAATTGCTATATCTAAACAAAATAATATGATAATATTGAAAGATTTAATGCCCATAACCATTTCTTTTGAGCACTTTCTATTCCTAAGGCCTTGTTCACATCAGCAGTATGATTTTTGTTTGAACGATTTCACAGCCCCAGCGTGCCGTTGGCAATTCGCGACATGTCCAGACAGGTCCGCACCAGGCAGCAGTACAATGCTGGTACGGTGATCTCATGGGTCACATGATGTTCGCAGCTTGAGCATAGGAAAACTTAATGCACATATTTCCACGGCTTCTGCAAGATGGTTGTGCAACTGCCGTCTGATTATCGTATGTTTTGCAACAGTCTTATTTAAAGGCTATGCTGCTGCAAGGTGTTTGTGAAGTTGCCTTGTGGTGTTTGCAGGTCAAACACTGTGATTAACACCAGCCCTAGCCAGTAATCGTACGTTGATTGTACGGGTGTCTCAAGGCTGCCGTGCAGCAGCCTGGCGAGCTCCATAAATCGCAATAAAATTGCTAAGAAAATGTGCATGTAGAAAATCTAGTTTGCAACAACCCTGCAGTATTTCGAATTTGTACGAATGTCTTGAGAGTGTCATAAGAAACTTATGATATTCTCAAAAAAGGTTGGTGGCAGACAGGTGCCGTAAGGCTGATGTGAACAGGGCCTAAAAGGATTCATTTAAAATTAGAACATATTTTTTTGAACTGTATAGAAAATCCAGTTAAGCCAGATGTGTGAAAATTTGGTATGGTAGGTGTGAAATCTAAGTGAGGACAAACCATTGATTGTAGCGATGATGTGGGAGAAGCCTAGAATGCTCAGAGCAAACCCAGGTGTCAAAACAGTTTATTTGTTAATCTCTGGTTGTGGAAGGCATTGGAAGGCATAATAATGCCTTTTCTGATAACCATGCATTGTATGTGGAGCTATTTTCATGAACCTATCATTGGGATCTGCTTCGGTGTTGGTTAAGGTTTTCGTTCAAGTCCATTTCTCCATAACCATCAAACATATTCACCCTCATACTTGGTATACTTGTTCACTATCAAATATGGAACCCATTTCAAAAGGACAGATAACACTGAAAATAATTTATGAGCAGTTATGGCCCTTTTTCAACTTAAAATTTTCTTGGCTGGTTAAGTTTTTTTGTTATGGTAAGTTTCACTATATGGAATATGTAAACCTTAGAAAAATGTACATTAAGAATTATTACATAAAACGACAAAGTATGTTAAATTTGTTCAATTAATGTCTTCATCTAATAGAAATTTTATATTTAAACTCAGTAAATGTTTTTGAAGCTATACAACATAGAAATACACTTATATAATCATGTTATTTCGATAATTATTTGTAATTACAATCATATTTTTATTTGTTTTCATATATTAATTTCAAAATTTTCAAAGTCCATCCTCCATAATAGTATGGTAGAACTTTATAATAAAAATAAGTGAATCTTTGCATGATATATTTTGACTTGATTATTTGAGTTTACCGTCGCCTTGACAGTATTTCAGTCATATAGTGACGTCCAGCTAATTACAGAAGACCCCGAATGCATTGAGGCATCTAGGTAGAACCACTGACCTACAGCAAGCCAGCTGGAAGGCTTCCTCACATGAAAATCTGAATGACCCTGCTGGGATTTGAACCCACGTGGTGAGGGGCTGAATTGACATATTTACACTTGATCATTTGATTACAGTGTATCTTTTTATACATATATTCATGATATGACAAGAAACTGTAAAGTTTACGCCAATAAAATATACTATCTGTCTGTCTGTCTGTCTAAAACTGCCATATTATCTTCAAAGTTTACTATCAAGCAGGTAAAACTTAAAATAAGTTTGGCATAGTTATGGCCTTTTTTTGTCTTAGAATATCCAAAAATATTCACTTCAAACTTGGTATCCTTGTTCACTATCAGAAGGGGAACTGCATTTCAAGAGGGCAGGTAACTCTTAAATTTATTTTGGCACATTATCTCTTTTTATGCCCTCAATCAATAGACAATTGTTTTTCACAAAACTTCAACTTTGACCGTAACATGAAAGTCCTTCCACCTACAGCCTCCAAACTTCACAGGTGCATGCACCTTGAGCTCTACATGCAAGACCCACTAAGAGGTCATGGGGTCATAGGTCAAGGTCACCCTGACTCCAAATAGCCAGTATAACCTTGGTCATAATATAAACATGTTTCATGAGCTCTGTCCACCAGACCCACTTAGAGTCACAAAGTCAAAGGTCAAGGTCACCATGACCTCCAAATATCAAATATTAACTGTGGCCATAAACTTCCATAGATAGCCTCAAACTTCACAGATGTATGCACCTTGATGCGTCTACTCCTGAAAGACCCACATAGAGGTTATGGGGTCAAAGATCAAGGTCACCGTGACCTCCAAATTAATTGTGGACATAAAACAGCAGTCCTTCCATCCCACAGGATTTGCTTCTCTGCCTGCAAGACCCACTTCCCCAAACAAATATTTACTGGCCAAAAAAATGCTTCCATAAAATTTATGCACCTTCATAGCCCCCAAAGGTCCACAAAATACAAATATTAAACTTCGCTATAAAGTAAAAGTGCTTTAACCCAAAGCCTTCTAATGTCACACGTGTACAGCATGACCCTGTGACCTCTAAGTGGATATGGCAGTGCATGAAGCTCATGTAGGTGCATACACATGTGAAGTTATAATGCTTTGTATGGAAGCACATTTATTTTATATCCTGAAAATGACTTTGACCCCCAAGGTCTAAAGCCCCCTTGGGTGCATGGTGCTCATTTGAATATAGCACTTGTTCAACTTAAGATTTTCTGCATTTGTTTAGCTCTATTTCTGTCATACATAATCACTTCAATGTTGGAATACTTGACAACTTTCAAAGTGGGAAAGGATTTCAAAAGGGCATGTAACTCTTAAATCCATTTTGCACAGTTATGCCCTTTTCATTTTTTTTTCTTTTTCTTTCATGAAACATGAAATATTTTAGGTTAATGTTTTCCATGCAATTTCTTATCTCAGTAAGAGCTAAGTAGGGGATTAAAAATTCCCACAATTGTTCAAACTCAATACCATATGCATGTTTTTAGCTCAACTATTTGAAGAATATGAGAGCTATTGTAGTCGCCCTGGCGTCGGCATCAGCGTTAGTGTTGTAGCTTTTGGTTAAAGTTTTGCATGCAAGTTACTATCAACCTTATATCTCAGTAATCATTTATGGTATTGACTTGAAAGTTTATAAATATGTTCAGGGGCATCAGACAACCAAGGTAGATAACTCTTGATTGAATTAAATATGAATTATGGCCCCTTTTTAACTTAGAAATTTTGGTAAAAGTTTTGCATGCAAGATACTCTCATGCTTATATCTCAGTATCCAGGCATGCGATTGATTTGAAACATCTTTTATATGTTTAGGGGTATCATACTTTCATGGTAGATAACTTTTGATAGAATATGTTACAAATTATGGCCCCTTTTTAACTTAGAAATTTGGGTTAAAGTTTTGCATGCAAGGTACTTTCATGCTAATATCTTAGTATCCAGGCATGGGATTGATTTGAAACATCTTTAATATGTTTAGGGGTATCATACTTTCATGGTAGGTAACTCTTGATGGAATATGTTACAAATTATTGCCCTTTTTAACTTAAAAATTTGGGTTAAAGTTTTGCATGCAAATTACTTTCATGCTAATATCTCAGTACATGTATCCAGGTATGCGATTGATTTTAAACATCTTTAATATGTTTAGGAATATCATACTATCAAGGTAGATAACTTTTGATGGAATATATTACAAGTTATGGCCCCTTTTTTAACTTAGAAAGTTTGGTTAAAGTTTTGCATGCAAGGTACTTTCATGCTTATATCTCAGAGTCCAGGCATGGGATTGATTTGAAACATCTTTAATATGTTTAGGGGTATCATACTATAAAGGAAGATAATACTTGATGGAATATATTAAAAATTATGACCCCCTTTTAACTTAGAATTTTGGTTAAATTTTTGCATTCAAGCTACTATCCAGCTTATATCTCAGAAATTGCTTGTGGAATTGACTAGAAAGTTAAGGAGTGTCTTCAGGGGATCAAAAACAAGGAATTTTGGCTGAATTTTAAAGGTTTTAATTTTTTTTCAGTTTTATGCTTATGTCTCAGTAACTAGGCATGGGATTGATTTTAAACATCATACAAATATTAAGGGGTATCAGACTATCAAGTTATATCATTTTTGACTATTATTATGTGAAGGTCAAGAATTGAAATAGATTTCATTTGATTTACCAACAAGCATTTTGAATAGTCGAGCGTGCTGTCCTCTGACAGCTCTTGTTTATGTTAATATTAAAATAGTAACAGCTAACATTATACTATCAAGCATTCTTAAGGCAGCTTATTAAATTTATGCATGAAGATATTATTACTTAAAATTTCCTTCATGCAGTAAGATCAGATATAATTTGATGAGAAAAAAAAATCTACCCTCCATAATTAAATATGCAGGTGTCTAGGGGGAAAACAGGTCTTTCACACTTACGGTAGGTTTGTACAGGTGCCAATGTTACAGTCTTGCATAACTGTCTTAAACATTACAGCTCTTTGTCTGGAGACTTCATGTATAGTTGCAAATACTATGTGACACAGATAATATTTATTAGTTGGGTGACGGCCAAGGCGTTATGGGTGTACTTTTTAAAGTGGCGATGGTAGACTAGTGTGTTCCGTATTCCTTTTTCTGTGTGCTGTATAATTGTCCCGTTATTGCTCATCATATTACCCTATCAGACCAGGAAAAAACCAGATCAGACTGAAATTGGTCTGTCAAGATTATAATTAAATGAAGATATAATTAATTACTGAGATCATCCTTGGACACTAGTTGTCATCATTTTCATTGGGGGTTTCATCCACTAATATTAATCGCAGTGAAAATCGGCTTCCTATATAGACCCCATTTTTTCTAGAGCTTGAATCATTCAAAAGACATACCAGGGAAATTGTCTTAGTATATTTCAGCGGGTTACCAAATTACTGATTTTAATTTGATAAAAAAAAAAAAAAATTAATATTTTAATTGAAGTAGGATATTAAAGGAAACCCATGTTTTCTAGAGCTTGAATCATTCAAAAGACCTACCAGGGAAATTGTCTTACGTATGTTTCAGCGGGTTACAACATCACTGATTTTAATTTGATATTTTTTTTTTTTTAATTGAATTAGGATGTTAAAGGTAACCCAAAAAATTAAGATCCATGTGTTAAAGACATGATTTTAAGTATATCTGCCAAGTTTGGAATATCTTAGTGTTTTCATGCAAATTAGCAATAATATCAATAAAAAAAAATCAATATAAAAAATGTATATATTTTTTTTTTTACATTTTCAGAAAGCCTTTATACCAGTGTATTGAAATAAAGGAAATCTGCTGAAATTTTGTTTATTATAAAAATATATACATGTATAAAATTTCATAGACTGGGGTATTTTTTGCATACAATTTGGTCCGTTTATGCTTGTTTTGTATCTTCCATGCATGTTTGACAGTATAATTTTCACATGCTACTCACAGAGAAAACAAGGAAATGTGTCTCTGCGACATTGAAGCCCTGCTGACATACATTGCTCATAATCAATATTTACTTGAGTTTTTAAAAGTTTATATCTTGATGTACATGTGTATCAAGCTCCATGTTGATGTGAAGTCATCTTCATAGAAAAAAAAGCTTAAACACAAATGTAAACCTGAGGCAGAACAACCAATTTAACCATGTTCATTCAACTGTGAAATATGGGTCACAGCCCAAAAATTGCTTTAAAATTGAATAGTTCATATCATAATGTACATGTGTACCAAGTTTCATGAAGATGTGATGTCATCTTCAAAGAAAAAAAATTCCACACAAAGGTTAACCCTGAGTTATGATGGATTGACACACAGATCAAAAATCTATATTCCCTGCAACAAAGTTGGTGGGGCGTAATAATATAATAAGTTACATATTGTGACAGAATATTCTGAAAATATCTTTTTAATATGCTCTTTAAGTATTTAGAAATGTTAATCTTTCAAGATCACATTAAAA
>CM037785.1:33772699-33788661 GCA_021229015.1 Solen grandis | reverse complement strand
GATTTTCCTTCAAATATGTAGTTTTCCGTCGAATATCTCCTGTTAGAATTGAGATAACAATTTTCAAATTTGGTAGGTGGATACCCTATAGGAAGTGGAATATTGCGATTTATTTTCAAACCAAGAGGGTCAAGGTCAAGGCCACTGTTACTAAAAGTTTTGGCTTTCTTCAAATAACTTCCTCTTTGTCAAGGAACATAACTATTCACCAACCTTTATAATATTGCAGCACCTATACTTTTGATGTCATGAAGCATATTATGTTGTCATCAATGAATTATGATGTCACTAACATTCTAGAAGAAAATATATATTTGTTCTTTAAACATGCATGGCTCAAAAATAAGAAAAGAAAGACTTGTAAACATGAGTTTGGGTGACAAGGATCTTTTATGATATAAATTTGTGTGATGTCATATGTTTGCTTCTGCAGCAGGGCTGGAAATAAATGGTAGTCTGGTTGCCTGGGGCGACTGTTGGAAACCTAGTTTCGCATCATTTGACGTGTTTCTTTGTTGTTGTTGTTGTTGTTGTTGTTGTTTTGCCTAGCTGATTGTTGTTATTGCATTTTGAATTCTTAGTTTTACTTTTATTTTGCTGCTAAGGTGTTTCTCTATAATGTGCTGCATTGTTATTTTGAATTAGTCCTTGTCTTGGGCACAGAGGTTGTATTTGTACTTCACATCTTTGAAATGTAAAAAAGAAATTTTGAAATTATTGGAATCGTAAATGAGACCAATGAAAATCGCAGATTCGGTTTGACTGAGCGTTATCATGAACAGTAGTGAACATTGCAACCATATGCACACACCCAAGTGCCGACTTAAGCTATATTTATTTTTTTCAAAACTAAATGTGTTGAACTCAATGATCTCGAAGGAGCAGAAAGTATAATACTGAGATAAAGTAACGGCGACTTAATCCATCTCGCAGCGCTCAACATCTGCACATTTTGAAATTAGCACTAGTAAACAGTAGAAAAGATCTACGTTACATTAAAAGCAGTCAGTTTATTGGAATGTATAAACGATCTTTGTTATTTTAAGTAATAATTTCATAAACACTACATTTGATGACACCCGTTTAAAACATCAACGACTACCAGGACTAAACTTTCGTACGACTATCCCCAGTACGGTTATTACACGCACAAAGCTATACCAAGTACAAAATAACTAAACCCAGTACACTCTGAAAAAACTTTTCACGGATATCGGTATATCTTTTAAAAAAGAAAACTTTGATGGACATTATTTGGCACAAAGAAAAAGCTAAAGAAAAGGAACGAATCCTCCAATTCAGAATTTTTATATACGATGCAGGTTATTTAATATTTTAGATTAATGGAAACACCAGTAAACATTTTCAGCGAGCAATCACGTGTAAGGCCATTTTTTTTCTTCTTTCAAACATAGCTGGAAGCATCTGCACATTTTCAGGATAAATAAAACATTTGCAATTATTAATCAATAAGTATTTATGTCTTTACCCACTTAATAACAGAAATATCGTCTTAGATTCAACCAAAGTATCGACTTGGTGTATTTTCTGCTCAATGGGGCTGCTATATCCGGTGTATGGTGATCCACCGTGTCTTCAGAATAAAGAAATCTAATTTCAAGTGTCGAGTTAATTATTGTATCCTCAATTCTGCTTGGCAGTATATACCACCAAATGGAGAGATGGATGAGATAAGATTTACATTATACAGGGACAAAAATAAATTGAGCGTCTGCACCGGCATGGTGGTGCTTTTGTTTATGCCCCCGCCATGAAAATGCGACGGGCATACAATATTACACCTGTCTGTGAGTGTGTGTGTTAGTCGGCAAGCAGTAACTTAGTTATGTGTATGGCTGTGTTTGGAAATTATTTTTGCACAAAAGGGGTCATTACAACAAGGCATTGTTTCACGATAAGAACCACTTGAAGGTTAAAGTCGCAGCTTTCATTTGACCTTAAAATCATCTTTTTATATTTCAAATCTTCATCATATTCACTGATAAAATATCAAATAAAACTAGAAGTCGTTTGTTTAAGATACAAACGAAGCGGCTTTCCGTTTGCTTATTTCAAGGGTATTGAATATATAAGTTAATACAAAGAAATGGAATAATGATGCATTATAATGTAAGATTAAATACGTAAATCATCATTATCATAAATTATATATAAATATGTTTAAAAAAAAGCTTTAAATCTTTTTTTCTATTTATTTTCATCTTCTTAAGAAGATATTGAGAAAGCATATATATGATTACACAACCGTTTACTATCATTCAGAAAATAAAAACAGGAAAATTTTAAGATAATACTATCCTCAAAAATTGTTTTCTTACGTTATTCAATCGATTTTAAAAGTTGTTTTTTTTTATTCTTTATTTAATATCTATTTCTTCGTAAGCATATGACTTAACAAATAATCATTGCAATTTGATCCACATAATTGAAATTGTAAAAAAGAAAAAAAAAACAATTCTTTGAAATCCATGACTTTCAACCTTGAAATTGATTGAGTTTTTTACATTTGCCAAAAAAAAAAAGACGGAAACAAAGGTAGAGGTGTAAACAAAATCATGAAAATAATTTCTTATTTTTATGTAATACACGTTATAAACGTCTTGAAACTTTCAACAATTCATTTGCTTTATATATTTCCTTATTTTACAGATTTAGAGAAAGAAACCGTTAAACCTTTAGAAAAGATAAAAAAAATCGATAGGTAGAATTACATGTATTTGTCATTTTCTTCAGGTTTGCGGAAATCCGTGATAACAAATGCAATAAGATATCAGTATGGGTTTTCTGGCTCTAGTATAATTATACTAATTCATCGTAAATGCGACGTATCACAATTCACTATTCAACACAGGCACTTTTTACTGCAAAAGAACAATCGGATCTTGCTGAACCAACACAATGACCACTTTCGTTTCTTTCTTCAAATTAATATATTTCCATGAATAAGCCCTTTTACGAAAAAACATGAATACATCATGTTTGATAACGTAATCACTTGAAATTTCTTGACTTTTTGCGCATGTTAAGATACGGCAATATTACTTATCTAAAGTTAATATGTCCAATCTTTTGATCTTTTTAATATATTTTGCTTACAAATCAATGTTGTCATAAACAAGTGGTACAACATACATTTCTTAAGGTATGCTTAAGATTGGCATCAATACTCATGACGCTGGAGCGCGAATACATATTGAAATAAATGATTTTAATATTTCAACGACGTCAAAATCAAGTGACTAAAGAAAAGTATCTTTTTTGGAATGACATGTTCAGCTAACGTTCTATTAATCCAGAAAAAATATCTTCGAGAATGCGAACAGGTTTGTTTTCATATGTTTAAGTAGGCATTCCAGTAAACATTAATATCTGACATGTTTGATGATGTAATCACTTAAAATTTTCAAAGACTTATGAACGTACGAAGTTTCGACATTCTTGAAAATTTTAAGTTCATTGGTCTAATTGGCGATTTTATATGATTTTTTTTTAAATAATTCTTGCTTAAGTATGCATGACGTTATAATCACGTGACAAAACAAACAATTTTCGCAGTACGGATCATTTCAATTTTAACTGTATGAATACTGAAGATAGAATTAAGATTGACTCAAAATTGATGATACCAGAGCGAGAGAAAACTTTAAAAAGAAATGCTTTTTGACTTTTTGATGACGTCATAACCACGTGACTTAAGAGAAAATCATTCAGAAAATAGAATGTAAACTTTTATGCCGATATGCTGTCCAATTTTCATGCTTCTAACGCATCAGGGCGCTTTGTAACATTTAAATTTAATTTTTGGACCAAAGTTCGAAACTCGGTATTGCCACGAAATCTTAACATTTTAGAATTTGGAAATTTGAATGCCAAGGTGCACCCAAAATTAAAAAAAAAAAAGGAAATATCAAGATAATTGGACCAAAATTAAAGGCTCTATGGCGCGAACAACCTTTTGAAGCTGACGTCAAATCTGACGTCATATGACGCCAATGAAAATTGAAAATGACTGAATGTATAAAGAGATACTTTTTTATTACTGCAATTTCAATTTAATTAAAATTGACTCAAAATGCATGATGCCAGAGCCAGAGAAATCTTTGAAAATATAGGATTTTGCTTTTTAAATGACGTCATAACCACGTGACTTAAAAGGAAATCTTTTACAGAAATGAAAGTAGACCTCTGGGCCGATGAGCTGTCCAATTTTCATGCTTCTATCTCATCAGTAGCCTTTGTAATGTTAAATAATAGTTTTAGGACCAAAGTTCGAAACTCGGTTTTGCCATAAATTCTTAAATTTTTCGAATTTAAAAATTTGAAAGACAAGGTGCACATCTACATCATAACATACTTCTTCTGTGAAAATATCAAGATAAAACGACAAAAAATAAAAGCTCCAGAGCGCGAACAAACTTTTGATGCTGACGTCAAATCTGACGTCGTTTGACGTCTTTGAAAATTTAAAATGATAGAATTAAAAAATTTGAACGTTTTTGTCGAGGCATTTTAATTTTCATTTTCCTCAGACACTGGCAACATACTGAAATTAACTCTTGGATTTGGTTGGAAAATGAGGAATAATAATAATAACTAGATGTCATTCGTTTAAACGAATGATAGGACTTTCTGCAACATCTGCTTTATATAGTATATATAGAAGATGACATAATAGATAATCTGTCCAAATTGCAACTTTCTATCTCCTCTATTTCTATATAAAATAGCACAAATAGAACACATTCTGTGAATTTTAATAAAAGTCCGCCCATATCTTGCACATGTAGTTTACATACAACATTTATACTATGTCATATGACATGAAAGAAAAATGAAACAGTGTTCAAATGTAAGTTTCTAACTTTCATCACACATAGAATTTCATCACTCCAGCTCAGTTGTAACCTTGTTTAATTTTAGCCTCATTAGGAAGAAGTATTGAATATTTGTATAGTGCTATATCCTTTCGACACCTGTAACGTAGTTAATCGTATTTAGCGATTTTGGCGTGTTTGGGCTTCCGTAGTTTTGCCATAAATTCCTGGAATTTCGAACTATGGTGATATTTTGAAAGGTAACATCCCAGCCTACAAACTGATGCAATATGAATATCGTTAGCATAACAATGCAGTTTTTAGATGGTCTAAAATGTGGGGCTGCGTGTGAATTTTTCAAGGCTTGCAAACTGCTCGCTAGCTACACAGTGTTGCAAATACGGATTTTTGTCTTGTGCCGTTGTACATGTATTAACTTCAATGCTTATTTTGGAAACAGTCAACATTCGACAAAAAACAACAACAACAAAAAAACAACAAAATCAAGATATAGCGCATCAATTGCAATTTGATATTTTTTTTTATTTTTTTTTTAAGTCGTTGCGCAAGTATTTAAGCTTGGTGACCCCTGCGCGTGACCTTTTCCATATTTTTATGATGCATGATTATGAAATATCTTATTTTCCATGTAACTTTCTTATATGAAGTCCAATTTCAATAAACTTGGTACCGTTAGAAAGCTCTTAAAAACGCATAATGTTTAAACTTATCTTCAGTCGTTTCTGAGATATTGACTGTTAAACCTCAAAAAAATAGCATATTATCAGCAAAATTAGCTTCATTTCATTTAGTTTTTTTGCTTATAACTTTGTATTGCGTAAACCAATTTTAATAAACTAAATATCTTTGGAAACGTTAATTATTCAGCTATTATTCTTATCCATACATATATTTACAAAAATCGATATTTATTGAGATATGGCTACATATATGCAGTAGGGGTGAAATCAAAATTTCCTCACGTGCCTAATAACCCATAAAAATTTCATCGTCCTAAGCCTATTGCAACATATTAAAATAAGCGTTTAGTTAGGAAGGAAGGAAAGAATAATAATAATAAACAAATGACGTCACGTGACGTTTATTTTCACATAATTGTTAAGACACCCAGAGACCTACTAACTGACAAAATTTCAACTTTCTATCTCAAATAGGACAGTTTTTATAAGCATTTAAATATTGACGTCATTGGTTCGAATCTTGGATCCGCCATATATGCTTGGACTTTTCGAATTTTGAAAAACGGACACCGGTATACACAATAAGAACGTAATATACACATTCTGTGAAAATTTGATGAAAATCGGCCCATTAATAATGGCTCTGGACCGTGTACAAACTTTCGTAGTCAATTTCAAATGTAACGTCATATGACGTCATAGGCTTAATGCGGCATTAATTTTTCATTGCCCTTCGAAAATTTCAAGATATAGAAATAATCTTGTTAGTATTAGAAATTCATTATCATATAATGACGTCACGTGACGTCATATGACATTTATTTTCACAAAATGTTTAAAACTCCCAGAGACCTATATACTGACCCAATATCATCTTTCTATCTCAAATAGGACCGATTTTATAAGAATTTGAAAATTTACGACCTTGGTTCGAATCTTGGATCCGCCATAGATGCTTGGACTTTTCGAATTTTGAAAAACGGACACCGGGATGCACAACTAGAACTTAATATACACATTCTGTGAAACTTTGATGAAAATCAGTTCATTAATAATGGCTCTGGACCGCGTACAAACTTTTGTAGCTTATTTCACGTGTGACGTCATATGACGTCATAGCTATATGAAAATCATAGAAATCAAAATAACATCTCTTGGAGAATAAGACATCAAAATTTCATTGTCCTTGGACCATATTAACATATATAATTATGTGTTTAAAAATTAGGAATTTGATGACGTCATATGACGTCACAAGACGTCTATTTTCACAAAATATTTTAATCTATCGGAGATCTATATACTGACAAAATAACAACCTTCTGTCTCATTTAGGGACGATTTTATGAGCATTTATCAATTTGACGTCCTTGGTTTGAATCTTGCATTCGCCATAGAACCTTGTGCTTTTCGAATTTTGAAAAACGGACACCGAGATGCACAACTAGAACGTAATATACACATTCTGTGAAAATTTGATAAAAATCGGTTTATTAATTATCGCTCTGGACCGCGTACAAACTTTTGTAGCAATTTGCCAAGTGTGACGTCATAATGACGTCATAGGTTTAAAATTATAGAATTTTTAATTACGCATATGAAAATAAATAATAAAATGACAAATAGACTTTCTGCTTTAGGCAGAAAGTCCTAATAAGAAGAAACATAACAAACCCTATACGTTTTCCGCAGGTTTGCGGAAAGCCGTAACAAATTGGCAAGAGAATCCCGTGTAAAATGGACACAGAGCGCGAACAAACTTTTGATGCTGACGTCAAATCTGACGTCGTTTGACGTCTTTGAAAATTCAAAATGATAGAATTAAAAAATTTGAACGTTTTTGTCGAGGCATTTTAATTTTCATTTTCCTCAGACACTGGCAACATACTGAAATTAACTCTTGGATTTGGTTGGAAAATGAGGAATAATAATAATAAGAAGAAGAAACATAACAAACCCTATACGTTTTCCGCAGGTTTGCGGAAAGCCGTAACAAATTGGCAAGAGAATCCCGTGTAAAATGGACACATTTCTAGTTAATTTATTTTGGTTAAGCTTTGCATGCAAGGTACTTTCATGTTTTTTTTGTGTGTTGTTCTTTTATCTCGGTAGCCATACATGGTATAGATTTAAATGTTTATGAGTGTGTTCAGGGGCATCAGAAAATCAATGTAGATAAATCTTTACTAAATGTATGGTCCAATATTTATCGCTACCAGTTGTATGTTGAGACACTGGATGAGAATATAGTGTGCAACATTTATATTACCAGAAAGGTTGAAAAATTGAAAAGTTATATGAACATAACGAAAATCTTTTTTAAAAAAAGACCGCCGACACTGTTGTTGACGAGTACACAAATATTACCCAACGCAATCGGAAATAATCCGATCATATTCAGAAACGCTCGAAACGATATCAATATCCTCTCTCGCTCGTTAGGGACTGTGACAGCATTACTCCAACATTCCTATGAGGCAACCGTGAACTATTCCGTCTCCTCGTGTTTCTTGGGTATTGTCTTTTATGCATGAAGGCCTCCAATTCCTCATACTAATTTTGTGTTTTCAAATATTATAACAAACGGAAAATTGTTTTAAGTGAGAAATGCTTCAAACTATTCAATATTTTGATAGAAAAAATAAATTCGGCTCTACGGGCCACGATGTGCCTTTTTATATTTCGCCCTTTCTCCGTCATATACAACTCTCATTTTCGTCGCTGTCAGAATGTTCAGCCATTTTGCATTGGTGACCTTTTGCATGTGAGTTTACGGTACTGTATGCATAAACAATTTCCGATAATGGCGAAGGCATTTCCGTAATCTCCTCTGACAAGTTTTTTTTCTTAACATACTGGTGTCACCGGCCGTCTTGTACTAATACATTTACGCTAATATCGTTTTAAAGCTCCATGTTTCAAAAAGTAATTCAATAGACCATTTCACTCCGACTTGAGACGTAAACCTGCGTAAATCAACGAGCACTTCCCGAACACCCTATTTACATGCTGGTGTAATATTTCACACATCGTTAAATAGGAAATAAAACATATACTTGAGGTTGATTGGTCAATTTTTATCTGCTAATTATACCGGATATTGTTGATCCTCTCGTGAAATGGTCAACATTTACTTGAAATGTGAGCCGAAAACAATTTTAAAACGTAATGGAATCGACCTCGTCATCATCGTTGACCTATAACGTACATATAGTATTCAGGGGTCGCTCTTCATTTGGAGAAAATGTACATATCGCAGCACATGTACTAACTTGTATAAATAAATAAATTGGTAAAAGTAACCACAAATTCACAATAAACTTTTATCAGCTTGAATTAGTTTCTCTTTATGCAATTTCTCTCTCTTTATCGATTACAGTCGAAGTTTTATAGTATGAACATAGTCTCGCAGTTTTGTTGTAAATGTCATTATCAAAGACGATTTTTACAATGGTGCGGTATTAAGCAATCTCATTAAAATCATATCCTTACTTGCGCTCCTCTACTATCCGCGATTAGGATCTGACATCACATTAGGGTTCACGACAGATGACCTTTAAAGTAATTTATATGTATAAACAAGTGCTCGATTTTAAACCAGTTAAATAACTCGTTTCTATCTGACTTCGGTAAAACATTTGTCACATATTGAGAAAAATGTGCAGCTTGACTGGGACTCGAACCCGGGGCCTTTTGCTTATAGAGCGAATAATCTACCGAATGAGCTACCTGGCCGCCTACACATCTTTCTGAGATGAATGCGGTTACTCCAACTGGTTAAACCGAACGATTCTGTAGCCGCCGATTTGATTGGCTTATACAAAGGTCAACCTGAGACGATCCTGTATATGATGTGGTAATCTGATTTCGATGAAATTGGGTATTAAGATGCCAGCGTCGGAGACCCACGAGCGCTAATTCCGTTCCTTCATGACAAATGTAATATAAGCAGACGTGGGTTTCCGACGCTGATTTCATGCGCGGATCCATGAAGTGTGTGTGTGTGTGTGTGTGTGTGTGTGTGTGTGTGTGTGTGTGTGTGTGTGTTGGGGAGTCATGACCTCCGTTGGATTTGGCTATTCTATTTAGGATAAAAAAGAAAGGACACCCTAATCCTCCCTGGAAAAAAAATTGCACCCCACCCCTGTAAAAGCTTACAAGAAGAAAAAGTAACGGAACCCCACGTACGGCAATAGATTGCCTCTAGCCCCCACCCACCAACCTACGTACGATGAGTTTCATAATTTCAAAGTTGGTTAGATATAGTAATTTTCATAGTTGGCCAACATAGCCCTGTTGAACTCTCACCTTCGCGAGATAAATGGGTGGATCTGCGCATTTATCTTACTGAATCAACCTTGCATGCAGACGGTCTCCTTTAGCGCCTGATATATTTATACCTGTAAGTATTTAAATAGGTATAAACTTATCTCTTTCTATATAAATAAAAAAAAAATACTACGCAATCTTATACTATGTGAAGGTAATAATTGCCGGGCATCGTTTTTCCGTATATACATTAGCTATTCGAGAAGATTACTACATGCTTTTGAAATCTGAGTCCGTTTCTGTAATAGAAGCAAAGAGGGTGGATAAAATAAATTAGGGGCGGTAATTTGGTCTAGTTATGATTATTATTACGCTTACGCGAAAATTAAATTATGTTCCGAGTATTTCTGATTTATCATTCTAAAATTTTACCTACATGTTTATATATTCATTTGCGTAGGAGGACCACTACTGGTATATATTATATATATTGTGGTAGATATGCTCAAAAACATATTAAACAGAGAATGGAAACTCCTGTAAAAGCCAGGGGAAAATAGTGTTTAGTCACACAACAGATCATTGAATATAATTAACTTTCAATAAAAAGTATGGAAAATTCAAAAAGGAAAATGTAACCATATTGTAAATTAATCATTTCTCTACTTTCAGTTTGATTTATTAAAAAAAAAATCTTTAAATTCTAATTTAAATCCAACCAGTGTTGCAGAAAAACAACACATTTTACATAGTTATCATCATGCAGGTACTTTCTATTTTATATAAAATATTTTACTTCGTGACTTCTATAATACATAATGTATCGTCTTCATGGGGATGTATATTCTCTTGTAAGATACAATTTATTTCACACATTTTCAGTAGAAAGACGTGAAAACCTGTGAGAATTGAATAATTTTGTCATACGTGCTTTTGTTGAACTTTAGTCTTTGATATGTTATATTGGAAAATAAGCTATTAAATGTGCTTAAGAAGCTGACAGGTGTTCGGCGTGTTTGATTGGTCACTATATCAAAAACAAAATATTGATTTCAAGTTCAATTGTTTAGAAATCATAAATCAGCCTGGTACTCATTTCTATGACATACCTAAAAAATGTGACAACTCCCAACTCTAACCGGATACCTCTGCGTACTCGGAATCTCAGTTCTTCCAACTCAGTATTACCCAACTTAATGATTATAACTCCAATAGACGAATGTTACGGGGATAGGGTCATTCGGATTTTCATGTGAGGAAGCCTTCCAGCTGGCTGCGGTAGGTTGGTGGTTCTACCCGGATGCTTCCGTGCATTCGGGGTCTTCCTCCACCTGTAATGAGCTGGACGTCGCTATATGACTGAAATACTGTCGAAGCGACGGTAAATTCAAATAGTCAAGTCATATACTGGAATCTACGGTGGCATAGAGATGACATGTAAGGTTTTCTATTTATCTAGGTCGTGCGAACGAGTTACTAATTCGTGAGAACGAGATAGTTATGTCGTGCACACGACATCAATATGTCGTTCGAACGAGATAGTTATGTTGTGCGAACGAGTTAGTAAGTACAGTGTATGTAAACAACGGACCAAACCAAGACAATAAGGAGTATCCGTTGGTCTAGATACTAAATCCCGTCGTTTCCTCATGTAATCACCAACAACACAAACTATTTCGTAATTACATTAAAACAACGCTCATGTTAGTCTTTTAACTTTTTAATGTAAACATACCCTTTTAAAAAACTCAAAATTATGAACATTTAAAAAATAAGAAAACTTTATAGGCAAACACATCATATTTGGCCAGAACTAGTGAACACTGTTGAAATGTCTGGAATGTATCTCTAAGGTAGGTTTATTTATAAATCATAAACCAGTCTGTGCTTTACTTACAGTTTCTTGATAGTCCCCAAATTATTCCCTCCCTATGACAGTAAACAACATATCGAGGGGTGAAAGCGAAACTATGATAAGTGCATAAAAATATATAAGCACTTAGCATAGTTTTGCTCTTACCCCTCGAATTATATACTATATGCTGCAATTCGATTTGTTTTAGAGGATCGTTAAAATGAGCATATCTTTGAGGCAAATGTATTTTGATCGGCTAATTACTCGTGTGCACCACTTGATTATCTCGTCCCCATGACTAAATAACTCATTCGCTCAACTAAGTTACATGTACTCGTTCGCACGACTAAGTATCTCGTTCCCACGACTTAGTAACTCGTGCCCACGACGTAATTATTTCTGTCCTATGACTTCGTAACTTGTTCGCTCAAATTATATATAGTTACTCGGCACAACTAAGTATCTCGTGCGAACGACATTTATCCTGTTCCCACGATTTAGTTACTCCCTAGGTTGGCCGGCCTTTCGAAAGTTTGTTTAGCGAACTACTTTTTCAGTTTTTAGACTGGCGGCCAGCGGCCGCTAGTCTTATGCTGAAGAGCGAAATCGGGCCTATCTGATTTGCATATTTTCCACAATATTTTAACTGTAGCACTCCGCGCTTTGTACGGATCCATACAATGCAAGCTGAGCTAACGAAAGCGAATGGAGTGTTTTACGTAGATGTGTTGCAACGAAGTTTAAATGACATTTAGGAACTCTTTTAATGTGTAAAGTTTGTGTGCCCACTCTTCTTTTACGAATTCTTCAAGCTAAATACAACCATTTTCAGCGTGAACAAAATACCTGCGTCGTTTACAAAACAGAGATTTAACCCAACTGGAGTACATGTGGATCCACTCATGCAGTTAAGAAAAATAGTGCTTCGCATAAGTACGTAATTAATCCAAAGTAGTTCAGCAGCGCTTCGCACGATAATGATATATTTCGTTGCATTTCTGTTATATTACGTCATATTTCTGTCTTCTCGTAAACTCAATAGCCACGTAAAAGCCACAAAAGTGAAAAAAGCGGTCATAATTTAGTGGAAATGGAAGATCACGTGACCCAATGTTTTGAAGCGGCAGGCCTAAAACACGCAATGAAAATTTTATGGAGCAATGGACGCAATGAAAATATTACCGAGCATTGGTATTTATTTTCAGAATAGCAGTATTAATGCCATAAAACTACTTTTAAGTCATCTATAACTGTTTTATTATATATACACATTAATTTTAAGACAATGGCATGCGAATAAACTTAGAGTTATTAATTTGAGATTATACATATATGGAGCAATGGAAATGATTACGAAGCAATGGAAATTCTATTTTCAGAAAAGCATCATTAAATGCCATAAACCTATTTTAAACCACCTGTTACTGTTTTATTATACATTATAAACATTAATTTAAGACAATAGCATACGAATAAATATGGTGAAGTTATTAAATTGGAGATTATACGTGTATATATATTCATATAGGTTTCAGTCCATTGTGCCTCGATAAAATACGCAAATGAAGTTTGCTAGACACAATGAGTTGAAATTTGTTATATTATTCTTGCAAGGATTAAAATAAGAATACAATACTAATGCTTTTCTCTAAATAAAGCAGGCACACGTACGATGTTTACTTTCCAGGCCAGGTATCCAGATGAACAGGCATCATATCACAAAATGATAATGATCAATATAATGCTTTAAATTTAATGAATATTATTAATTTGTGTAGGCTATCTATATCATCAAGATTTTTCATATACCGCGCAATGTAAGTAAAAGCGAAATGTTCATATGCAAACTCTTACCAACGACAAGTTATGAAGACATGTATTTACATATATTAGATACTCCAAATTAAAACTGCTCAATTCATTATAAATTTGTCATGTACCATACTATACACAGTGGATATATTTCAAGGTGATACCGGTATACCCATACCGCATTGTCTGGCGCGTGTATGCCACACTTCGATGAATTAATCAAACACGCGCATGCTGACGCAATTGAAGTATGAAGAAGGAAATCAAAGATCCAGTTTAGTCTTCTGTTCAAATCACCATCATCAGCATTTAATAATTTTATATTATGAAAAAAAAATTAATGATTGATAAATGTGTGTGTGGTATTGACACGTGTCATTAAGGGCCTTCTTCACACCTTATAAACTGGGAAGGGCGGTGAAACTGGCCACATACCCCCTTTATAAACAGATGAGAAAGCAGCATATAACCTATTTGGATTACAATCTAGCGCTCTTGCTGCTCACCACGACCAACCCGCCGACAGTCTATCAGTGCCTTCGGCGCTTTGATTGATATATATATATATATGTCAGTGTAACTTGTATTTAAATGAAATTTCTGTGTCAAAGCGATATGAGTATCAGTCACCTTCAGTACATTTTGTCTATACATTTTTATTGTAGTTTGGACTCTGAATCGGAACCACCACCTGTAATTAGCTAGATGTCGTTATGTGTCTCAAGTATTGTCGTGTGACGTTAACCCACAAAACAACAACAATAGATGCTTTTAACGCTTTAGGAATAAGGAACCTTTGCCACAGTATCCTCTACGATTAGAAAGGATGAATTAGCCAGTTGCCAAAGCCAGTGAGACTATTGTCTCTATATTGTCGTATTACAGTCATCTCCAGAGAAGTTATGTTACAAATGGAGAATACGTCAGGACAAAGAACAGGCTGGCATTACAAGCACACGTGCAATAAATACTGATGTTATAAAGTGATAACATGGGACTGGCGGTCGTATACCTCGACATGACAAATGTACCCTTGGTATTTCGCTATTAAAATTGTGTTGTCCTACAGGAGATATAAATATAGAGGTATTGAACGATATATTGGTTCTTACTCAGACAATTTATCGCTCTGTTGATTCAAAAGTCGTGGTCAGTAATTGACGTCTAATAAATAAATCTCAGGGTTGGCAACCCATAAATATAATGTATATCATCTTAAAGCTTCCGCGTGTGTAAAGAACAAACAGAACAACGTATCGAGCTCTTCAAATTTGATGTGAAACTCTGGAAATCAAATTCATAGACGGTTTCAGTGCGCTTGCCTCAATATGCAAGGTTTCGGAACTCTTAATGTGTGATATTTAGAATCACAAAAACTATATCATATTCCGAAAACACGATATATTAGACAAACAATGGTAAAATTGTATTGATTTTTGCAATTCGAACAGAAGTTACGATTTTTTAACCCCTATGTACACCAAAAAATGACTAAAGGTACACAAATACATTTCTTATTATAAAGCGGGTAAAATATTTGCAAAAACTTTACTTTAAAACTTAATTATAATGGAAGCAGGTACTTAAAATCAAATGTCATTTTACATTGGTCAATGAACCTTAAATACTTTTTTTCTACACTTATTAAAAAACAGAAGAAAAAAAAACTAAATCCGAACTGAGTATTACAGAAATAAAAGTCAAAGGGAAAATAAGGAGAAAAAAGACTGCGAGTATATGAACCCACAGCACCTGGTTCCAAAGCATTTGATATAAATCCGAGCAACAAACGGGTTAAGCCGGAGATTGCCGAGTAGATACGATAGTTTTTATGGGTGTCTTGTAACTTAAATCTCTAATAGTCGATCGTGACGTCTAGAAAAGATTTCCATCCGTTGCACGATTCATTTATTACTGAAATTCTTAATATCAATACATGCATTAATATTATAAATTAAAAGATTCCCTTCCCAGACTTAATAAGCAATATATGTATACAAATACGTGTGCAACATATTCACCGTGTGGGAGCGACACCAGATATTAGTTCTAAGTTAGGCGAGAGAAAGACTAAAACTATTTGACCAAAGGGTAAGTTTTATCGAAATACAATTGTAATTACATTTCTAAGAATCTGAAACTCACTATCTTCAACGTATTCACCAATAACAAGGTCCCTAAAATTATTCCAAGGGTGCCATATACTTCATATCCCTCGTAAGGGATTTCTAAAAACCATAATGCATAATGCATTCTTGTGTTGAGATGCATATTGAATACAAGTCCAAGGCACGAGATTTTTTATACAGATAGTTCAATGTCTGATTGCAGATATACAAATTCTTTTAATATGATATAGCGAAAATCTTGATCTCTGAAATACCGCTCCGGTTATTTTTTTCGTATTGGCCAATACGAAAAAAAAAAAAATAACCAGAGCGGAACTTAGTAGAGATTAATGCGCTCAGGTGAGCGAAAAATCGTAATTAA
>CM037785.1:33722599-33772599 GCA_021229015.1 Solen grandis | reverse complement strand
TTGCGAAACAGAGAGAGAGAGAGAGAGAGAGAGAGAGAGAGAGAGCGAAGTTGGGAAATTTACCGAATAGGTAATATCCACTAACAAAACTGTTACTATTCACCCTATTTTTATTTTGAGTGAATAAATCCCCCTAATCTTTTTTGTTTTTAATGTAGTAAAGCCTCAAAGTGACAAAAAGATGATTCCTCCTGTAACAGAGTATGTGCAGTTCAAATGTAGGTTAATTGGAAAAATAACGAGCATATTACATTCCCACCAGAATCAGTAGTCAAGTCAATCTTAATTATAACAGTCAATTCCATAAATAATCAACAGGTGGATTTCTCAAGTGTACAATACATCTCATCTAGTCGCACCTGCTTCATATAGAAATGTTTAATATTATAGTGTTATTTACTCATAGAAACGATACTTAAGTTTTCATATTGTATCTAAATAATATTTTTTTAGAGGATAACATATAAAACAAAACAAAATCAAATGACCCTATTAATAAATACATAGTACACTTTGTAGTTGCTGAAAGTGAAAAATGATTTCAATATTTCATTCATGTATTCCAGGACAATGACCCAAGTGGACAAAACTGACTTCCATAGATATAAGATATATGTTGTTGGAAATGATCCAAAATATCTTAAACAAATGTATGTATGTGAGCGAATGGTTTTATAATTTTATGTTACTTTATTTTTTTTAAAATCATTTTTAAGCAATTCAAACTCAGAATCAGTCGTTTTGATGGTAAAATCTGAATAAATGATTTATTAATCCCGTATTTGGTGTAACAGGGGTTGAGTGAAACGCGATATCGTTGTTCCCCTCAAACATAGTATTTGATATAATGTACCCAATTTCTTTTGACATAAATCCGTATAATATTCACACAGAACAGCAACATTGATAAAAACGTGACCTTGCCACTCCTCAACAACAACAACAACAACAACAACAACAACAACAACAACAACAACAACAACAACAACAACAACAACAACAACAACATGTATAATTTCACCGACAAATCTATCCATATTTGCGATCTTAATATTTACTGGAATGTAAAAAAAGACATTTTTGGATACATATGATATCACCAACCCCGAGTTGTTTTTGCCATTTAGCCGTTGTGAAGGAGTTCGGTAAGACGGTTGGTCCGTTGTTAGTTCGGTAGGTCCGTTGTTAGTTCGGTAGGTCCGTTGTTAGTTCGGTAGGTCCGTTATTAGTTCGGTAGGTCCGTTGTTAGTTCGGTAGGTCCGTTGTTAGTTCGGTAGGTCCGTTGTTAGTTCGGTAGGTCCGTTGTTAGTTCGGAAGGTCCGTTGTTAGTTCGGTAGGTCCGTTATTAGTTCGGTAGGTCCGTTGTTAGTTCGGAAGGTCCGTTGTTAGTTCGGTAGGTCCGTTATTAGCATGGAAGGTCCGTTGTTAGTTCGGTAGGTCCGTTGTTAGTTCGGAAGGTCCGTTGTTAGTTCGGTAGGTCCGTTGTTAGTTCGGAAGGTCCGTTATTAGTTCGGTAGGTCCGTTGTTAGTTCGGTAGGTCCGTTGTTAGTTCGGTAGGTCCGTTATTAGCATGGTGGGTCCGTTGTTAGTTCGGAAGGTCCGTTGTTAGTTCGGTAGGTCCGTTATTAGCATGGTAGGTCCGTTGTTAGCTCTGTAGGTCCGCTATTAGGTAGGTCCGTTGTTCTACATGGGTTTCTCTGTGCACTCACACTCTTCTTTCATGACGTCAAGGCTGTAATACTGTCACGGTAAATTCCGGAACAGCAAAAAATCACCTTATTTTCATATTTATATACATATATATAAAGAAAACAAAACCATAATATCAAAGGAGTTACAAAATATTTTAGTAAAAACAACAACACCAACAACAATAAAAAAACAAACAAACAAAAAAACATAATATATTTATGGATATAAGTATCGAATTTCGCACATGATCTACAAACAAAGCTACACGGTACATACATCTCTGTATAAACTGTTTTCTAAACCATAAACGTTCCTAATTGTGATAGATTTAAATCTGAAGCTGGTAGAAATCCATAAAAAGCAGACTGACTTCAAAATAAAATATCATTTTGGTTTAAAAAATCTCTTCATAACATGCAACATGTATGACACATGTTTACATACGGACACAACATTTTGTCTATAATTACAGTTGTCATTAGACCTACGCTATACGAGAAGGAAATCTCCATCGCCTTTGATACTTGATACCAAATAAGAAATCGAAAACTCACTATGATGTTAGATAATGATTTTGGATTCTGTATCTAGAAAGAATACCAGTTTTATAGTTGCCATGACTATATATAGAACACGTTATTTATTTCCTAATTATAATTCTTATCCTGGTAGGTCGTGTGGATTTAACTTAGTCGGTGGAGTAAATGTTATTTTCAGGAGATGTGTAACAAAATATCAAATTGCATGCGATCCATCAACTATCAACTTTGATTCAACATTGACAGCCACGCTATATATACATGTACGGTGCATGTAAGATACGTAACCTGAAGGTCGCGGGATCGCTCCTCGATTGGCCGCAACATACCAGAGTCAACACAAGTATTCCGCTACAAATTGAAGTTAGCAATTTCCCATTAAATTAGGCTATTGAATATGGTGATGAAGATAGCTATATATGATTCCGGCCTTCCTGCAACACATCCTCCCGGTGCACAAGCTTAGTCATGCAGTCCAATTCAACTCGAGGTAGCGGACCAATGTTGAACACAACCTAGTACGAATTGTATGCCCCAGATATGAAATGGCGACTTACACCTTGACATTATTATAATGTGCTATTGTTTTGTTTTTTCCAGCGGTCTGCAAACATGTAAACAGGCCATTTTTGCACGTGACCCGGTCTGGCTGGAACAATGACAGGCCCTCTCACATGCGTATAAATACCTTGCTTTGTTAAAAAGTGATATTCAAAATAAAAACATTTCCAGCTAAAAAAGGAGCACGTGTCAGTTCTCAATATGAAACACAGCATGTCACGAAGCTTTGATGACTAGATATTAATCTATATCTAGGTCTATTTCGAGCGAGAATACAACCATACGTTTGGATTTGTAAACAGAAGTAGGTTTGACTCATATCACCAGTATGATTTATTTAAAATTTCTTTCCGTGTTTTTGCCTTTCACGAGTTATATCAAATAAAGATTTTTTACTAATCAAGTAATAATAAAGAAGATGCAACAAACACACATGGCCTTTCAAAAATATTGTTTATTTTAAAATCCTTTCCTATTGGTGATATCTGAAAGAATAAAAAATCAATGTATATACATTTTGATAAAAAAAAGATCTGATTAAGAAAATACATACTTACAACAGCAACAGGCAAAAATAAATAAATAAATAAATAAATAAATAAATAAATAAATAAATCACAGCAGCAATATACAAAGACTATCTATAGGTATTATCTTTATCTGCGTATGAAGTCAGTGCCACTCCGCAGCCTCGCATGTCAGTCTTTTCGGTCCTTTGACGTCAACTTGCCCACGACTTCTGTTATCATGACACCAGAGGATAATTTGATATAATAAAATAGAACTAGTTGTTGTTATGGATTTTGCCATCGCTGCGACAGTATCTCAGTCAGCTTATAGGTGGAGAAGAATTTGAATACATAATAGGGATACTACTAGAAAGATGGCATTAATATTTATTTTTTGATAAAGTTTAATGTAAGTGACATTGTCTAGTTAATCTTTCCACACGCCCGGTATTTTCCATGTGGTGTAACTAAATATTTACTATTTTGTTTATATTCAAATACTTTTTTAGCAATCTGTTTATATATTGGTGTTAATATTGTTTTTTTCTTTAGTATTGATTAGTATTTGTTACTCAACAAAACTATTCATAAACCTTCTCCGATACTGATAAACATTTTATAGCTATTTGATGAAAAACTTTTGACATAAAACTCTTGAACTGACTGTCATATTACAAGATAGGATAATTATTTATGATTTGCTTAACATTGCATTAAATTGTGTGTACATGCATGGTGTATCATCATGGGCTTACGAGCCTAAAGGAATTTGAGGTTAAAGAAACTATGAAAACTATAACTATTCAAAACACGATCCAAGCATACCAAAACAGGTAATGCTCGCGGACTTTGTGCATAACATCTATGCATAACACAATCATGTACACATCGTGACATGTGTTTTTTACTGTTTTGAAAAGATAAAATTCAACCTGATATTAAGGCTAGGTACCACTATCAGTATGTTTGATCAAATTTTACTGGATCAAATGTTAATATCTGGACAATTCCATTTGTATTCCATTCATTCATGACGCATTCTTTGGTTTATAATTATGCTACACTGAATGAATTGTGTCGGTCTCCCTTGATACATAAAATTACAGATAATCATAAATATTTGTGAGAATTTTTATTAATGAAACAAACCTGTTTTTAATACCTGCATATCGTCATTCTGAAGTTCGTGTTTTGCATTCGTGTTTTAGTACGTCTGGGATGCAGAAAATATCTTATTTGCGTAATGGCATTTGAACTTTAATGAAATCTCGGAGGACTTTGCATGTCACCGAAAAAAGAGAACTTGAGAACAAAATAATCAAATAAACGAATTAAATCATTTTCCAAATACACCAAAGTTTTCCCCATTTTAAGATCTTATTGCACATTAATTTGATAAAAAGAGCAATGAACACCGAAACTGTGCTTAGTTATCTGGATAAAAAAGTATACTCACTAGGCAGTTACTTAAATCTCTCTCATATACAATGAAAATCTTAAATATGATCGCGCCACACCGAATTACAGACCTAAACCAAGCGGAAAATCTCGGAAAAGGTGAATGAATGAATAAATTAATAAAATAATAGATATAAACACGTACTGAATACCCTGACCAATGGATTTAATAATATCAGCAAAATTCTTTTAGTCCAGCCTTCCAAAATGGTATACAGGTACTATTTATATACTATTTACCAAGAGGAGGGCAAACAAATTTTATCACAGCTAAGATTTACTTCACCAAACAATGAGGTAGTCAGTGGGTGGGATTTTCTCAGGTGACGAAAAAGTAACGTTTCTGTGCTCCATGTCTGACAATAAGAGGAAAGCCGTACAATTAAATGATCTTTTGATTTGAGGAAACAAAAAAAAGATAACATGCATATCCTTGAGCGTAGATTTTACAGTTTTAATTGAAAATACTATTTTAGCATATTTCTTATTGAAAAACAATTATAATATTTTGAAATGTAGATCGAAGATATTTGATTTCATGGAATATTTTTGAAGATATTTTTCCGACATCGGCAACATTCTTCGGACATTGCTGATTTTTTTTCGGGCTTCTATGGGTGTCATCAGCAACATTAGAAGTGCAGAGATTTCAGTTTTTGTTAGATTAGTACGATTTTAAATATCACACCAAAAGCTAGGCGGGCCTGAGGTTCAGATATCTTGGAAATCTTTCTTTTTTCTTTGCAGCTTTAGCAAGGCTTATCAGGACGCCGGCGCCGGTACTTTGTTTTGCGGTGTTCCTACCGGTAAAGTTCCTTTAATGGTTCCGCTACGTCTTTGACCACTTGACCTCCACCAAGATAACCAAGGTACCCTAATGAAACAATAGGAAGCCTTGGTTACCTCCATGAAAGGCCATGAGGTCCGAAATATAGCGGAATCATTACAGGGACATTACCTTAATAATACAGCCGCTTCAAATGAATGATATGGTGCAACAGCTTCTTCGCTACTACTTGGTCTAAACGAAAAATAATTCCAGAGGCCCGGGATATACTTGATATTGATAGAAAATTGATTAGTATATGACAAATATGGTATACATTTTTTTATTTCGAAAGTATGGTTATTTTACGGGAAATATTTGGGACCAAAAAATATTTCTGAAAGAACTAGTTATTAAATGATGTAAATGAACAACAACCGAAGTGCACACCTACTTAACATTAAATATCTGATAGATACATTTTGTATATATGCTAGCACTAGCAAATGCTGATATATATACTGTACATAAGCAGCGCGAGATAAAAGTCAAAGACGCACGTGACATTGTAACGACTAAAATTATTTCATAATTCAATAAAGATTTAACCCTTTCCCTCATAGAGGAAACCATGAAAAGACCTATGCGAACAACATAAAACCAGATCAGCCTGCGAGTAACTCGCAGGCTGATCAGGTTTTATGTTGTTCGCTGCTCCTCTGTGGTCTGGAAATGAGGATTTTGTAATTAAATTTGGTAAGGTTTAACTGTGGTTTTCTGCAGATCAGGCTTTATGTGATACGTATTGAGTGCGTCAAAATGAGTCTATATGAGGGAAAGGGTTAAAACAATAAGTAACGTATCATTCTCGTAATATTTTGACGTTAAGTATACTGACTTGAATAAAAAGTGAGTTGCATAATTATAATTCTTTTCATCTGTTGTATTGGAAAGAATGTCACAGAATACATAGCAATAAACAGATGTCAAAAATAATACACGCCTGTCACGATATGTAAGAAAGCGAAGGGTTGCGTGATATTAAAAAGCACAAAATCAATATCATATACCGAAAGTATGATGTAATAAGGCAGTTGTGATAGTTTTACCTTTCGTGACCTGAATTGTTATCTTTTTTAAATCGCTTTGCCGAAAAACAAAACGATAAAAAGTACAAAAATACATGTTGAAGTTATTAAATTTACAAAAAACTTGCATAAACTAAGTTATATATTAAAAAATAGGGCTACGAAATTTTATATATTTTTTCTTTTTTTGAATCATTTATTAGTAGATCTTCAATGTATACTTGCGCCTCGTATTCCCGCGGTATTTATCGATAAAGCTTCAATATTTTTGTTTCATAATTTATTTAACTCACAGAAAACGCTAAATATATTTTGTATGAAGACTATTTATAAAACGGTCTTGGTACAATTTTACAAATCACAAATGAATTGCTGAAAAATAATTATATGCTAGCATACTGACCGCATGCACGGTTTCTGATACTCTCTCATTTTCCTGCAATAATCATATAAATAACACATTCGTCACAGTTACTCGTTTTTTTCTTTAAATCACATTCTGAAATGATACAAATAAATAGGTCTGCACAAAAGAATAATTCTAGACCTTTTATAGATATACAACAATGTTATTAGAATTAGAACAAGCACTAAAAAATGTAGGTCAAACCTACCCAGAATTTGAGCATTTGACAATAAAACATCTATAGTACTATGAAAATATGGACTGAAAACAATATTTCGTGATACCATACAATCAACAGGTGCATGGCACTTTGAATCTAGAATGATAGATGTATTTAGACAGAACTGGTATAACACTATGGTAAATTGTAATACTTTATGCACTTATAAATGTTTCAAAAAAGTCTTTGGAGCTGAACAATATTTGGATATTTTATCAAGTAAATTTAGAACAGTTTTAGCACAATTGAGATTATCTTCACATAAATTAAGAATTAAAACAGGACGATATGGCCAAAATAGAACAGAAAGAGCGCATCGATATTGTTCACTTTGTAATGCTAGGGATATTGAAGATGAATATCACTTTATTATGGTATGTCCTGAATATGTAAATCTTAGAAAAATGTACATTAAGAATTATTACATAAAACGTCCAAGTATGTTTAAATTTGTTCAATTAATGTCTTCATCTAATAGAAATGATATGTTTAAACTCAGTAAATTTGTCTTTGAAGCAATGCAGCATAGAAATACACTTACTAGTATATAATTTTTTGATAATTATGTGTACTTACAAAAGTATTTTTATTTGTTTTCATATTTTAATCTTTTTCAAAGTCCATCCTCCATAATTGTATGTTAAAAAAAAATAGTATATATATATGACAAAAATAAGTGAATCATTGCATTATTTGTTTGATTTATGACAAAAATAAGTGAATCTTTGCATGATATATTTGATTTATTTACACTTGATCATTTGATTATTTATTTATATTTATACATATATACATGACAAGAAACTGTAAAGTTTACGTCAATAAAATATACTGTCTGTCTTTGAAATGTTAACAACTGAAATGCAAATTACCGCCGACTTAGGGATACTGTGGAAACTGTATAAATAATGTTTTAGAAATTTAATAGATAGGGCAGATATTAGAAGCATACCTATAGGCATTAAAAGTGTATCCTGCTACAGAAACTGAAGCATTCAATGTAAATATCTGTATCAAATCCTAGCTTTTGATTCAGAATACTCATTAGAATCGCCTCAGTTATGCAAAGTCAATGAATGTCAACACTGTAGAGTTTGAAATATAGTACTGAATAACATATATTGCATTATACATGAGTGCGCACATGCGCACGAATGTATGTGGGCGGGTTAATCAAGATTTCGAGTGAAGCCAGTGCAATATTTGACTTGTAACATGGCCAAATGTAGAAAGAAGGCGGTTCTACGGTCTTGTGAGTTCTTTTATGCAGATGGCCCCAAATATAGAGCGTTGTGGTTATCAAAGAGAAACCCTGTGAAACTGACCAATCAGTGAAAGGAAAGTTTCTCTTAACCAATCAAATAACTTTTTCCAAACAAACCCTCACAGTTCGGCGCCCTCCGTGAATCAGTGCAGATGTTAGGCAGGGATCTAAACGACAGTGTGGAAAATCTTTTCTTTTTCTTATCTTCTTGTCTTTATTCAGTGTAACCATACCAGTTTCCAACTTTTGGAGAGCAATTTTCTTTTGTGATGTACTTTTCGTGACAGCAAAGAAATGCTCGCGAACTTTGAAGGGTTTCCCGAATGTTTGGAAATCCTGTACATCTAGCAAAAGATGCTCAAGCCATAATTTTCCGCTATCTTAGTTATCTTCTCCAAGTCTTGGTTAAATATACTCTTGTTGTGACAGCTTAAAATGACGTCATATATCACGTCGTATATAGCCACACTGCTAATTTCATTATAATAGTTTTGGCTCAATATAGAAAATAATGTAATGCCATTATGGTATGGAAAAGAAAAAAGAGTTAATTTGCACACTCTGTGCGGATGAATACTGAGGACTACCTAAAGGAATCGTATCGGGAATACAATTAATTTGGTGATCACAATACTGTGCAGATATTTGATAAACCGAGTGTCCACCATTACTGTGCGGTAATCTGGATACCTGCATGGTTTTTCATCAGTTATTGCATGGGCGTGGAAACTCCGCCCGCTTAAAGTGTGTGTTATCCAATATAAACAGGAGTACTTTTCTACAGAAAACTACCTAGGCCAAGTTACAAGGTCCTGATAAGGTCCCATGTCATACACTTTTACTTTTAAGCTTATCTAACAAATGGATACATTCATTCCTTTCTGGTTGTAACCCAAAATGTTCTGGATGGTGCGGCTTCAGACTCGGCAGATAAGGTTCATTACTTGGCCCGCTCCTATTCCTACTAAATAGTAATGATTTATCTAACAGCATTCTTTCTTCCGCCCACCTTTTTCTTTTGCTGATGATCGTAGTGTACCATAATACGCATGACCATGAAAACTGTCAAGCTCCCAAAATGATATAGATAAATTTGTTAAATTGGAAAAATGCCACCAGAATACCTCACAGTCAGTAGTCTGTCATCACCCAAATTACTGACAAAACAATATCAAAGGGTAACCAATGAGCGCTCGTTCCGTTACTTCAGTCATCACCCGTGGGATTATTAGTAAGCATTTGCTCGTTATCGATTATTTGAAATGCCGCGCCACCATTCGCAGCCCCACTAGGTAGTGGGGATTTTTTACCAACAGAAACTCTCGTGCTTACGGTAGCACAGCGTGACGTAATCACTGTGAGGAGTGTGTTACTGACTTACATATTTTAGATCTCCAACTGAAGAGTGCTCATATGTGTAAGCAGTATTTTGATTGGTCGACGTACCTCTTATGAATATCCTTATAACGATAAAGTGCTAGCCAAGTATCCCACGGCCTACAGATGTAATAGGAAGTGGTGGGTATCCGACGCTGAGGGTAAACATGCATATGCTAAGAACTAACGTGACCTTTCCTTTCCCAGAGCTCTACAGTACATATCGTTTTACTAACTCTCCTATTCTTCTGACCACTCCATTATAACTGCTTTTTTGACGTGATAGTGTACTAACAAGTAATCACAAGTTAGGGAATGGTGGAAAAAAGTTACATCTCTTCTATAAGCTTCAGTTTTATCTGGACATCTTTTAACCCACTAAACCAACACCCTATGCAAATTACATGGCATCGCAGATTATGAAGTCGAAAAAAACAAACCGACGTTTGCTCCGAAACACCCAGAGGGCAAAAAAACAAAAAAAAACAACAACAAAAACAACAACAAAAAAAACAAAAAAACAAAAAACAACAACAAAAACAACAACAAACTTTGAAGGAAGTCTGCGAAACGACGTCTGTTTTGGGAAAAGGTAGATTTTTACTTAACATTTGTCAACAGCTTTTTCTATAGCCTACTTCCTCAGTGTTCCAGTTAACTTTTTATGTTAAAGGCTTACGTACGCGCAATTTTTTAATTTGCAACGCTTTAAACAAAATTTCGAATGCTTAAAATAAGCACTGAATGGAGCATAAAAAAATAAGTGTTTCTTTGTCTTAAATAAATCCACATATGTGTTGTCAATTCTGTCTCAATGGAATCCACTGCAAATTTATTTTTTGTTGAAATGTACACTGTTCAGAAAAAAAAAAGTTTCTCAAATATTTATAACTTCTTGAACTTAGAACTTGTGAACTGTAATATAATTTCTTGAACACAGAACAGAAGGAACTGCAAGAATATTTACATTTTATGTAAGATCTTATTTCGCCTTCCAACACCAGGCGACGCCATTTGTTTACACCTGCCAGACGCACGCAGTGATCGATGACAGCGAAAAAAGTCAGATCTTTTACCGGGATTCCGGATTAAGTTTGACATAAATGATAGTCGATGTTTAGCCTATTGAACACTAAATGAACCTGCTTCTTTACTTAAAATATTTTTATTAAAGTATAAAACATGTACCGGTATTCATATGAACTCTGACAATTCTTGAAGTCGCTACTTAGAAAACGTACTGTATAAATATGTATCCGATATATCCAGATAGGACCTGACAAACAGCCCTTCTCTAATTGGCTGAGCAGAGTTGTAAATACGCACGAACGCACCTTATCTGGAACATGCTACCTACCTGTACGGGAGTGTATATAGGAATCACTTAGTCCGTCCTGCAGCTTGTACGGCTCTAACTTGACAAACAATCAGCGGATTTACAAATTTTCTAGCAAAAATGTGTGCTTCCTTAAGCTTGAACAGAAATAAATCATGAACATACCTTTCTTGTGGTTGGGTTGAATAAATAAGTGTATGCAACTCATATTTAAAATACTAGGAAACCTTGCAAACTCTCGTCAAATTTGACCTGAAAGCAACCTTTTGCAATTTCTGTCTGTATAATATATGAGTAGGTAAATAGTGCCATATGACTGTTAACTTGTTGATTTTGTTATTTTCCTGTATGTACCATTGTTTGATTAGTCCATTTAGGCTAATCTGCCATCAGTTAAAGAGAAAAAAACAGTAATAGTTTACCATTATTTCTTGTTACAAATCAGATCAGAAAGTAGTGTCAAATGCATGTAAAATTGTTGATTTTGTTGAATTTCTTCACTAAAGACCTTACGGACAGCTCTTGTTTACATTTCTGTCAGTTCAGTAGTTCTTTAACCTCCATATTTCTGTGATACAAAAGTAATAAAGGGCCAATACATTATATTTGTTCTTTATCAGTTTGTACCCACAGCATATATAGAATTCCTCTATTATGCACAGAGTTCATTCTTAAACGTTTTCCCTTCCCTCCCCAGACTTTTGAACTCAAGCTGATTCTTGTATACCTTCAAATCAACAATTTTTCACCTTTTTTCACACAAGCTTCTTTGGTTTTTAAATACTCATCTTTAAACTTCATGACAATGTTAATGGCCAAAATATCTCAGAAAAGTTAAGTTATGGCTGATATTAAATAATAAAAAAGACCTATTTCACTTTGCACCCAGGCTTCCACATTTAGAAAGTAAACTTACACAAACCAAGATGGTAATATTAATAAATATTATCTTGCTAAGGCTGACTTGGTATTGGACAACTATCTCCAATTATGGCCCCTGAAATATAACAAATGTCATATCCATTTTTGTTTACATTCTGAAATCCACAATTATAGAACAAAATGGATCAGAATAAACATAATGATAACAAACAAAGGATTATTATGCCTTGTATGGAAGTTAGGGCCCATAATACTTAAGGTTGCCTTTAGAGCAGTGGTACTCAGGTGAGCGATTTAGGGCCATCTTGTTTCTAAATCTGACCTGACTGATGCAGAAATAATGATTAAGAAAAAAAGACCTTACTGTGATTTGAACCCACAACCTCCAGTTTAACGTAGTTGACAGTCAATAATTTATGGATACTTTTTCTTATCAATGGGAGGCACATGTAATGGATTAGAGTCCCGGAACTATAAAAAGAAAAATAAATGGCTAAAAGGGGATATATAATGTGATCAGAATTATTAATCCGAAACCGGGTCGGAGAGATGGTATGAAGACAACCTTTATCGTACATGATCTGTTAAAATGCCATCATGATATAATTCAATAAGCTGGTATTAGGACTGCGGATTTACATTGTATCATTACGTCACCATCCTTTCATTGGTCCATGATATCGACAATTAACTTGGGCGTCATTATATACAGTACGATGAAAACAGCAATAACAGCAAACCACAACATAAAGCAACACGTATATGGACCGTTAAATGATTTTGACCGAAGTTCTCACTGTTTGTTGCCGATTCCCAACGAATATGGTCATACTAGTCGTTATATGTATGTTTTACACCATTACGTGGTTAGATTGTTTGACTGAATGGTGTTTGAGCCTTTTTATCATGTTCGGTGTTTGACACACCCGAACCGACGACAATAAGAATTTCTCAAGCATTCGGAACACCTCGCCCATTTCTACGAACTATCCGAACACCGACGGATAAGGCCGAGTAGTTACGATTGTTTCTCAAGGAGACACCCATTCGAGTCTTGATGAAAATTATGGAGGAAAAAATGTAGGGTCGAATAGCATTTCGATTTTTTTCAAAAAGTATAGTTGATAGTCAACACAAATAATTCGAAATCGGGAAATATATATATAATGGTGTTGGAAATCATATATCTATATATCTCTTTTGGAAGACACACATATTTTGTGCGGAGTATTTTCTAACATATTTAATATTTAAACATTCTTCTGAAACATACTATTTCAGTTTTTTTATTTAGGTTTTCCATATATTTGTACGTTAAATACAAGTAGACGATACAGCCATATTTATCTGAAACATTTAATTTATGTGTCAATTGATTTTTTCTTGGCAGTTATTATTTCTCTTACTTATTCAAATATCAAACGTAAATACCATTTCCCAACGACTGTTATCTTTCTCTTTCTCTCTCTAGCCCACACAATCAATTACATAAAAAATAAAATAAAAATACACTAGTCGGAAGCAACTATCATCGCAAACTTTGCCTCCATTCTAAATTGATTTTAATAATAATGATGACTGGTTACCAAAGCTTGCGGATATTTGCTTTCAGCATCTGAAATTCATTTGATTATTGAAGAAGCATGTGTAATTATAATTTTGTAAAAAATGGCACTCATCAATAAAAAATTCATCAATAAAATATTTAAGGTTTGAAAAAAATATCCTTACAGAATTTAAAGCGCCACGCTTACTCCCATTATTCGTTGATTCTGTATCATGATCTTATCATAATGTCTATTTTTATTGTTTTAAATCAGAATAGTTTTATTCTAATTCATGAATTTCTTTATGTGTCATTTTTTTTTTAAACGAAACAAAGTTATGACACTTGTAACATGCTTCCTTGATTTGCAAAATTTTCCCATATTTTATTATTGTACTCTGGGACAAACTCATAAACCCACTGTTTAAACCACATTTGACATTCTTTTCTCTACCAAAAAACCTTCTCTTAGTTTTTTTTTATAGTAGGGATATATTTGTACTTCACATAGATCATTTTCAAGACAGACTACAGATCAACGATACTTTATTTTGCTTTTATTGGATCACACAATCAGTATTAGTCGATATTTATTTGTAGGTTCATATATTTGGGGTGTGGATTCGTTGGCTTATAAAAGATTTAAGAATAAGCATGAAGGTGATGTTTTTGTGTATAATAGCAAAGGCTCTTTGTTTTTTTAAGCGAATTTTAAAAGTAGGGTAAACAATAAAAGTGATTACATAATAATTGATAAAAAAATATATAATTTGTTGATGACACAGACTATGATCCGGACAACAGCCATGCCGAAGCATCTGTCGACAAACATAATAAAAGCCACGAAATTAAGTCATTAGATCTTTTCTTAAATCTTCACGTATTCGTTTTGTTAATGATCGAATTGCGAGCACAAACCAATTTAAGTTTTTAACTCTGTTATTGACTGAGCAACATTTTCCATTGAACAATTATATTTCGATTGGTGCTTTAATGAATATAGTAACGATGTACCGTTGCTGTTTTCATCGACCATTTCACAAGGGGTCCAGCAATACTCGATATAATTTGCTAATTTAAATTGACCAATCAATGACTGGGGGAAAATCTCATGTATAAGTTCATTTCCCATTGAACAATGTGTGAAATTTTGAACCAGTATGTGGATCAGGTGTTTGGGGAGTGCTCGTTGATTTTCATAGGTTTACGCCTCGTTTCGGAGTGAACTGGTCTATTGTTCTGTAATATTGCCTGACTGTTGTCTGAAGTACGTTCTAAGTGGAATGATTTGTATAGAGATCAATTTCGGTCTGGTCTCATAGCTGAATTGGAACACGCGAAAGAAAAATCTGTTAACGGTGCATTGAATAAGTTAAGTAATACTGTTCGCAGTCCTTCTGACCCTTTATTTTCCATTAATATTTCAGTAATGCTCAAACTTTATCAAGACTGTGTGTCTTTAGAGGTGCTTTGAATTTGTATAATTGCAGGCCCGGATCCAGAATTTTTCCACTTGGGGGGGTGGGGGGGGGGGCAAAGTCTGAATGTGATAGGGGGGTCCAGGTCATGCTCCCCTCGGAAAAAAAGGTTTTTAGTGTGACGGAAATGCATTCTGAAGGGTATCTGGGAATAAAAGTAAAAGGTTTTTTTATGGTTTTTGTTGTTGTTGTTGTTGTTGTTGTTTTTAACTTGAAGACCATGAATCTAATGCCTAGGTCCCACTGGAGAAAAATCATCGGCCATGTGGAAATACACAAATTTTCTCCCGATGTCATCAGATATTTCAGCCAAAGAAGACGGAGCAGTCCCATGAGAAGCTTCGGGATTGGTCTGTTGAAACGTTCACTGATGTTTCGACTATGGTACAATGGCCTTGTATTATCGGGGATGGCTCCCGATGCTCGTGAAATTGTCCGATGATCGTGGAAGGTGCCCCGGAGCTTCACCGAATTTGAAACATCATCGGGGGAATATCTCCGTAGATAAGGAGGTGTACCATTGTATCGAACCATCCTAGGTGCCTCGGGGAAGATTATGGAGAGTATGAGAATTTGGTGATGGACAAAATCAAGGGTAGACTTTCGGGGGTTTATGAGGATGCCCCAAGCAAAGTCCCATGGCCTTTTTGACCGTCTTAGTCTAAAGTTGACACACACACAAAAACATAAATCTTAGAGTGCGCTTGCCGATTTTTTTGATTTTTTTTTTCGAATATTCTGAGATTCTATCACAAGATCTTGAATGTGTCACATAAAGGTCGCCGAACCTTCGAGACATCACCGAAGCCTAGGGGGTTCCTCGGAGGAAATATATTTCGCGGAAGCTCCGTGAATGCTTCCCAGGAGCTTCCGGGAAGCTATGCGTATGTTTCCCCGGCCTGTTTTCCCCGATAAAACTTCGAGAACATATAGGGAAAAATTTCAATGCAAGCAATGAAGTTCTCCCGAGGCCTCCCGATGACTCCACATGGCTCGCAACGCTTTCGAAGCTTCCGCGGGACACAAGGGATACTGTTCCCGACGCCTCCCGAGGCTCATCAATTTCCATCGGGAGTACATCCCCTAGGCAAAAAATGTCAAGTGGGACTGAGCCTTGAGCGATATAATTTTATATTTTACCTTCGCAAAGCCATGTTTTTGAATAACTATAAATGGGGGGGGATCCCCCTCCCCTTTCAAAAAAAAAAAAAAGGGACTTGTGTACACTGGCAATTAGTGAATGTTTTGAATAAGCATCAGTATTAGACTTAACATTGTAAAAGACGGTTAAATGCAGTTTCTGTACAAAAATTGGAATGCGTGAGGTCACGGTAAAGTATCAGTTATTATCTGTGAAAAGGGATAATTACTGCACACACATTTATAATGGTTTGAATGTATTTTCCCAGTGGGTTTAACCCTTTCCCTCATATAGACTCATTTTGACGCACTCAATAGATACCACATAAAGCCTGATCTGCAGAAAACCACAGTTAAACCTTACCAAATTTAATTATAAAATCCTCATTTCCAGACCACTGAGGAGCAGCGAACAGCATAAAACCTGATCAGCCTGCGAGTTACTCGCAGGCTGATCTGGTTTTATGCTGTTCGCATAGGTCTTTTCATGGTTTCCTCTATGAGGGAAAGGGTTAAAAAAACTTGTTTGCTGAACAGGAGGTTCAAGTGGGCGACATGAAGGGTTTATTTCCCACACACATTTACGCACCATATCATATTGGCTATAACAGCACGAAACTCTTTGAAAGCTATTAAGTTTTTTTTTCAGGAATTTAATTTCAATGGTTCTCTGGTGATTTTGGTGCACAAAGAGCGACATGTACAAGGAAGTTCTGCGGCTTGTGGAAAATACTTTCAAGGCGACGGGACATATCCTGCTTTTAGCCAGCATGGTGATAGGAAAAATGTTGAACAAATGACATCCTGTATTTTAAGTATTTTTTTATATTCATTACTTAAAAAAGGTACCAAGAAGGTCAGGTAGTTCATGTGATAAAGGGGCAGACATTAAGGTCTGCAGACTTAGGGTCTTAGTGCATTGACTATGAAATGTTGGCAATTTTATCTTACAAATGATTCAATCAAGGTTGAGCATTTACATAATATAGCAGTTAATATGTCTTGTTTAGTCAATTCAAGGAGCTGGACCCAAAAGCTGGACAAAATCTGGTGCCCATTAACTCCTTGAAACATCTTCAGGCTGGAGCCAGACAGTTTTCGAGTACAGGGATACTACTAGTAAAAAGCAAAATATTTATAAAGAGCTAAACATGCTTGTTTACTTTAGGGTTACATATGATCTTCGTGTCAGACTTCGCCCATGGCCATGCCACTTGGAAGCATTTATTTCTCACCCCTTTTCATAATAATTTAAGCTTAATAGTACTGTTTCCTCTAATTTTCTGTAATCAGATTCCGACACAAAATATTTAACATGTCATATGGTTAATCTAGTTTGTAGTTGTTAAAATGATGGCAAGTTATCATCGTGCACAACCTTTGCTTGACACTAGATGGTCACCTACATAGTTGGAATTTTGACTGACATGATTTTGGTCATTTTGTAATTTTCAGGTCACAACAATCCTTTTTACGCAGCCTAACTAAAGCATATTTTGGATTATTCGAGTTGGTGAACTGGTTTTCATTTCTACTTGTATGGCCGACACCCCATTGTCTGTGTCTGATATAATTAATGTCAAACTGAATAAATCTTTTAAGCCTGTCTCAGAAAATCAACTAATCAAAGACCTGGCCACTTTCACATTAAAAAACAACATGATTGGATTGCCCAGTTGTTGCTAAAGGCCAGTAATTGTTTTGACACGCCTTTATAAGATAACTATTCAATGCTGTGCTTTTAAAAAATAAAATAATAATAATAATAAGATAATAATTAAATAAACAAATAAATAAACAAACTTCACATTTCAACCCTACAGTCTGCAAAAGATCATGTTCTACACGGGCAGGGAATATCAGACAACTTTGTAAAATACATATTTATTATAAATAAGCTTTTCTGCATGCTTCGTCATAGCACTGCCTGATATATTTTTCAGTTTTAGTTCAGATACAGTCAAATCTGTCTCGAGTGGTCAGTGAAGGGAAGGAAGGGGTGTGGTCGCTTAACAGAGGTGACAGATAAATGAAGGTGAAACATATATCAAAATGCTATATTTTGGTCATACAAAAGCTGGCCGCTGGATGCAGGTTGACCATTTAATGCTGGTAGCTCTTTGTGCGGACTCAACCGTGTATGGTTTCTTGGCAATTCTTCAGTGTACTAGGATGTAAAGTGTACAGTATTTTGGGACCATACTTCCGGACCACGTAAATAGCAGACATCAGATGGCCACGTATGCAAATGAAAAGGAAGGGAGACAACTACAACCTGAGTTCCAGTGGCTACATAATCCATAGGGTTAGGTAGCACGCCACACTTAATATAGCCACAACTTCGAATGGCCAGGGAGGATTTCTTGAATAGGGTAAATATTCTGGATTTAAATGGCTGTTTGTCTTTTAAATGCTTTTTTAGCATCAAATTTGTTCTTGTGACTTCTAATATGAACTCTGGCAAATTCGAAAACAGGGCCAAGAATCATTTATTCATGTATGAGAATGTCAAGGACGCCATTTTCTGTAAACAGTGCTTTTCGTCTGCATGATGGTAAATATCAAGTCATTTTACAAGGGGGTACAAACTTTTAGCAATTGCTAAAAATATTCATGCGTGAGCACCACATTTTTTGGGATAGTTTGCAAGTATAGGGAGTTGCTAAAGCAGAAACACTTTGTTTAAAGCCCTTCTATTTGCAGATATTTTTTGCCAGAGTGACAAAATGTGGTGTTTGTGGTCTCGGCCCACAGTAGATTTTGCCTTCAACAGGATGAATCACAGCTTCTTGTACTGCCTGACCACTGTAAATGTCACAATTTTATTGCAGATTTGCAATGCAATGACTAATATGTTATCAATAAATGGTATCTTTTTTTCCCAGGTTTTTTATTTCGGAGTCAGGAATTTTGGACATCTTGCTTGTGGGACGTGGACAACAAAAAGTTGGATTTTAGTGTGGAGTGCTTGCTACCTTAAGGTGAAATGACAATTTTCAGCAGTATATATTTTCTCAAAAAACTTTGGCTGAAGGCTCTATTAAACACACCGACAAAAATTATGATGAATTTTCATAATGATATATGACAGGTAGCTTCAAAATCAGCTTAAAAAAGGGAGGTAATTCAAATGCATGAAATATTCCGAGAAATGCATGAAACATATTTTGTCTGTTCAGCATCAGAAATTGATGTTTAAAGTCATAATAACTAGTTATTTCAGTAGAATAACATACAGAAGAATGATTACTATTGTCAAATATAAAGATATTTTGTTGATATTTTCAGAAATATTTTCAATTTATGGGAAAAAACATGAATTTCATGTATTTCAGTGTTACATGAAAAATGGCCGTGGCATTTTTTACCAGAGTTGCAAGCGAAGGCGAAATTATTAAAATAAAAGAAATTCTTGCTGAAAAATCATTTGCGAAGACAAATTGTTGTAGAATTTGGGTTGGCGAGTTAGATAAAGTATAGTAAACTAGACGATTTTACAATCTGCAACTGCAGATATGATGTTTTTTCTTTAACCCTCTATGTCCTTCTTCGTGTCGAAAACAAAACGGTCTAAAAATACAAACATACTTTTTATGTCCCGCTATTCGAAGAATGGTGAAAGTGCATTTAGAGTCCGTCCGTCTGTGCGAGCGCATGTTGGGTACCTTAAACGGTTGGATGTTTTAATTCATATTTGGATATTAAGTATAGCATGATATAAAAAAAAACAGGCAAGTTTATTTTAGGTTACAATCAAACAAATCTTGACTGAGTTGCAGCCCTTTTTGACTAAAATTTGATATTAACCCTTTGTTTCTGATCATAAGTTTAATTCAACTTACAGTTTGGTAAATGCTATTTTTTTACATTTATACAGCGGTTAAATTGATTATGCCATTTGCTTAGAAAGATCGAAGAGATAAACTCACAAAACTTGTCTCTTGAGAACGTTTATCTGTCTGCTGATGTCCGTCTGTTTATTGTTCGTCCGTTCAAATTAAAAAAAAAGATATCTAGAATGTATTATTGAAATAAAATTAAAACTGATACATTTGGCGTTACTCATGATAATTCCTGACTACATATGGTGTTACCCATATCCTATGATAATAACTGGCTATACATATGAAGTTACTAATGATAATTCCTGACTATACATTTTACGTTACTCATGATAATTCCTGACTAAACATTTACCTTATTTATGATAATTACTGAGTATATATATATATATATATACGAGTATGGCATGATGAGTATGGCATTTCTAATGATAATTGTTGATTATTTGTTTGTTTTGTTGGGTTTAACGTCCCACCGACAGTATTTTAGTCATTTGGAGACGATGTCTACTTGAGACAGATATAGTGTTGCAACACTGCAGTATCACGCTGTAGACATGAACCCAGTCACATTATCCTGACACCGGGCCAACCAGTCCTGGAACTAGGCGGAATTACTGACTATACAAATAGTTCAAAACATTCATATTCGAATACCTTGCTGGCTGACCTTTCAGCATAGCATACGTCTTTGAATCGTCACGTACTGCTGCTCGTATGTTCTGGTGTATGAACGACACCAAAACTATAGGCCTATAAAACTATAAGGACATGAAATCATTTGACCCGGGTAATTGAATTTGTATGACTTCTGTTATATCATCAGTTTGATCAAACTTGACTTTGCGTATGCCTTATTTTCGAATACAGCTCGTGTGCTTTTTCACCGATTAGGCATACCGCGGAGAGCTTTTTTTCGTTGCGAGCTATATACGTTGCGACAGTGCTCTTTTGATCTTTTTTTCATTTTTTTAATCATTTCACCGTCAAAAAAAAAGAAAAAAAAAAAAAAAAAAAAAAAAAAAAAAGAAAAAAAAACTTTTAAGTCCAAACGAGATGGACACATTTTTAATTCTGTTTGAAATGTGTAAACAATTTACCTAAACTTGGCTAAATAATCTTATATATTATGAAGAAACAGGACTGAGAAGAAAAACACATTTGTTAAATCTTTTATAATTCATTTCTTACATGCTTAAAGATAAAAACGCTTTTTAAAACTATAATTATAAAAATATAAAATATTATCTTTAAAAGCGATTTGTTTGTACCATACTGTGAGTACATAATGGGACTAATAGTTCGATAAATATGTAAAAATATAAACTTTTACTGCAGTGTTTAGAATTTAATATAATCAGTATGGAAGCAAGTACTTAAACTAAAACCTCATTTTATCTTGGTATGTGAAAAACTTTAATACCTTTATAAATACTTAAATACCAACATACATGATGAAAATAAACCTTAACATTTTTTCTTTCCAAATCTGACCTGAGTGGTACAGAAATTATGGCCAAAGAGCGCAAAAAAATAAAGGAAAAAAAATTCTTAGATTAAAACCCACCACACCCAGTTTCAAAGCGAGTGACAGTGATTTTAGCATATTGATGGATGCTCTTCATTTGAGATACCGGTAATGCAAAAATTTTGCACATTATGAAATTTATGTAAAATCTGTTTTTGGTAATATTTTAATTTCACATTTTGATAGTGATTCATAGTCAAATAAATCCTTCAGCTATCATTATAACTCATTTTAAGGGAAAGAGATTAAACCAAAGACTTAAATCTATTATCAGATTGTGCTCTTAGAAGGTCGACACATAACATATAAAATTCCCAATACGTCATTTGTGATGAGAAGAAGACGACGAAAGTTGTTCATATTTATAAAAATATAATACACATGTATATGTAAATGTGTAAGAGAATTGTAATGTCAAATGTCTGAAGTATTAATATTGGAAACTTTATGATAAATCAAAGCGCTGAAGGCACTGAAGTTGTGTCTGTCTCAAATGAACGAGTGTTTGAAGAGCTGCAAGTCAATCACCAATAATTAAAATCATTCTGATAAACAAAAGAAACGCGGCATTCCTGTTCTCTCAGCGCTATCAGAGCTTTGATTTATATTCATGCAGTACCTTATTTACAACGGACTCTATTTATAGATTGAAGTAATTATGCAAATTTTCTGCACAGGTCAGAGGCTCCGAACTGATTTCGGATAGTAGATACACAGGTTTCGGCCACTTTTAGTGCAAGAAATAACCATTGGAAATATCTGAGGTCGATAGATTAATGCGATTATTAGTATGTTATGTACAATGATATTTTTTTTGACTTCACATGGGTTATTGTTACAGCCTAAAATGATCCAACGCTGCATATTTTCTATCAAATTTATTTGCGAGCCACCTTTTGCATCGAAACAAACTATATTCGTGCGCTTGGTAATGTGATTACGTGATAAAAATTTACATCATTCGATTGCAGTTACATCAGCATAGTCTTAAAATGTTTTCACGTCACAGGGGATTTTCGTAGCCTGTAAGTATTTATTTTTGACACAGCATTGATTTTTCAGCATTTTAGCTTAATTCTAGTATACTTATGTTGTAGAGATATATACAATTATACGATCATATTTACACTATTGAGAGGTTACTCGGTTTTAAATCTAGGAGAACAGGGGTTGAAAACGTAGTTCTATAGTTGGTGTGACTGACGTCACACACAACTAAAAATGACGTCAATTGAAATTTGACGTTAAGTAGGTACCCTCCCTTGAGTTGCCCAAGAACTTAGCAATTTGTTCCGTCTTAGTTCAAACACATTTACGAGTATTCTTATCATACAGTACAACATATATAACTTTCAAGCAACTGGGATAGGATGTAAATGGAAAGCATGGCTTACAATGTTCTCTTCAATATAAGAAGGCTGATTTTTAAATGGATATATAGGATGTATGGGAAAATTCATATAATATGAGGAAATAGTCACTTGTGATGAGAGTAAAACTGGATTATTCTTGTGTACCGTCATGTGAATTCATGTAGTAGCAACCCTTGCCCTGTATCTGAGGGGCCCGGGTCGAATTCCACCAATTCTTAGGGCTAAGTAAAACTGAAATACTTAGGGGCGAATTTCATTAATCGTGTTTCTCTGTTAAAGATACTCAAATATTTGATTTCTTTGCAATTATTGTTAGTTATTTAGGTAATAATTCAATTAAGCTTCCTGCACTTGAATATTTCATAAAACAGTAATGGTGGAATGTGTATCTACCTAGTTAAAGAATTTAAGAATTACTTAGCGTTAAGAATTGTTGATGGTATTCGAGTCAGGTCTAGCTACACATTTTTCTCACCCAGTTCCAGCGACTTTTACGATATTCATTAAATGGAATAAACAATAAACAACTGCTCTGCCACGGGTACTACAGGGGGGTTAAATGCTAATTTATGGTTTGCATTGATAACACTTTGAAATGGATTTATTGCAATGAAATGTGTTGACTTTTCATGTGACTTGAACTATATGCTTAAAACTGTAAATACATTGTACATCTCTTTAGAGATTAGGTAAGGCATGCTGTTGACATCAACGAATGCATAGCGGTGATTATATTTCTACTCCATGGCTCTTGCAAGCATTTGAGTCATTCTAAAAGTTTTATATATCTTGTCTATTATGTACGTATCTAAGAATTATCAGTAAGTATTTTAATAAGTCATGAACACTTTAAGGTAAATACTTATTTGTCCATTAGGAAAAACAAACTCGATTATCAATTTTATTTCACATGTTTCATAATAATTACAATGTTTGGAAATACTAGCGAAGCTCTTTAAATCATTTAACAATTCAGAAACTGACCCGTCGACATCCACGCAAACGGCCCAAATGCTGTTCAGAAATAAAGCACAAAGTTTTTTTCTGCACTGACATATATAACTCCTAGTTTCTCTACTCCACACGTGGATAAAAGATAACCGGAAATAGACAAAGCCACGTGAGAAAAAAAAGCTGTGCAAATCCCGGAATCAAGACATAAACACGGTTTTTTTTAAAAATTGGAAAAAATGAATTTATCCAAGTGTTTCTTTGTAAATGCGTAACTGTATTCTATTGACGGAAGTTAAATATGTTATCGCAAATATTGTATACACATGGGCTAAATACCTTTTTGTATTTTGCAATAAACTCTAAGAAACTTTATATTAATATATTCTCAAGAAAAATGAGATAAATATATGCTTCACCTTATTTGATCTGGAGATATTCAATGTTCTTTATTTCCATTTGTCGGTAGAAATAATTTTTTTTATGAATTTCACAGGAATAGTGATTCGCACAATTGCATCATTTTTTTTTTTTTATGGAATCTATGCTTCGCATTAGGGTGCTCCCATTGCAAATTTTATGAGTACCAGAACACTTTTTAAATGTAAATATTGTTTTAACAGTTTAAATGCTTTGATATGGAAAATTCACGAATCAGTCCGAACATCCTGGCAGTTTTTACGAAATTTGCGAAAATATCGGAAACAAACGGCGAGGACATGCGCAAAAAAGTGGCTTCTCCAGAATGCTTCTTTAACGAGGAATTGTCATCGTGTGAATATGTAAGAATATGCATATTTTTTATTTAATTTTGACTGAATTCAGCTTAGATGCTTTTGCGCCCTACTTTGGCGACCGGCAGTACGATGAATGGGCTAAATTTACATTTAATTTACATCTAGTTGTTCTACTGCGACGGAATAAAAAGAGACTCGCCAGTTAAAAATCTACTCGCAGTTTTCATGTCTAATTTAATATTTATAGATAATAAAATATATTTCTTAGGAATATCTTCGGTTATCGAAAACTATACACCTTTGTTTAAGAATCTATTGAGCCGATTTGTGTCTTGCAAAAATACAAAATGGGCAACAAATATGTCCTGCAAAATGCGAAATGGGCAGAATGTTGGCCAAAATGTGCCAGATTTTGTTTTGGCCTGGCAATCGCCATAACATTATTTTAGTTTTACTGAAAACAAAAAAAACATGTCTTTTTTTGCGCCATCTGGGAACAAATGACTTTGAGACACATTATGTTCTTATAAATCCCACCATGATGTCTGCTTATGAAATTTTTACAATATTTATCAATTCACTTTCTTGCTTTACTCAAAGCGACATGGTTCGATAAGAAGCGCCACTTCAGTCCTCTAAGAAGAGGAACTAAGAAGAAGAACTCTAACTTTACCTCAAGGAATGTCATATAAAAGGATGCAACGAGTGTATCGAACGCCCGTATACTTCGCTTGATGCCCAGTCATTCAATAGCATTGTCTTCACAGTACCAGCATGATAAAGACGGACGGTCGAACGGTGCTTCCTAAGTTTTTTAAGGCACTGCCATGGTCATGCCACCATACCCGTGTTACCATATCGAAGTTCATGTTACTTCCAGATATCCTTGCATTCTAAAATGATAAACAATAGATGAGCCAACTACCCATTCATTATTTGGGTGATTGACTTTTAAAACAGAAAGAAAGCCACAAGACAGTTATAGTGTAAACAATATAACTTTACGGTATAAAAGTGGCTAAACTAGGTTTTAAGGTAATCCATTCATCATTAAATCATAATCATTGTCATTTAATTGCTTAAAAACTTCAGTGCAGATACAAGCATCCATTGGTTTGGAGTTATAGACTCTTTTGCTCTAAATCTACAAAGGTTTACATTTACTATAAAATTCCCACAACCACTTGATGGACCACGATCACAGTTAAATGATGGCCTTTACTTGACTATTTGAGTTTACTGTTGCTTCGACAGTATTTCAGTCATATAGCGACGTCCAGCTGATTACAGGTGGAGGAAGACCCCGAATGCACGGAAACATCTGGGTAGAACCACCGACCTACCGCAAGCCAGCTGGAAGGCTTCATCACATGAAAATCCGAATGACCCTACCGGGATTCGAACCCACGCGGTGAGGCTAAGTAAGTGTTAAAGTCAGCGATTTTACCCTCTCGGCCACGCCTTGATTTAAATTCCGTGTACAGCCTGCCTTTCCTTCTTTTCATTTGTCGAATCCAGTGAGAGACTGCTGGTGATGGGTCATAATCTGATACACTGGGATCGAACATACTGATAGTCATAAGAGTATTTAGCTTCTCTGACCCTATGGATGCCCTGTACTTGGTTTTTAACCTGTTCTGAGTGTCGAAAGATCGCTCACATTCATCACTAGTTGGTTGTATGCAAAGTGCTATTGTTGCTAGTTTTGCAACATTAAAGAGTATATCATGGTGAACAAGAATGACTCTCTAACATAATCTATCTGTACTTAAGTCAGAATATGTGTCCTTGACCATACCATACAACCGTGGCCACACTTCCAACAGTTTCTGTGGATCAAGCAGTGGCTCTATAATGCGAACATGTTCCTCAGTCCCTTCTATTAAGTTTCCTTCAACAACTTTGACAGTTTTTTCATAGTCATACAAGAGAGAGAGAGAGAGGGCTTCCACTGACTGAAGGCTCAAACACATGACTGAAGTCATCATATATAGCACTATCTTCCTTAGGGAACCTACTTTTCATATTCTTTCTCAGCCTTTTGATATATTCCTTCCTGACTCTTTCAAACTCAGGGTTCATGTCTGCAGTGTAGCTAAGCTTTTCCTCTCCATAAAAAAACACCATCATCCCTCTTTTCAATCCCTGACTTCATCTTCACCAATCAGTCTCCATCCTTAGTTTCCAGAAAACTGAACTTTGACACAGTAGCATCCATGAGGAATTTGACTTCACTGAACAACAAATTTTTCTTTTGAAGTTTACAACTAAGGATTGCAAGTTCATTGTGTACATCAAGCACTAGTGCATTAACCTGAGCCACTTTGTAGTTGCAAAAATACTTATACAATCCCTCGGCTGTAGCACTCTTTTCAGCGGCAAATTTTGACAATGTAGCAAGCACTGATGCAAATGACCCAAACACTGCTTAGACCGCATCTCTCAGTCCAAGCCATCTTATTGAATATGGCATTTTGACTGATATTTCAGGCTCTTCTAATAACTTCTGAATGTTTCTTAGAGCAAGTGTTCTAATACTTGAGACATTTATAAACAAATACAAGCTACTGAATCTCTGAATTTTATCATGTACTCATCTTTCTTTATAGCATCAGAGCAGGCAAGGTTTATTCTATGTGCCATGTAATGTATCTGAATACAGAATGGGGAGTATTTACTGGTCATCTGGTTCCCCACCCCTGTGTGCTTGGTCATCATGACGGCTGCCCCGTCTGTTGCCAGAGATGTGCAGTAATCTAGATTTTTAAAGAGCCAACACTTTGAAACTCTTTGGTGGCAGCATTTACAATGGTATGGGCACACCCATCATCCAAAGGAATATGACACAGCATTTTGGTCACTGGTTCATATACCTTACACAAATACTTAGTCTTTTGTAAACAGTCACATCAGTACTTTCATTAAGCATCATTGCAAATACTCCAGATGATTTCGCATCTTCTATTAGTTCTGATCTCAATCAATCAGGCTGTTCCTCTACTTCCAGTACCTCTTTCATTTTCATTTTCCCAGATTCACTGCATGCAAGTTTGTGTTCAGTACTCTGGTGATGCTAGACACCTGAATGTTTGGCGTGTCCTCGTTAGCCAAAACACTACACAGTTTTAGTTTAGATCGCATGTCCGTACATACTGAACATTTCATGTTGGAATTGGTGTCATTTACAATAAGCCAAGAAAACTTGATCTTCCATCGACTCTACCGCCGTCGTGCTTTTTGGGTTTGATAACACGGTCTTTAACTTCGTTTAAAATATCTTTGACAATCTCGTTGCCACTATAGACGATCTCACCTACCAGATCGTCAAGTATTGTGCGGCAAATACCTGACGTTTGGTTCGCAGGCAGCTTAAGGTATCCGCACAAAGTGTTTTTTTTAACGTTTATCCGTTTGTTTTTTCTGAATCTGAATCTGAAACAAATACGTTGTAGAACCCAATACTGGGTTTTACACAACGGAAGAAGAGCTCCGCACTATTGCCGGTGGCTCTTTAAGGCATTTTTGAATGCCTCAACAGAGCCAGCATGCACTATATTATCAGGGAGATGATTTCAGTGAATCAAAGTGTCCACAAAGAATGAATTTTCATATTGTTTAGAGTTTGATGATGGTATTTCCAGACCCTTTGAATTTTTGCAAATGCGTTTTTCTAATATATTTGATGTTTCGCAGCCATTAATTTTTTTTGTTTTTATTGTCCTTTTAGGTCTGGTGAATTTCACAAAATCTGATGTTGGCAGTGCTGGAACTAACCCCTCAACCACCTTGTACATTAATATTAATCTGATGCTTAGGCGTCTGTTTTGTAAAGTTTCTAGTTCAAGTTCTTGTTTCATTTTTGATATTGTCCCTGGTGTTCTGCTTGTATAATCTCTTTTTATGAATCTTACTGCCCTGTTTTGGATTCTTTCTAGTTTGTCTTTGTTGTCTTTCTGATAGGGGTTCCAGATGGTAGCCCCATATTCCATTATTGATCTTACTAGTGTAATGTAGGCTGTTTTTCTGCAGGTCTGTGGTACATTTCTGAGATTCCTTCTTAAAAAGCCTAAAGTTGAATTTGCTTTTTTGCATACCTTGTTGATATGTATATTCCATTTTAAGTCATTTGAGATTTGTAGTCCAAGATAGGGATTATTTTGTACTTCCTGCATTATGTGGTTATTCAGTTGATAAAATCTATTGTTTTTTTTGTTGATTGACATAATATAGCTTATTTTTTCGCGTTGATTTTCATGCCCCAGTTTGTTGCCCATGTTTCTAGGCTATTTAGGTCCTGTTGTAATTGGAGGTGATCTTGTTCTGATTTTATCGTTCTATATAGTAGGCAGTCATCTGCAAATAGTCTGACGGAGGATTTTACACATTCTGGCAGGTCATTTATGTGGCACAAGAATAGGATTGGCCCTAGTACTGTGCCTTGGGGTACTCCTGAGTCTACTGTTGTTTCGCTTGATTTTTCGCCTTCTACTATTGTTTTCATTGTTCTATTTGTTAGGAAATTTGTTAACCAAGTGTGAAGACTTCCCTTAATTCCGTAGCTGTCAAGTTTGTGTAGGAGTTTGTCATGTGGTACTGTATCGAAGGCTTTTGAAAAGTCTAATATGGCAATATCTATTTGTTGACCTTTGTCGTGATCTAGTAGGAAGTCATTTAAAGTTGTGATCAGTTGTGTTTCGCAGGAGTACCCAGACCCAAATCCATGATTTAAGTTTGTCAGTATTTTGTTTTCTTCCAGGTGGTTAAGTATGTGTCTGCAAAAAATATGTTCAAGAGTTTTGCATATGACTGAGGTTAGTGAGACAGGTCTGTAGTTTTCTGGCAGGTGTTTGTTGCCTTTTTTGAAGATGCTTGAGATGTTTGCATCTCTCCAGTCTTTTGGTAATTCTCCTGTGTCTATTGAGCACTGTAGGATTATTTTCAGGATTGGGGCTAGTTCTTTTGAGCATTCTTTTAGTATTCTATTAGGAATGTTATCTGGGCCAGAAACCTTTGATTGATTTATTTTTGATAGTAGCGTCTCCAGTCCTTTCTGTTCAGTTTTTATTGGTTTGATGTTTTTCTTCACTTGTTTTTTCATTTCTGGCAATTTTTTGATCGTTGGTTTTGTGAAGACAGATTTAAATTGTTTGAGTAGTTCTTCAGCTTTTTCTTTGCTATCTGTTATTAGGCTGTTTCCTCTTTTGAGTGGGGCTATTTTTTTCTGCCTCGCGTAGCCATATTTGAAGCAAACGAACAGAAAAGCGTCCGATGAACGAATAAGACAGACAGGATTTGTTTTATTTGAATGGAACTCAAAGTACGAAATAACCGGAAATCGTTAGTTGTCTATTTTGCGGATTCGTGAGTAACCAGTCAAACAGGTGCGAGCGTTTGTAAACATCACTCGATTTAATAATGTTGCGTACCGATACGCTTTAACTTTTTGAATATTTGAGTAAGCCAATTTTAATTGCTTTTTGATACGCTAAAATTTTAAAAGAATTGGGTTTTTACTTATTTAATTTGCGTTATTACGCACCTTATCTGTAGAACTGCACATCAAAAAGTATATTATCCCACATACATATCTGACCACACTGTCGAATTAAACACATTATTATTTTAATAATCGATTTAATCTTTTAATCTTTTTATTTTTTAATTATTTATTAGAATATGACTCCATACATAAATCAATTTCACGACAGGTATCATTTTTCATTATATCTTGCTTCCTTCAATGAACTGGCGACCCAAAGAAAGTATATCTGTCGTCGTTATAACACCCACAGCCCAACAGAGCTCAAGATAAGCTTTTAGTGTAATGACTATTTCACCCCCTAAGGTTTAAACGTAATGAGTATATCACCCTTTTGATTAAATGTAATATTAAAGATAACACTATACAAAGGTTTTAATCATATAATAGACTTAATTTTAATGATAAACTAGTCTACTTAATCAGCATTCATTTCAAACAAACTGACTGAAATATGTTGTCTTGTGTCTAATGAGTAACAGAAAACACTTCTGTGACTTACCACAAACTTTAAGGCCCTTCAGGCATCTAATTATCATATGAATCTTTAGGATAGGATATTATCAAGCACATGATGTACAGTATCTTAATGTATTATTCTTTTTTTTTTTTGGAAACTAGCTGCTTCCTTAAACAGAAAAAAAAATATCAGTACTCACTCTTGGGGACAGTTAAACTAACACTGAAGTGAATTGAACATTTATTATTTACACTGCAGTGGTTCTTAGATTTTAACACCTTTTAGACACTTTCAATGCTCTAGCCTTATATGTCTGGAACAGCCTGCCTTTCCTCCTTGTTTTCTTTATTTTCCAGAGTTTCTACTGCCTTTTTTGGGGTTATATGTTTCCAGTTCTTCACTACTCATATAAATGTTTATTGAATAGTTTACATTTCAGTTTTCAGTGAACTTTTGAGCTTATTTTTGATTTTATTTTGTGTAGAAAAACTCTTACATTCCACTGAAGGTACAGCTATACATAAGGCTATTCTGCAAAGTCTTGAGACCTCAGGAAACAGTTCCTGGTGCAAGGTTATAACTCTCCTGTTTCAGTTGATAGTCCTCTGTAAGATCCATTTATCATTCCTCTGAGGGATGGCTATTCCTGTCTCAATTTATCTTGATCAAGTAACTTACCAATGGTCTCCTCTTCAGCCATTTCTCCTTCTACAAGATCACCATGCACTATCACACAACTTTTGTCAGAACCATAGAATGAGCATACACATTCCATAGCATTCTCTGCTTCTTCATTTTTGGAACTTACCACAACAGATGGCTCAAGAAATGAGACTGAGGTCATTTATCAATTCAATATCTTCTTTTCTTAATCTATGCTTCCTTTTCTTCAGATAAGTTAGATACTCATTTGTCTCATTATTCATCTGTACCATTATATTTTCAGCATGATAGTCAGACAATCTTTCACCAGCTAAATAAGCATAGTTCTGATCATCATCCCTCTTGATCTCATACATTTCCTCTTAGCACTTAATGCTGAACCATCATTTGCCTCAAGGTACTCAAGTTTTGCATAAGTAGCATCTATCAGTGGCTGATACTCACTAAATATCAAATTCTTTTTCTATAACTGACTGCTCAGTACAGCAAGAACTTCATGTACATCAAGTAAGAAAGACACTAACAAAACTGTCTTATATCTGGAGAAGTACTTTAATAAACCATTAGCCTGAGAGATCCCTTCTGCTGCAGTAATGGATAGGGTAGCCAGCAGTGCCCCATATCTTTCTTACGCTGCTAAAACTGCATTTCTTAGACCTAACCATCGTATGCTGTGAGGATCCTTGATTGTTAAATCTGGTTCCTCCAAGATTTTTTTGTAATTTCTGGAGCCTTGTGGTTCTGTTAGATGAACCACTAATGAAATGATAAAGGCTATCAAATTGTCCTCTCATTTTCTTAAACACTTCATTTTTTTATAGAATCTGCGACAGCCAAATTTAATCTATGCGCAATACAGTGTGTCTGTGTTGAAAATGGGGAGTACTTGGGCTTTAAATGAATTTCAACACCTGATTTTTTCCGGTCATTACCGAAGCACCATCTGTTACCAAAGATACCATGTTGCTTAGCTTAAGACCAAAGTCTTCTAAACTTTTGACTGTTACATTTACTTTTGTGTGGGTTTTCCCATCATCAAAACTGACGTTAGTTAGAAATTTGGTTACAGGCTCTATTATGGGCATACCTTATACAGGCAGACAGGTGCTTCTGCTTTTAGACACTATTATGGGCATACCTTATACAGATAGACAAGTGCTCCTGCTTTTAGACACTATTATGGGCATACCTTATACAGATAGACAGGTGCTTCTGCTTTTAGACACTTATACCTGTACTCTCATCAAGCAAAATTCCGTAAAACTGTGAATCTAAAACTGACCTCTGTATTGTGTCACTCATACAATTTAGGATATCTTTAATAGAATCCCAACTTAGGTTTTGGTATATAATAAGTCCATTAAGGCTTTGCAACTGCAAAGCCCTGTTAGTCATATCAGAGGGCTGAAGCTTATTGGCCAAGCAGAAAATATTACGGATTTTTTTTTTGTCTTCCTCTTCCACTTTAGGTTTATAAATATCAGCATCATCAGTTTTACAGGCTGATGGGGTGGGGGACTCAGAGTATATTGTTTGTCTTATACATGAAAGTTCAGCCTTGTTGTGTTCACTGCTCAGTGAATGTCGAGTAACACTGTTTTTCTGCACATTACCCGACGCTTCGTGTGCCAATGCACTGCTTACCTTAGCCTTGCAGCAAACAGAACATTTAAGTTTAATATCATCATCAATTTTTACTACGATTAACCATGGGCGATTTTGTTTCCAGCTTTTGATTGTTTTATCGTCGACTGAAGATTGGTGACGCTGTTTTGACACGGATTTTTCCGGGTTGTCATCCGAGTTAAACACGATATTTAATAAGATATTTTTCATAATTTTCGACGGATCGCTTTCATTTTCATTTCTGGCGAAGAAGTCCAGTAAACTTCGAATACTGTTACTTTGCAGCGACTTTTTTATTCGTCCAGACGACATGTTAAACGATAACAGACTAGCTTAAACTTATCGCATTTTTACTGCGTCCAACAACGATATCCGGTAAAAATTTCGATAACCAGTATACACATTTGAATGGTATACTACCTCTCAGTACAACAGCAGTTACTTCCTCTGCACAATTGCGTAGCATAACGAGTATGCGCACATTTTCGTCACTCTACTTATTCGAGCCGAATGCGTAACCTGTTTTTGGAAGAGGTAAATATCACTCCTTCCTTTGAGTTTGAGTTAATGCATGAAATGGAAAAAAAATGCGTAATCACGCGTTACGCGTCCATATCTGGAGCTCTGGTCACTACCAACGCTTTTATTTTCAAACCATACAGAGTTGTGCAATTTCCATTAAATTAAAAAATCAGAGAAGAATGTTAATCACGTTGAGTTTTGAAAACGTCTAAGGAAATCGCTATTTGATCGAATAGCTTAACTGACTACCAAGGATTATTAACTAGGATCTTTGATGGATCCATGCACTGAAGTCACAGTTCATAGTCGTTTTTAGACTGCGTGCGCATGCGCAAGCAAGTCTTTAAACGACGCTCTGAATTCGATTGACAGCAGCTGGCACGTCATTTTTAACATCGATAGATATTACTACGCATGAGTAGTTCTGAGGTTAAAATAGTACATGTTGAAACCTGTCTGTTAAGAAGAGAACACTGAGAGAAATTCCAAAACTCTTGAGAAAAAGCAATATCTATACATGAAATTTAGATGCTTTATCAACAGCATCTGAGTTAGAAAGTGTAAAGCAAGCGACATCTGTGATGTTGGGACTACTTTATTTTCGCGCCATTGTGTCATCTCAGATTCCTCAAAGCAAAACGGTAAGTATTTTGTTATTTGTTATGATCGATATACTTTTAAGGTTTGGAAATGCCTGTGTCTATTTTCTTCTCAAACTGTGGCACGGAACGTGTCTTTAAGGAAGAATAATTGCCAAATTTCACGATTCTACATTTGCTTTTGATCGAGTCGCCTGGGTCCTAACCTCGTTTGAATCATTTTCGTGATTCCTTCAGCTATTTAAATGTAAAATCTGTAATATATAAAATACTATGTAAAGATTGTGTCGAAATGACTTTGATTTTCTGTTCCGTTTGATAAGTTTCGGTTTTAAATATAATCGTTTAATTGTTATCCTGGAGTATCCAGTTCTCGCTAGCGTAAGAAATCCCTTCTCTTTAACTTAGACATAGTCGTGAATGCATCATTATATTTCTTTCAAATGTAATAAATTGTCAGTTGTAATTTAAAAATGATAATTGAACAAAATATAAAAAACTGTCCTAAGCCTGTAAAATAAAAACAGATTGGAGTGCAAATATTAAGGTGATGCTAATTAATGAGAACAAGAAACATATAATTTAGCACATTCACAGGTCCATTTTAATTACTGGGTGCTCACTGAGTTTTTTTTTAATGGGAGTACAATTTGAGCTCAGAGGTAACATGAATATCATGATATTTTTTCAGCAAGCCGATATTATTGTTTTATTTTTTTTAAATGAACTTCAATTCAGTCACAGTACAGTGTTCTACCAAGGACAGGATTTTGTGACATAATAGCAAAAAAATAAAAAAATTGCTCCTAGTGCGATGTATGTCGCGTACGAAATTACCAGGGACAAAACCTTAAACTTAAAATGTACTCAGCCGGAAAGCAGTATGCAATGTGTGTTTTAACATCGATTTTAATTGGCTCGTTTGACAGCAGTTAGTGCTTAGTGGGAGTTCTCGACCATTGGCGTTGATTGAAACAACTGTTTATCATCTGTTATCAACATGGCTTGGCTGGTTGTGAAAAAAAAAAATGGAACAATTTTAAGTTACTTAGGAAATTAACAGTTTGCTGAAAGTGACGCAAATAATGGCACGTCTGAAGGAAGTAATACTTCTCCAAATTAATCATTGTCTCTGTCCCCACCTAAGACACCCATGATGGAAATCAAATGCAAGCAATTTTGTCGGACACCAAGGGTACTGTAAGTCTTAAGACATTCCAACATAGTTGGCTTTGAGATTTCTCATGGTTATAAATTATAATGCATAGGTAAATATATATGATTTGTAATCTGTGTATAAAACACAACAAAAAACGTTTTTACAGAGAAATACAAATTTTTTACTACACTATTGTAGCTTAGTCTCATACAGAATTTGGTGACCATAAATCTGCAAAATGAACAGGAATTGTGTGAAGGCTGTTAGACTCAAAAGATAACTTATATTTATCCATCTATCTGTCCAGATGTCTGGAAATCTGGGTCCCTTGATAACTTAAAAAGCATTTAAGATAATATTAAGAAACTTGTTATATAAATATATGGCAGTATGAAGATTCTGTATGTCACTTTGTTATTTTTCTCAGACTAAAATTCTGGTTGCTATGATAATGGAAAAAATATACACCTCACCGCTAGGGACTCGGGTGTTGCGTGCATTACCAGTTACATGTTTTTATAGGTTATAGGACATTTATCCCCTAATTTCAAAATCCTTTGCAGAACACTGATAGTATTTTTGATAAAAAATAAACATTGTTTTGCGAGATAAGTTATATTTTTAACACCTCAAACTCTACATATATCCTAATAAGCAAAACACTGTTAAAAATAGAACAAGTATTTATAAGTGTGGTTCAGCAGCCACAGTACTTTTTAGAGATATTGAGAAAATGAAAGCAAACTGGAATTGACAAATAATCTTCAGTTTTATACAGAATACGGCTGAATACATAACTGTATTGTAGAATTCTGTTCAATCGTTTGGTCATTCATACAAAATTGAGAGGTAATTCGGTTTTAAATGTAGAGAAATGGAACCTAAGAATGTAGGTACTATAGTTAGTTGTGAGTGACTTCATCACACACAACTAAAAACTAAGGATTATTATGTCTTGTATGAGAGTTCTGGTCCATAATAATTAAGGTTGCCTTTAGAGTGAGCGATATAGGGCCATCATGGTCCTCTTGTTTATTACATGAATGTATTTATGTTTTTTCCCTAACATTTTCATTAAAAAAACCACACACACACACTTAGGAATCGTGGATCAATCAATTTTAATAACGTCACTCTCAAGGTGAAATTATGTCAGTGTATATAGCCCTAGAATAACAATATAGCGAGAACTGAATACTTAAGGATATGTAAACAAAAAGCGATGAAGGACATTTTGTTAGTTCCCATCATTGATATTTCTGAATTTTGGTTTGAATTATTACTTTCATAAGCATTAATGTCTTTTTAGTTTTAATGACCGGTAACATTTTTAGTTGACTAAAAAATTTGTGTCAAAATGTCTATGATTTTCTGTTCCTTTAAATTAATTTTGATTTCTAAATATAACCATTTGGTGCATGAGGTTATCTTGGCATTGATATTTAATTATAACAGAATGTGGTAGGGGAAAGATGTGTGTATGCTAAATATTTATTAATTTACAATCAAGGACAATAACTGGAGGATAACCAATGATACTATTAAGACCAGATTTAAAGCGGACGAAAGTTCTGAGACAGACTTCCAGTCTGCCACTTTAAATTTATGGATGTGGTTATTTTCAATCTTCATTAGGGGATTTTGAGTTTTGTAAGAACTGTAAGTATTTTGTTATTATTGACATATTTTCAAACTTTGACTTTACATGTGTAATTTCATTCATTAGGCAGATACTATCCTTATTGTTTTTGAGTCTTACCTCTAGAGAAAAAATTGTTTCATTTTAAAATGCAGATGTACTCTGGTGAGCGTCTATGGTCCTTGGGCCTCTTGTTTGAATTGACAAAGATTATGAGGCAAAAAGACGACAAAGAATTTGCATTATTGCTGAACAGACTGCGTGAAGGGAACCAAACAGAAGCGGATTTTGAAGTTTTGAGGAACTGTTGTACTGACAGCTCAAAAGACAATCTAACCAAAATACCTCACATTTTCTGAAATAAGGCTGATGCATGTAGTCACAATTCTGCTATCCTGTCTACACTACCACAGGCTGATACTGTTGTCATTAAGGCATTAGACTGTATATCTGGGGATTTGAATGCTTCTATACAAGAAAGATATTAACAAAACAATGGGTCTGAGCAAAAATCTTGTACTTGGGGTTGGAGTTCCATGTGACATCTGTTTGAATATTGATGTCAGTGATGGTCTAACCAATGGGGCTTCATGTGTAGTGAAAAAATTTGACTTTCGTGTTGTCAACTCTGAAAGATGTAGCATTGTCTGGGTACAATTTAATGACACTTCAATTGGCTGTTCATGGCGGCGTAAATACAAACATTTGTATAAACATGGAATTGATCCATTGTGGGTGCCTATCTGGAAACAACAAGAACATTTCCTATAAGACACTACAAAACTTATCTTGTTGTTCGTCGTCAATTTCCTTTAGTAGTCTCGGCTGGGAAAACTATACACAAAGCACAAGGCTCGACTATTAAAAATGCTGGTATGCACTTTGGAAATAGGGCTGTGTCTCATTTACATTATGTTGGTCTTAGTAGGGTGACATCACTTTCAGGCATTAATATCTTGAAATTTAATGAGGAAAAAATTAGAACACATGAGGAAATGGAACGTCTTCGACATGAAAGCTGTTTGAAAGCACTCTTGCCTGACCTGAGTTCTTATGCGGAGGAAATGATTGTTTGCTTTCAAAACTGTCGATCTCTACCCCAGCATATAGATGACATACGACATGAGGACAATTTGTTAAATGCTCACTTGATTGGCTTTGTTGAAACACGTGTGTATGGCCCAGTTCATTGCTCAAAGATTTACAAATTAGATGGCTTCACTTTTCAATGTTCAACTAAAAGCACTTCTGCACATGGAATAGCTGTGTACTCAAAGTTAAACTTAAAGCAGTTCTCTACCCACACTTTCTCAAATATTGAATGTGCTTTGGTTCAAAATGAAACAAATGTTGTGGTCTGTTTTGTATATTGCCCACCTGCAGAGGCAAATGTACAAATTACACATCCTTCATGAGACAATTGATGCAGATGATTTCTGAGGAGGAGACTTTTTTGATGCTGGGTGATTTCAATTTAGATTTTGCAGATAATTTGCATGTTGTTAAGCTACTAAAACAGACTTACAAAATGAAGCAACTCATTAAGTTACCAACTACAGATTATGGTTCTTGTTTAGACCATGTTTATTCTTGCTGCTCTCTTGAATGCACACTGTCATGTGGTACTCTGGAATCCTACTGTTCTGATCACAAACCAACCTTCTTCATTTACAAGAAATCATAATAGAGAAAGAAGAAACACACTTCAGCTTGATTAATTGTTCTATATAAGACAAGGTTGCAAAATAACTAAACCACAACATTGGGATATACACAGGCACATCATTATCGAATGTGTATCTTTCAATGTATGCATTATTGGAGTGTTCTTTCTAAATGTAAAATGGCAGGACTTTATTTTCAAATTACAATTGCTTAAATGAATCTGATGTTAAGCCACACTTTGTCATAGATAGATTCACTAATCTTTAAAAATCTTTTTAAACAGTATTCAACCAAGGAATTCTAGATTCAATTTAAATTTGCTACCCCCCCCCCCCCCCAAGATTTTTGGACATGTCTATTAATGCAGGCTTGGTCCACACTAATCCCGTCTTATCCAACACAGCAATTATTCTCTTACAAGATTATTTTCCTAAAAGACTGGTGGTTTGTGTCTCCCTTAGCAAAGTCAAAATCTTCAACAATATCTCCATTCTTGCTAGATGGCCACAAATGTGTTATGATTATTTATGTATTTGTTTTGTGCCATCATTCTATAATCAAGCTTTGTAATGCACTTGTCTCTCAATGCATTGTTATATTTTTTTTAACTTGTGATAGTGCATATCCCTTCAAGATATACTTTCAGAACAAAAAAAAATCAGTTTCTCTAATTTACTTTCTCTGACGAACAAAAAAAAGTTCAGTTTCTCTGACTTTGACAAGATTTCATGATTATCATTTGTTACAGCAGAAAGTTATAACTAAATGATCAAGCTTTGTTATGCTCCATTTTCTTTCAATGCATTGTTATTTGGTTGAATACAATATTTTTCTTATATTTCTTAAATATGCTTTCATATCATAGAACTATTAGATATTTGATTTCTTAATTTGACAGTCTTTCAAAAATATCAATTTTAATAGAAAAAAGTACATGTAACATGCTTTATGTAAAAGGTTTGCATGAATATCTGTTTCCAGCATATGTAAATCAAAACTACTCAAAATGTTATATTTCTTTCAGATGTCTGCCATTACTATCACTGAGGCCAAACAAGGAAAGGCTGGACCATATTCAGGATCAGTAAAGGTCAAGGTTGTTGTATGCAATGGACCAAAAACATATCAAAGTAATGGGGTTGAGAAACAATCTCTGAAGGTTGGTCTAGCTGACCAGTCTGGGTCTGCAAAGGGAATCATTTATGATCCCCAGCAGTTCCCTAGGTTTAAGACTGGGGATGTGGTTGCGTTAAAGAACTTCATAGTACGAGCAGATAAGACTTTGGTTGTAACCAGGAATTCTAAGTCATTCAAGTCTGGAGGGATGAATGTTCCAGATATCCATGTGTCTTCAGCAGAAAGATTGGTGAACCCCCCACCAGCACCATTCATAAACCTGGAACAAACCAAGGCTTCCCCATGAAAACAGTTGTGTCTGTTAGGGGGCAGATAGTACAGGTATGTGTGACACATTTTCCACTTCTTAAAGGACCATATTCATGCAAATATTTCTACTTGAACACCATTGAACATCAGTTCTGGTCAAATTGTCAGAACTTCTCTCCTGAAGTTTTGAATTTAAACCATACATGTATGTCTTAACATCATATGAAGGGTTTGTTCCATCTTTTAATACTGACACATTTTTCATTTCCTTAAAGGCCCATTATATCTCATAATGATTTAATTTTCATAATAAAACATTGACATATCACATGTAGACTAAAATAAATGGATGGATGTCAAAATACTCCCATTGTTTACATTTTATTTAATTAAAAAAAAGTCATTGAATACAATTTTTTTTTTTTTATGCACTTGTGATATGTTAAAAGAGACATAAGAAAGGTTAATGGAAAGCGTCAGAAAATTGACAAAGATATATGGAATATGCAAATTAGTTACTTATTGTAAACAATTGGATGATTTGAAGTAAAAGATTATCTCTTATTTCTGCTTTGTAGTAATGTTGCCATCAAAGAGTGTACAGATTGCATCTCAAAGCAAAATTGAAACAAACACTTTGATTTTTTGTCCAAAGAATATACGCTGCTTTTTCAAAGAAAAATGGGCCTTTAATTAATAGTTTTCATTCTAGTCTTTGTCCAGTTTACCTTGATTTTTCATTTGCACATTACCAAAAATCTAACTGCAGGAGGATCAAGAAAGAGAAGTGATGTGTTCCCAGACACCAACTTGCGTAAAAGACATCTATATAGGTGACTCAAAGACCCGGATAAAGTTGACCTTGTGGCGTGACCTGTGTGACATGCCCCACCGCCCAGGAGATTTTATTGAGGTCACAGATGCCCTCACCCAAATCTATAAAGGGGAGTTATCTCTTTCTATGACACCAATGAGCAAAGTACAGGTAAGATAGACTACCAAACCTTTTATCCCCCAATGTCTTTATGTACCACTTTCCTGTTTGCCCCATACCTTCTAAACCTGAAGGAAAGTCTTCAGTTTGAACCATTGCTTTTACATGGGCCTAATGGTTTAAGTTTGGAATTAGTATTTGTAGATATCTCAAAATGAAATTATAGCTGTATTCTTCACTCTTACTGCAATTCTGGGATGGGGGTTAAGCTATATTTTAGACTGCCTTTAGGCTCATCAAATAAAATGGCATCATAATGACACATTTTGTGGGTCTTTATGAAAACTAACACAAAAATTCAATTTTTAATTCATAGATATGATTCATGTTTCCCCAAAAGAAAACTGTGAATTACCATTTATTGATAACACCATTACTTTAAGTTGCTATACTACCCAAAATCATTGCAACAAATGCAAAAAATAATGTAAAAATATGAAAATTCAATATTCTTATTATTATTAAATGACTGTAGGATTTTTTTAAAATTCCGGAAACGATTAGCCTGATTGATGTCGATAGGATAACCAATGTATTAAATGACTGTAGGAAATTAATTCTCCTACCCCTTCATGAAGATTTCCAGAAATGATTAAGCTCAGTCACACTTGTAGGTCCTGCATATTCATAAGTATATGTAACCATACAGTTGTCTTGCAAATGTCCTCATGTCAACCCGTGCACGGTAACACGATTCCCTGTGAAAATTGAGATGTTTGTTTATACTAAAAGTATATAAACCACCTAAGCCACAACAGTTCTTTAGAGAAAATGAATTTATGTATTCTCTAGTTGCATAACATATGTTTTTCATATGCGAAATATTTCATTTACTCCCAGATGAAGTGGTGCGTGCACTTCTATTTTTAGATGGCTTGTATTTATGTTATATATATATATTATATAAATTAGACAGTTTCCGGAAAATGGTTGAAACAGCCAAATTGGTGGCCGTGGAATTCCGTACTTGTTGATACGATTACGGTATTGTAGATAATCTGTAGGCAATATAAGGGATCAGATAAGTTTTTATGAACATTTTCTTTACCCAAGGTCCATCATAGATGACAAATGTCCATGATTTGTTACAAACTGAAAGTTTCTAAATATTCTAGCTAAATTGGCGTATCCGTAGTATTGCATCTTTAAGATATTCTTGCCTTACATAACTAACAATTTATTATAGCATCCTTAGTAATGATTATTAAGGTTATATATTGCTTGGTTTCCTTAAGGAAATCTTCAGATAAGACTATTTCATTGAAAATTTAAGTTACATGTAAACAAAACATTACTTAATTGATTTCACTCTTATAGTTTGACATGACAACTTCGTTATATAATGCATGGGATCAGTTTGTCAAACAGGTATGAAGAAAACTAATTTCGCACAGCTGTGTTTATTTCATATTATGCTCATGTTTCAATATATAAGTCCAATTCTGAATAATCATAGGGAATATTATTAAAAAATGAAAAAAACATACAATGTTTTTAAAATATTCTTTTGCCGAAATATTAAATATTTCTTTTGCCAAAATACTAAAGCTATAATTAAAGACATGCTTACTTCTTTCAAAAGAAAAAGATGCTTTTAAGTATGTTAGTGTAATAAATAATATATCTTCTATTTCATTTTAGGCTTCAGAGGCACCTCTCGAACAGAAACTGATAACTGTTGAAGGTATCGGAGGAAGGGCAGAGGAGATGGAACTGCTCCTTGATGATGGTGAAACAGTCACCATTCAGGCACAACTCCTTCAAGAGATCTTTCCAGATGTTCCAGAAAAAGAGATTGCTGAAAATGCCCCTGTGAAGTTAAAGATCCTTCAACGAGGAGCCACAGTGGAAAATGTTGTGAGGGTTTAAGAAGATTTTCTGTTAGGCTCCATTAATGCACATGATAAGTGACATGAATATTTCTTAATATTCTCTACATAATATATAGTTTGTTGTTAGAAACTGTTGTTTTGTTTGTTATTAGAAACTGTTGTTCCATGATACAAGGCCAATATCCACTTGGTCGCCAAAAACATTTTTAAAACCTGGTTTTCATACTTGCAGATGTCAAGGAATCTTTCAGAAATAACCCTGTATAAATGATAAACATAAATTCATTCCCTTTAATCATATATAATCTTTATTTTCACTGTATATATTGTACATGTATGTTTTACCTTAAAACACATCACTTCATATTCTTTGATGTTTTCTTTTAAGTTTTGCAATAGAAAATTTGGTTGAAGTTTTGCATGCAACCTACTATCAAGCTTATATCTCAATAACCATTTATAGTCTTGAATAGGTTAAGGGGCATTATACAAACAAGGTAGATAACTCTTAGACTGAATTTAATATAAAGTATGGCCCATATTTAACATAGAAAAAAAAATGGTAAAAGTTTTGCAGGCTGATTTCTTTAATGCTTATATATCAGAATCAAGGCATGGGATTGATTTGAAACTTCATTTAACATGTTCAAGGTAGATAACTCTTAGTAGAATATGTTAAAAATTATGGACTCAATTTAACCTATGAGTTTGGTTAAAGTTTTGCATGCAAGGTACTTTCATGCTTATATCACAGTAACTAGGCATTGGATTGGATCGAAACTTCATTAATATGTTCAGTGGTATCATACTATAGAGATAGATTAAAATGCAGATTATGGCCACTTTATATGCCCCCACCAAAACTGGTCCTTTGTCCGTCCGTCCCTCCGTATGTATGTACTTTTATCCCGAAACTTTGTGACACACCTAACTCCGAAAGTATTTGTACTACAGACTTGATACTTCATGGATTTATTATTCAGGAAGTGAACTTGTGCACCTGGGTATTTTCATGAAACCCTTAAATTGACAGAGTTATGGCTTTTGTTTTTGAAAATATGGAATTTATGCTTGTGACACATGTAACTCTGAAATTATTTGTACTACAGACTTAATACTTCATGGATATATTATTCAGCACATGATCTTGCACACCTAGGTATTTTCATTGAACCCCCGTTGAAGTTGACAGAGTTATGGACCTTTTGTTTTTGAAAAATATGGACTTTTATGCTTGTGACGCATGTAACTTTAGAAGTATTTGTAATACAGACTTTAAACTTAATGGATATATTACTCAGGACATGGCTTGTGCTCCTGGGTGTTGGCCTTTGTTTTGGAACATATGACAGGTGGAGGCATCTGTGTTCTCTGGACACATTTCTAGTTGTCTTTGACTTTTTGGTTAAAATTTTGCATGCAATAGAACATTTGGTTTAAGTTTTGCATGCAAGCTGCTGTCTAGCTTATATCTCAGAAAACAATTATGGTTAAAGACTTGAAAGTTTAAAAAGGTGTTCAGGAGCATTGATCAGAAAACCAAGGAGGATAATCTTGTCTAAATTTAATAAAAAAAAGTATGTCACTGTTCTTATTTAGATATTGTGGTTATTTTTGTATGCACAATGTTATGATGCTTATGTCTCAGTAAATTAATTGGCATGGGATTGGTTTTAGCCTTCATAAACATATTCAAGAGTATCAGACAATCAAAGTAAAACATTTTTGACTATTTTTATATACAGGGTATGTGAAGGGCAAGAATTAAAATAAATTTAATTTGATTTACCAACAAACGTGTCGAATAGTCGAACCAGCTCTTTGAATTAATAATTGCTCCATTCCATTTCTAGTGTACATCATGTTGATATACATAATTCTGTATGTTTTTAGCTCTGGTTTTATGTATGTTCTTAGCTCACCAAAGCACAATGTGCTCAAGGTCAGATATTAGGATCACCCATCATCATTCTGTCTGTTTTCAACAATCTGCTTTAAATGACATCTCCTCTGAAACTGCTGAGTAGAAATTGATGAAACTTGGCATGGATCATCCATGGGTGAACCTCCACAAAAGTTGCTAAAATAAACTTGATCCATGCAGAAATTTGGTTGTCATGGCAACCATCAGAATTTTGCTACAGAATCTTCTCCTCTGAAACCAAGGTTTAGAATTTAAACTTCCTTTGACACAAATGGTCATCTCACAATGTTCTACCATAATTACAGAAATGAAGTTGATCCTTTGAAAAATGGGCCCCTAAGGGGTTGCCTAATTTTCTTTTATACATTATACAGAAAACTTCAAAAATTCTTTTTCTATGAAGCCAATGGTCAGAATTTAATTACATTTAGCACACATGGTCACTTAATGTGTTTATACCATAATTGCTAAAATAAAGTTGATCCCTTAAACAATGAGGCCCCTAGGGGGTCAGCTAGTTTCATTATTCATTCTTGTTTTGTACCAATAATTACATTTAGGTTTTATACCATAATTGCTTAAGCATTTCGATCCCTTGAAAATTAAGGCCTCCAGATGATTGACTAAATGAAGAATTTTTTGTATCTGAAACTTGAATCTGGTTATTGCTAGAAAAAACCAGGTAAAATCAATGACTTGAATCATTTTAAATAAGCTGATATACTCTGATAACCTAAGGCTATATGGCCCTCTTATTTTACAGCTTGAACATGAGAAAATTTATCACCTTCCATAATCAAAATTAAACATCAGATGATATTGTTTATTCAAAAAAAATATTTTTACATTTAAAATTAAAGTCTGAATAACTATGCTGCTATATCACTTCATTAATGTCATTCTTGTTATACCCCCACCACACTGTGGTGGGGGCTATATAGGAATCACCTTGTACATCCATCTGTCCATCCGTCCGTCCGTCCTTATTTCTGCGAAATCGGGACAAATTGATTTTCCTTAATAACCCTTAAACTGCTTAATAGACTGACATGAAATCTTCCATAGTTATTCCTTGTAAAGTTCTCTGGCAGTGTATAAAAAAGAATTGCATTATATGGAGAAGTATGGTTACCATGGAAACCAAATGGCCTCCATTGCACACATTTTTCTTCAAAACCACAATGTGCCTTACAACTTCTGCATCTCTTCATTGATTGATTTCAAATGATACATGTGAAATTTCACAAGAGTTGTCTCAAGGATTACAGAGTTATTGCCCCTGATTGGATTAATTTTACATTTTACACGTTTATATTAGCTATATAGGCTAGACATTTCAGTGAAATGTTGCAGCAAAATGGCTTTCATTGCACAAATTTTTCTTTAAAACCAAATAAATCCAGTTACAAAAAAGACACATGTCAGTCTCACAGTATCCCATTTCCTCAGCAATGCTTATCCTTCATGCAAACAGTGTTTAACTAAATATTGGGAATCCTTTAGAATCTTCAAATCAAGGTTTTCACTGTTAGCAGTATTACATGAACAAAGACTACTGACCCTGATCAGATAGCTCTTATAGGAGTCCTCTGATATGGCTCTGAATTGCTTGCAACATTCACCAAAATCTGTACTGTAACTGGATAAGGGTGTTTGCCAGAGATATCCCTAATGTTACTTAAAATGAACAAAAAACCTCACAATCATTTTCCTTTCTCTGAACTAAAAGCTACCTGGTGGGGATATCAGTCGCATTCAGTGATATCTAAAGTTATATTGGGGAGGCCTATTTTTTTTTTTTTTTTTTTTTTTTAGTAGAGTTGTCTGCCTCGCACATTTTGTCCAGACAATAACTTCTCTTCTTGTGCTGTTGAAGTGAAATTTAATTTACAGAAAGAACTTGATGAGAGGAAGTGTCATGCACAAGGGACCATAACTCTGTCCTCAGTATTTTTGGAGTGATTTTCCTATTTCCAGTGTTTTTGTCAGGAAAATATTTTCTCTTCTACTCTGATACTTGCTTCATTCATGTGTACATAATGTCGAGATTTTTTTTGTACATGATTTCATATTGTCTTGATTTTTATTTTTAAAATGAGGATCTCAGTTGTAATTGCAGCCTTAACATGCTACTTTGTCATTTCAAATAATTTCTTCTGATGTTTCGATTTCTCCATTACATTCTTCTGTAAATCATTTTTTAGCTCACCTACGGTTTGATGAATGTCTGTCCATCCATCATCCATCCATCAGTCGTCCACAATTAGTTTGTTTGCACTCTAACATCTTTTTATGTTCACCGAAGGTTACGCATATAGTCGCCGCTTCATCCGTCCTTCCGTCCGTCCGTCCGTCACACTTAACTTGTCCGGACTATTTCTCAGGAACTAACGGCTTGAATTCAACGAAACTTTATGGGAAGCTTTATTACCAAGAGGAGATGCGCATATCATCACCGGTTTCTAAATTTTTCAAAGAGTTATGGCCCATTGACTTTTCGGCCTATAGTACATATTGCATGATTCTTGTCCAGGCTATTTCTCAGGAACTAATGGCTTGAATTCAACGACACTTTATGGGAAGCTTTATTACCAAGAGGAGATGTGCATATCGTCAGCATGACCCGGTTCCTAAATTTTTCAAAGAGTTGTGGCCCTTTGACTTTTTGGCCTATAGTACATATTGCATGATTCTGTCCGGGGTATTTCTCAAGAACTAATGGCTTGAATTCAACCAAACTTTATGTGAAGCTTTATTACCAAGAGTAGATACACATATCGTCGGCGTGACCTGGTTCCTCAATTTTTCACAGAGTTATGGCCCCTTGACTTTTCGGCCTATAGTTCATGTTGCATGATTATTGACCGGGCTATTTCTCAGGAAATAAAAGCCTTAATTCAACGAAACTTTATAGGAAGCTTAATTACCAAGAGTAGATACGCATATCGTCGACGTGACCTGGTTCCTCAATTTTTCACAGAGTTATGGCCCCTTGATTTTTCGGCCTATAGTACATATTGCATGATTCTTGTCCAGGCTATTTCTCAGGAACTAATGGCTTGAATTCAACGACACTTTATGGGAAGCTTTATTACCAAGAGGAGATGTGCATATCGTCAGCATGACCCGGTTCCTAAATTTTTCAAAGAGTTGTGGCCCTTTGACTTTTTGGCCTATAGTACATATTGCATGATTCTGTCCGGGGTATTTCTGAAGAACTAATGGCTTGAATTCAACAAAACTTTATGTGAAGCTTTATTACAAAGAGGAGATGCGCATATCTTCGGCTTGACCCAGTTCCTACATCCTCCCACCCATTGACCAAGGTCTTGTTTGTAACAATGACGTTCTTCGGGGAGCATCTGTCAGTTCTACTGACTTTCTTGTATTTCTTAGCAATCATGTTTAAACTTTATGAAAATGTTAATACACTTATCTCTCGGACAAGTTTGATTATGGCTGATATTGGCCATTTAGGTCAGGAGTTACAGTAAGCCTCTTTTCATATTAAAAAATACCAGATTTCGCTTTGTTTACATTCTAGCATCTTCACTTCTTAAGCAATCATTTCCAAGACTTACAATAATGTTAATAGGTTAATCTCTTGGTCAGATTTGATTTTGGTTGATATTGGATAAATAGGTCAGGAGTTATGGCCCTAAGTGCATTATTTCACTGTTTACACTCTAGCATCTTTATTTCCTGAGCAATTATTTTGAAGTTTCATGACAATGTTTATAGCTATTATCTATCAGTCAAGTTTGACTTCAAATTTTGAGCACAGGTACTCTTTAGTTTGTGGAATTTAACTGATCCCATGGATTATCTATTCAGTACATTTTTGCTTTAATATATAACTTATACAGGCAATGAAGGCAGTTTTTCTTAGGTGAGTGTCTTCACGGCCACCTTGGCCCTCTTGTGATAAGTTGTTGGTTTTGCTCACTTGTTCACAAGTACATCAAATGTTATTCATCAAAAGTTGATATTATTTCATACTGTTAAATTTATTTTTTTCTGCTTTTCCACAAGGATCTCGGTTTGAATTCATACCTCTTAATTTGTCACCTTATAGATTTTGTCACTTTATAGATGTTATTCTCAAATGTCTATTGCTCCATTTCATTCCTATGTATATAATTCATGCTTTTATAGTTTTCGTTATCTAATATGTCTGCTGCATTTTATATCTGGGGGGAAAAAAACTTTTTTCTACATGATTTTTGTCAATATTAATCTGGAGTCTTCTGCGTGCTAACTTTTTTAATATCTTTTCAAGACCCTATGTAGTGAGGTATCATATGATTAGTTTCAATAATCGCTTCACATGGATTACTTAATATAGGATTAAAGTAAAATTTAAGGTAATCCATCCATCATTTATATGTCTTTCAATATGGGACTTTCAATAGTAAATGCAAGCCTCGATAGACTTCAAGCAAAAATAGCCTATAACTCCAAGTGAGTGAATGCTTGCTTTTGCACTTGAGCATTTTTAAACATTTGAAGTAGCATAATCTAATAATGGATGGATTACTTTAAGCATTAATATTAGATTATTCATCTTATCAGAAGCCATGAATTTCTTTTTGTGAACTGCCTTAGCTTCATCTGTTATTTAAAAAAAGTATCTCATATCTCATTATTTTATGCCTCTCTGAATTAACATAATGCTTTGCTTAACTTTTTATGGCTATTGTTGAGATGATTACATACTGGTTTCTTTTTCGTTCTTTCTTTTTTTTTTTGGGGGGGGGGGGGGGGGCACTTGCATTTAATTCAGCGTTTATTGTCCATATAATTCAATTAAAAATATCACAAGCTAATCATTCATTTTCATAAATGTCATATGACACATTTTTTTAAGATTGTTTTTTTCTCAGTAGATATTTACGATTTTATGACAGGTTAATTCCTCAGTTTACACATGGTCTATGTGCAGCGACTCCATAATACTCACATGTTAATGTTTTGTTGACAGCAACAAATTACTTATTTATGTGCGAGCAGGTTGTTTAATCTACTGATTCGATTCCATGACACTTTTCCAAAGAATTTGTCTTTCAGTATGTTAAGGAGGATTGCGTCATAATGACATTTTATTTTACTGATTATTTTAGATAAACCTTAAATATATGTGATTAACTGATGAAGACTCCTGAAAAGAAAAGTAACTGTATGTATTAACGAGTCTGTCCATTAACGTTTAAAGTTCAACTTACTCATTTCAAAACTACTAATATCCTGTTCCATAGAATGCCACAAAATAATATCTCATTATGATACTGCCCTCTTCAAA
>CM037785.1:33665341-33715341 GCA_021229015.1 Solen grandis | reverse complement strand
ACGCAATTCAAAATATGGTATAGGCTCGAGTTTAATATGAATTAGAAATGATGTCGATGTTTTAGATATAACATAATTATCTAAATGCATAATATAAATTTTACACCGTCTGATGGTGTTCTTTTAATGTTTACTCTTCGAGAAGTACAAACCTCTCTGAAGCTTTCCCTATCCTCTGTGTATAATAATATCTTTGAAGATTAGAGTTATTGACTTTACCCATAAGGATTATAGATATTGTTAGAACATCTACATTTTTGTTTGTAACAAAGTTGTTGCTCAGACGTTAATTGACTTTGTTGTGTCAAATGGGAATATTGGCAGATGTATTAGAGAAACGTTTGTTTGTTGTCTGTTTATTGTTGGTTAATTATAAAACATATATATATATATAAGACGAGTTCATTGGAATAAAATATTGATATTGTTCTAGGGCAATCTTTCGTTCTATTTACTTCCCAGAAAATTTGTTTTTCCAGTATTCTACTATGCTACATATAATTGGTTTTCATATAAAATTTTATAAATAAGATTTCAATCTTGTCGGCCCATCTGTTCCTCATCTAAGCTTATCATTACGTCGATCAGCTTTAAGGTATTCATTAAACTATAGTCATGGTCTTCCAAATGCTTAAAAAGACTTCAGTGCAGGAGGACTTTGGTTGAGTTATAGGCTCTTTCACTCAAAGTCTATATAGGCTTGCATTTACTACAAATATCACTGAGTGGACCATGATCATAACTAAATGATGGATGAAATACCTTAAGAATATTTCCTTGGTCATAATAACATCCGATCCCTAACATAATATGCCCCTGGTATCCTCATTACCCCCTAACATTGACCACGGATATTTCTGTGTATGTCTATTATACTGAAATCTTTCATATTGGTTCCATATTTTACGTACGTAATGATTTCATCGAAAGTCGAGGACACAGGTTTACCTGATCAAATCTTATCTAATGTCAGCGACATACCTTTCGGTTTTTATATATATATAATGTGCAGGTAATTCTGAAGTTCTTCATGTCTATTTTTATTTCATAAGTTCTTCAAAACTTCAAAAATACTGGGTCAGTACATTTCGGGGGTTCAAATATTGTACATTATTGTGGGCATCGTAAAGACCCTTACCGAGGTTTGAACACTTCATACTCTACTCAAATCTTCACACCATAACAGCTTTATACTATTGTCCGATTTCTTTTAACCTCTCACGAGCGCAGGCATTTCACAGTCACTGCACAGTGCACAGAATATATATATATATATATATATATATATATATATCTTCGCTCGATACTCGATACATTCCATCGGGTTTACGGGAATAAATTAGCGAAAGACAGAGTATATAAGGCTTTCACAAGAGCAGTACACCACTTTTGTTGTAGCACAGTCCTAAATGCCATGCACTTCAATGCATGAGGTTACAGGTTCGATTCTACTTTTATGAACACAGTGGTAAATTATCCTTTTCGTTTTGTTTTTTTTTTGTTGTTTTTTTTTTGCTTAAAGTTTCTTTTCCTTTCATCAACAGGCTTATAAGGTGATTTTCAATTTTCGAGAACGTGTTGGTGAAGCCAGTGCCAATTGAGTGTCTGAAAAATGTACCTAGGTCTCCCGGGGTTTTCCTCCTGTTACTTGTGAATAACCAGACCTTGCTATATGACAAAGATACTGTTGCAGCAACAACAAGAATATCTGACTTCACAGTTTATGTGTTAACAACACTCTAAAACGGTAAAACGTAGCTATGTTAGAGATCAATAAGCATTCACGAAATTACTTTCACTAAGTGTCCATTGAAATCAACCTTTTAAAAACTAAAATGAATAAATATCAATAATTCTGAAGATAATATAAATGTACACGATATCAAATAAAAAGAAATAATAAACGTGAATTGTAAACAATATATAAATCTACATTTTACTTAAACGACTCATATTTTAAAATCAAGGGAGAAAACCATTTTTATTTTGTAATGACTCTATTTGTATTTATCTTCCTTGACAGTTGAACGAATAGAGAGAACCATTATATTTTTTATAAATAATACATGTTCTTACTTGCAATTTCTGCATAGATGACATTTTAAAAAGGATAACATTGAAAGTCAGTGTATTAGTTTAAACAGCTTTAATAGTCTGTTGTGCCAGGAATCATATATCTATTAATTTCATTATAATGAACATTTCAAAACTCATTTAAAATTCTGCTTATCGTTAGCCTTTTCACGAACTAATGACACAACTAAATTATGTATAATATACAAGGGTCATTCTGCAGCATCGGACTGTAGACACGTAGCATCTAGAGTCTTTCAGCTAGCTTGCGGTAGGTCTGTGGTTCTACTTGCTGATGCCTGAATGTATTCGGGGTCTTCCTCCACTTGTAATAGCTGGACGTCGCTATATGCCTGAAATACTGTCGAAGGTAAACTCAAAGAATCAATCAAATGAGTCAACAAATCCCTAAAACACCTCATTCAAGGCTGCAATACGATCGCCAATTCTTCTGCAACTACATAAAATATTTTTAAGGTTTTCCAACCCAAATAGCCATATTCCGTATCTTGCCACCGGATGGTAATATTTCTATGGAACTTGAAACATTAAAAATATAAAAAATATTTCACCAATAATTTTTTCAAGTTTTTCTCATTGGGGGAGATAATCTGCATATAAGTTAACATGGAAGCCTATCGAAAAATTTTCATTTTCTGTGAATATTAAAAGCTGATTTTGGGTTTATGAGAAGAACTTTATAGCAGAAAGATGCATTTTATGATTATATATCAACTTTAGTGAAAAAAGTCTAAACTTTACCATAGGAAAATGGATTTTAATAGTTTTCAGGGGAGATATGTCATGGCATTAAAGTTATCAAGGTAATAAAAGAATTTCTGTCACTTCTCATAACATATCAATTTGCCCCTAAGATTGCCATTGTTTGACATTTTAAAAGCTTATACATATGTGTTGTTAAGTTCTTTGCATGACTTTGATGGAATTGATCGCTTTTAGGGTTGGAAGAACTTAACATATCCGCCAGTAGGTAATTAATAGCAGCAACAACTGAAATATAGAAGCTGCGTCGACATCGTTGTTATCGTCAACATCAATAATTATAAAATGTTAGAATCTGTTTGTTATCCGACCAAAACACAGTTGAACAAAAACAGAACACATAAAAAAAGTCTTTGTTGAATCAGCAAAGGCTGAAAGTAAGGTCCGCTGGTATGGAGGGAATCCATCAACAGCCACGCAGTTCTTCAATGAAGCTGGATCTACGACGAGATCGGTTGAGGATATTGTAGCCCCAAATAGGGTACAATCACGGTCTGCACCGGTGTCAGGTTTTGAATATTACTCCGTGATGTAAGTTACCTCGGATTTGTTTTTGCAAACCTTCAGGACCGCACCTTAAAGGTCGCAAAATGTCCCATCTCTGCATATCCTTACCGTAACATAATTAAATTTATTTAAATTCAACCCATAAAGCACCCCTAAACTCCTTCTTATATTCTTATTTTTAAATATCTTAAATCGGTATCATTTTCCTTCCCTTTGATAAACACAGCGATGTTACTGATTATGCAGAGTGTAATGAATCAAGCACATCACTAATCTGTCGATGAAAACTATGGAACTGACAGTGCCAAACCGTCCTTGGGGTGGGATGCTCGGTGTCTTACACACATTTATAACCCTCGTTCCACGAGGGTTGTAGGCTACCACTCGAGCTATGAAACCTTGTAAACTATGTGACCCATCGCTCCTTTCCGTCAAGGAAATATTAATGTTGTCCGCAAGTAAATGTGCTAAATTCCGTGGTGCCTGAGAAATCAAAAACGTCCAGCACTTTATGCAATACATCTTCAGTCATGAATTTCGGTTATGGGCCATTCTCAAAGAAGTCGAAATTTCAGGTTGGGATTTGACAAAATAAAACATGACTTCTCACTAAGTTGTTTTACTTAATGCCTTGGCAATCAAATGCATCAAAAAATCAATCTTTATACCAACTGTAAAAAATAATACACGATGATTTATTTTGAAGGAGTTACAGAACGATTGACTTTGCTTACACAACTTTAAGCAATGCATTTTGTTAAAGGAAAACACAAAAAAACATTACAAACTGATGTCAAAACAAAGAAATACACAAAACATGAGAAACAAGAGCACCACAAAGCGTGGCAATATACGCCCAAAGATATTTTAATGTGAAGAAGCCTTGTATGTTATATGGTTAAATACAAATGTCTATCGAGGGCTTAAATATTTTTTATTATATTCACAAAATGCTGACTAATGAGACAAACACTTTTCTTTGACGTTGCTTGCTGATATATCTACATTTACTTTTGAACGTTTCTGATCACAGAGTGCAAAATACAACCTTTATGCACATCTACATATAAAGGCAAGTTGAACCGAAATTCCACCAGTAGTGTAGGAGGAGTTGCGTTCACGACGTTCTGCATATAAAACTGCATATAAGAAAACATGAGAAGGGGCAGTAACTCTTGAAAGTTGCATATGAGCGCAAAATCAAACCTTCATTCACATTTATATATGAAGGCAAGTATTGCTGGTAAGTTTAAACCAAAACCCTCCAGCAGAAGCATTCGCCTGATTCTGCATATACAACTGTATATAGGAACAAGATGGCCATAGAGGCCCTGTATCGCTCACTTGAGTATAGGGTTACCCAAGGAACAAGTGATTTTTCATTGACAAAATCAAGGGCATTAGAAATGATATAAGGGCAGACATCTCAACAACGAGCGTTCCCGAAGCTGTAGAACCATCTGGGCCATGTTTAATTTCTAATCTGACTGCTTTCTCTTCATTATCTGAACAGGATATTAAGCAAATAATCGTGAAATCACCAAACAAATCATGTGAACTTAATCCAATACCCACGTGGCTGTTGAAATCTTGCATCGATGAACTTTCACCGATATTGACTAAAATCATTGACACATCATTAGAATCAGCGTATGTTCCAAAACTGTTTAAATGTTCACGAATACGACCACTACTCAAAAAAACCGGCCTCGACCAAAATGAACTAAAAAAACTATAGACCAGTTTCAAATTTACCATTTGTTTCAAAAGTTTTAGAAAAAGCAGTAGACTCACAACTAGAGCGTCATTTATCAATGAACAATCTACATGAAGAACATCAATCTGCCTATAGGAAGTTCCATTCTACAGAAACAGCATTGATTAAAGTCCAAAATGACATCATGCAATCCTTAGATCAAAATAAAGTCGCCATTCTTTTTCTACTTGACCTCTCAGCTGCGTTTGATACCATCGACCATAGTTTACTCTTGAATCGTTTGAAACATGACTTTGGAATGGAGGGAAAACCACTTCAGTGGATGACGTCTTACTTAGGTGACCGGTTCCAAACAGTTTGTATTGACGGCCAGTTGTCAGAAGCAGTTTTGATGAATTACAGTGTTCCGCAGGGCTTAGTTTTAGGTCCGAAAAATTACATTATGTATACAAAACCAGTTGGAGCCATCTGCAGAAACCACGGTCTACTTCATCATTTTTTCGCAGACCATTCTCAACTTTGCATAGCTTTCAAACCTACTGACCAAGTTAATGTTGCAGAAGCTATTCAGCGTGTCGAGGCCTACCTGGCAGACATAGTTCCATGGATGCAGCAACACATGCTTAAACTCAACACCAATAAGACTGAAGTAATTCTTTTCTCTTCTAAACACAATGGAGCATCTAAAATACAACCGGCCACTGTTGTTAGAAATCTGGGAGCTTTTTAGCTCACTTGAGCACAAAGTGAGCTTTTGTGATCGCCCTTCGTCCGGCGTCCGTCGTCGTCCGTCGTCAACCATTTGCTTTAAACGACATCTTCTTTATTGAAACTTGGTTGCTAAAATTATTCCGATCCGTAAAAAAACATGGCCGCCGGGGGCGGGGCTTGTTTGCCTAATATGTATATAGAGAAACCTTTAAACAACATCTCCTCTGAAACCACTGGACAGAATTTGATTAAACTTGGCAGGAATGATCCTTGGGTCAACCTTCACAAAAGTTGCTAAAATAAACTTGATCCATGTAGAACTCTGGTTGCCAAGGCAACAAAAAGGAAAAAAAAATGAAAATGAAATAAATTGGTACAGATGTTCCTTGGGCCAACCTCTATTAAAGTTGCTAAAATTATTCCGATCCGTAAAAAAACATGGCCACCAGGGGCGGGGCTTATTTGCCTTATATGTATATAGGGAAAACTTTAAACAACATCTCTGAAACCACTGGACAGAATTTGATTAAACTTGGCAGGGATCATCCTTGGGTCAACCTTCATAAAAGTTGCTAAAATAAACTTGATCCATGTAGAACTCTGGTTGCCATGGCAACAAAAAGAAAAAAATGAAAACTTTAAAAATCATCTTCTTCGAAACTACTGGCCAGATTTTAAAATAAATTGGTACAGATGTTCCTTGGGTCAACCTCTACCAAAGATTCCGATCCGTAAAAAAAACATGGCCGCCAGGGGCGGGGCTTATTTGCCTTATATGTATATAGAGAACCCTTTAAACAACATCTCCTCTGAAACCACTGGACAGATTTAGATTAAACTTGGCAGGGATGATCCTTGGGTCAACCTTCACAAAAGTTGCTAAAATAAACTTGATCCATGTAGAACTCTGGTTGCCATGGCAACAAAAAGAAAAAAAAATGAAAACTTTAAAAATCATCTTCTTCAAAACTACTGGCCAGATTTTAAAATAAATTGGTACAGATGTTCCTTGGTCAACCTCTACCAAAGTTACTAAAAAGATTTCCGATCCGTAATAAACATGGCCGCCAGGGGCGGGGCTTATTTGCCTTATATGTATATAGGGAAAACTTTAATCAACATTTCCTCTGAAACCACTGGACAGAATTTGATTAAATTTGGCAGGAATGATTCTTGGGTCAACCTTCACAAAACTTCCTAAAATAAACTTGATCCATATAGAACTCTGGTTGCCATGGCAACAAAAAGAAAAAAAATTAAAAATCATCTTCAAAACTACTGGCCAGATTTTAAAATAAATTGGTACAGATGTTCCTTGTGTCAACCTACTTATCTCAGGTGAGCGATTTAGGGCCATCATGGGTCTCTTGTTTAGACTCTAGATTAGACTTGGAAGATCACGTAAACTCAGTGTGTCGATCTTGTTATGCTCAACTTCGCCGAATTAGCCACATTAGACAGTATCTTACCACTGACGCAACAAAATCGCTTGTTAACAGTCTTGTTACACCTCGTTTGGACTACTGTAATTCTCTGTTATATGGATTACCAAAAAACACTCTCCAAAAGCTACAGACTCCGAAAAACGGCGGCTAGGATTATTACAAAAAACAAGAAATATCTTTAAAAAAGATATTTGGCGTAGGATGAAAGAAAAACGAGATTTCCAGTCTTCTAGAACATTCCGAGGAAAAGCGCGCGGAAGACCGACGCACAACAAATTTAGTACGCTCTAGAAATAGTTCAGTATTTTTTCTATGAAATATACTTATTTATAGACGGTAATACAAAAATTATATCTGTAAATAGGCTTGTTTGATATTTGTTCATATCATTATTGCATATGACAATCATGATATAAAAGCGTTATTAGTTGTTTTGGTTTTGGCGAATTAATTTTCAATGAGAGCATCTCGGCAGGCTGGAAGAATTCAATATACATAGTAATTAAGGGGTTTCATGTCATAACACGGTGGATTCTTTTTTGTTGTTTTAAATCATTTTCACAAAGTAGCATTCCTCAATTGATGGAAAAGGATTGTATTTAATTTACTGAAATCACTTTCATGTTTACATCAAAAAGAAAAGTAATAACACCAAGCTGAATGATATATACAAGCTGCACCCCTTATTTACAGTAATTTTATAGTCCATAATGATGCGTTAACCAATAACAGGAGTCCTTTTATTCAGCTTAGAATTATTTACCGCTGTTAGCGTACATTTGATTGGTTTAAGATGCGAGTTGAAATCAAATTATACAGCTACGCCGAAAAACAACACGTTTCAGTCATATAACCCCCATCCTTAAATAACTGCATTGTTTGCCTGTAGAAGCCAGAATACAGTTTAAGATATTAACTCTTACGTTCAAGGCATTACATGATCAATCACCGGAGTATATTCAATTAATGTTAGAAATTTACAGACCCAGCCGTGTACTTAGATCCCAAGACTTTCAGTGACACTAGTCCAACCTAGAACCAAAACAGCGAAATATGGGGACAGATGCTTTACTCTTAGTGCTCTAAAGCTCTGGAACTCGTTGCCAGTATTAATACGCCAGTCCAGCAGTTTCGTCTTACTTAAGAAACTCTTAAAAACATACTTCTTTGTTCGATTCTATAGCGATCATTAAAATGGAAATAACTCGATTACTGTACTTTTAATAACTGGATTTAAATATTTTAATGTTGGTTTTTTACACGTTTATTATTTAATGATATTTTCCCAGTTTGCTTCTTAAATTTTATCAGGAAACCTTTACTTTACTTTAATACTATTTGATATCATGACACTGTTGTTACTTATATTTTAAAACACTCTACGCATGATATTCTTACCTTATTTTAGGTGTATTTAGTTTCAGTGGATGGTTTCATTGCATGTATTTTACATCTCCTATTTCCTTTTTTGTGTTTAAACAGATTGTAAAGCACTTTTGAACGTATAACATATATGAAAAAGTGCTATATAAATGTGGTGTAATAATAATAATAATTACATTTGAGATAATAGCATGCTCGAAATATTTGAACAGAAGTGGCCTTTCTGCACAGAAAAAAGAACGAAAAAGAAGATCGAGAGGGTAGAAATTATATGACTGTTCCCCTAAAATAACAACAGCTGTACTGTCATGTTATCCATATTCATTGGATGAAGGCAGCAAAAAAAAAGCAATTTACCGTGCCAAGAAAATTCTTCCCCAAGATCCTGATATATATGCATGTGTTAAAGGATTGAAGATGTCTGTATCTTAAAAAAAAGTAAGGCAATTTAAATTCAGTTTAAGATATGTGTAGAAAGTCCATAAAAAAAGAGATTGGAATTTTATGAAAGAGCCATCAGGTCAATTAAAGATTTAACAAATTGAAAAATTAAAGAAGGTCAAAGGATTTGAAGACAAAAGTACACTAACATAAAATCTCTATTTTATTATGATCTTTTGGTAATTCAAACTTAATTTAAAGAAAAGGGAATTATGAATTCATTTTTGAATAGGTTCTTAATAGAATTAAAGTAATTATTAATTAATCTAAAGACTTTACTCATAGAGATATATTTTACATACTATTACTCTTAACGCTTCATCATGATAACTCAAATGTCGATTTACTGTTTTTTGAAATATTTATGATACATGTTGATTCATGTTTTGTCAATTTACTGTTATCTATGTAATGTGTATTCGCTATTTTGTATTCTTTTAAAAAATAAACGGGTTACTACTTGGTGATTCTAAAGAGAAAAAAAAGGATTGAAGGCAAAAAAAGTCTTGGCTTCACAACTAGCAAGGGTAAGAAAATACAGACTTAAAATTCTGCTCCAAATGGTCGGGATCCGATATAAGTCATTGCTGAAATGGTATGGCTAAATTGGAACTTGACTCTGATGAATTTATAGCAAAATGTTCTAAGATATCTGATGCTTTTTAGCTCACCTGAGCACAACGTGTTCAAGGTGAGCTTTTCTGATCGCCTTTTGTCCGGCGTCCGTCGTCCGTGCGTCCGGCGTCAACAATTGCTTCAAACAACATCTCCTCCTAAACGGCTTGGCCAATTTGAAAACAATATTTTGCAGGAATGTTCCTTGGATAAAGCTCTACTAAAGTTGTATAAATGGTTCTGGTCCATTGCATAATTAGGTCACAGGAGCTAAAAATAGATTTTAAAAATGAAAATTTAAAAAATCTTCTTCTCTGAAACCACAAGGCCTAGCCTTTTGATTTTTGGTATGTAGCATGATCTTATGACTCTCTACCAGGATTGTACAAATTATGACCCTGGGGTCAAAATTTGCCCCGCCCCAGGGGTCACTTGATTTCACATAGGCTAATATAGGAAAAACTTGAAAAAATCTTCTTCTCCGAAACCACAAGGCCTAGCCTTTTGATTTTTGGTGTGTAGCATGATCTTATGACTCTCTACCAAGATTGTTCAAATTATGACCCTTGGGTCAAAATTGGCCCTGCCCCAGGGGTCACTTGATTAAACATAGGCTAATATAGAAAAAAACTTGAAAAATCTTCTTCTCAGAAACCACAAGGCATGGAGTTAAGATATTTGGTGTGCAGCATTGTCTAGTGGATCACAACCAAGTTTGTTCAAATCATGACCCTGGGGTCAAAATTGGCCCCGCCCCAGGGGTCACTTGATTTTACATAGGCTAATATAGAAAAAAACTTGAAAAATCTTCTTCTCAGAAACCACAAGGCCTCGAGTTTAGATATTTGGTATGTAGCATGGTCTTATGACTCTCTACCAAGATTGTTAAAATTATGACCCTGGGGTCAAAATTGGCCCCGCCCCAGGGGTCACTTTATTTAACATAGGCTGATATAGGAAAAAAACTTGAAAAATCTTCTTCTCAGAAACCACAAGGCATAGAGTTAAGATATTTGGTGTGTAGCATTGTCTAGTTGATCTCTACCAAGTTTGTTCAAATCATGACCCTGGGGTCAAAATTGGCCCCGCCCCAGGGGTCACTTGATTTAACATAGGCTAAAATAGGAAAAACTTGAAAAATCTTCTTCTCATAAACCACAAGGCCTGGGGTTTAGATATTTGGTGTGCAGCATTGTCTAGTAGATCACAACCAAGTTTGTTCAAATCATGGCCCTGGGATCAAATTTGGCCCCACCAAGGGGTCACCTGATTTTACATAGGCTAATATAGAAAAAACTTAAAAAATCTTCTTCTCTGAAACCACAAGGCCTAGCCTTTTGATTTTTAATATGTAGCATGATCTTATGACTCTCTACCAAGATTGTTCAAATTATGACCCTGGGGTCAAAATTGGCCCCGCCCCAGGGGTCACTTGATTTAACATAGGCTAATATAGAAAAAAAAAATCTTCTTCTCAGACACCACAAAGCATAGAGTTTAGATATTTGGTGTGTAGCATTTCTAGTCGATTCTTACCAAGTTTGTTCAAATCATGACACTGGGTTCAAAATTGGCCCCGCTCCAGGGATCACTTGATTTTACATAGACTTATATTGGAAAAAAAACTAGAAAAATCTTCAAGGTCTGGAGTTTATATATTTGGTATGTAACATGGGCTAATAGACCTCTACCAAGTAGAGTGTGGTAGTGTGTAGCATTGTCTAGTCAATTCTTACCAACTTTGTTCAAATCATGACCCTGGGGTCAAAATTGGCTCTGCCCCAGGGGTCACTTGATTTTACATAGCCTAATGATACCAGGTGAGCAATCCAGGGCCATCATGGCCCTCTTGTTCAGAAGAGTTAAAGCGTAGAAAATAGGGGATTTTTATGTTTAACCTACTATGTCAGTGACTCAGGCTGCTGAAAAAGCTGTCACTATAGGTCACATGATAAAAAGAATCAAACATCAAACGTAAATTCATATAAAATTCTACTAAACGAATTCATGAAAACGATATTAAACTCAACAGCGGCTCGCTTAATAACATTTACATGAACTCGTTTAAAGAAACTTGATATGAAATAACACTTCATGTTAGATCCTATGTATCTTTCCTGAACCCCAAGGTCGCATTGCACTTTGGGCGCCTTATTAATAACCGTAATGGTTAAAGTACAATACCCACTCGCCACGAAAGCTATGTTACAAGCAGGGTATGATTAACAGCTAACAGGTACATGCAGATAATTACAAGATGCAGTAAAACTCCTCTAAACCAGGTTCAACATAGAAAAAGGTGGTATGGTGTAAAAATCAAAAGCAGTTGCTTCCTAAGAAGCAGTTTTGTCCTGTACTATTGTAACACTAGTTGTGTTTATTATAATGGAAAATGATAAACCCGTTACCTACATGTCAGAACTTAACCAAAATGGAGGACATTTAAAACATCTTTGCTACAGATCAAAATGTGTAGGCAAGATTAATAATTTCCACTTGTTTTTCAATGGTCTTGTTCTATAAATGTATAACTTAGGAGATTTATCGGTCAAGTTATTTTTTGGGTGTGAACTTTGTCCTGGAGGCTGTTTTGAGGCTTTGTCTAAAACAAGGTTATATTCTGTATAACATCATGGTCATGTTTGACATGATAAGGGTTTATCAAGATGGATGCGATAGTGCTTAGATCTAGGTGCACTAAAACTCCTATAAAGCTTTATTAGCTCACCTGAGCACAACGTGCTCATGGTGAGCTTTTGTGATCGCCTTTTGTCCGTCGTCCGTGCGTGCGTCCGTTGTCAACAATTTCTTTAAACAACATCTCCTTCTAAACTACTCTCTGGATTTTAATAAAACTTCACAGGAATGTTCATGATGGGGCCCTTTACCAAAGTTATTAAAATTATTATGATTGGTCAAAAATCTAGGTCACAGGAGCTAAAAATAGATTTTAAAAATGTATATTTAAAAATCTTCTCCGAAACCACAATGCTTAGCCTTTTGATTTTTGGTATGTAGCATGATCTTATGACTCTCTGCCAAGATTGTTCAAATTAAGACCCTGGGGTCAAAATTGGCTAATATAAGAAAAACTTGAAAAAATCTTCTTCTCCGAAACCACAAGGCCTAGCCTTTTGATTTTTGGTATGTAGCATGATCTTATGACTCTCTACCAAGATTGTTCAAATTATGACCCTGGGGTCAAAATTGGCCCCGCCCCAGGGGTCACTTGATTTAACATAGGCTAATATAGGAAAAACTTGAAAAATCTTCTTCTAGAAACCCAAGGCCGGGGTTTAGATATTTGGTGGCAGCATTGTCCCCGGTTTCCCGGGGTCTGATTTTACATAGGTTAATATAAAAAAAAAATGAAAAATCTTCTTCTCAGAAACCACAAGACCTGGAGTTTAGATATTTGGTATGTAGCATGATCTTATGACTCTCTACCAAGATTGTTCAAATCATGACCATGGAGTCAATATTGGCCCCGCCCCAGGGGTCACTTGATTTAACATAGGCTAAGATAGGAAAAAAACTTGAAAAATCTTCTTCTCAGAAACCACAAGACCTGGAGTTTAGATATTTGGTATGTAGCATGATCTTATGACTCTCTACCAAGATTATGACCCTGGGTCAAAAATAACCCCGCCCCAGGGGTCACTTGTTTTAACATAGACTAATATATGAAAAAAACTTGAAAAATCTTCTCAGAAACCACAAGGCCTGGGTTAGAGCGTCCGCTCGCGAGCGGGAGTTCGTGGGTTCGATCCCCGGCCACGACATACCGGACGCACTAACCACTCGGCCACCGGGGACGGTCATATATAAAAGAAGTTATCATTACACAAATTACGTAAGAAACTTTTTAAATGTTGAACTTACCATCAACGTTTGCCAGCAGCCCTGATATCTCAAATATATAGTGTTTACAGAAGAATTATTGTACCTCATGGAACATCCGCTGGAACTGTGACGTAATTATATCGTTATATGCCATGTTTAAAACACTCGCGAATACAATCAAACTTAAAACTCGGTAGGATGATGCTGTTTTGTTGTAAACACATATGATGAAAACGTTTTTGATGTCTAAATAAAAAATGGCAATATAATTCATGTTTTGCATTTGTTCTGTCAGCGATGTACACGCAGTTTAAAGTAATCGAATACACTTTCAACATACCAGCATAATGAATAGTAGCTTGGTATATGAGAGCTGCATAAAGTTTCAGAATGTTAACGTATCTGATTCAGTTCGAACACTCGAATGTCATTTATATTTAAATCAATGAAATACTTTTAACGCATGGTTTGTGTCAAATTGTGTTGATAATTTATGAAAAACTATGTTTTGTTTGTTATTTTATAATATTTTATGTTTGTCTATATCCTTATCTGTTTTTTTTTTTATGTCAAAAAAAGTGTTCACGTATCTGATGCGAAGATTTGGGACATGAGAATGTGAGTATGTATACATGAACCGGTGTCTCAGATGACTGAAGTCAAGAAATTTAGCAATTTTTTATATGTGATGATAAAACAGTACAAACTTTTTAGTTTTTAGCTCACCTGAGCATAGCTCAGGGTGAGCTTTTGGGATACTTGATTGTCCGTCGGCCGTCGTCCGTCGTCCGTCAACAATTTTGATGTTTACACACTAGAGGCCACAATTTTGATCCAATCTTCCTCAAACTTGGTCAGAATGTTTGTCTTGATGATATCTTGAACCCTTTCGAAAATGGGTCAGCATGTTTCAAAAAGTAGGTCAGTAGGTCAAATCTTTGAAAAATCTTGTCGTCCGTCAACAATTTTGATGTTTACACACTAGAGGCCACAATTTTAATCCAATCTTCCTCAAACTTGGTCAGAATGTTTGTCTTGATTATATTATGAACCCTTTCGAAAATGGGTCAGCATGTTTCAAAAAGTAGGTCAGTAGGTCAAATCTTAGGCCAATTTTATCCAATCTTCCTCAAACTTGGTCAGAATGTTTGTCTTGATGATATCTTGAACCCTTTCGAAAATGGGTCAGGTTGGATCAAAAAGTAGGTCAGTAGGTCAAATCTTAGAAAATTCTTGTTTAGACCCAAGATGCCACAATTTTGATCCAATCTTCCACAAACTTGGTCAGAATGTTTGTCTTGATGATATCTTTAACCCTTTCGAAAATGGGTCAGGTTGGATCAAAAAGTAGGTCAGTAGGTCAAATCTTAGAAAATCTTGTTAACCAGAGCACAATTTTATCCAATCTTCCCAAACTTGGTCAGAATGTTTGTCTTAATGATATCTTGAACCCTTTCGAAAATGGGCAGGGCCGGACCGAAAAGTAGGTCAATAGCAAATCTTAGAAAAATCTTGTTTATACTCTGAGGGCAACATTTTTGGTCCAATCATCCTCAAACTTTGGCAGAATGTATGTCATGATGATATCTTTTGTGGATGGGGTCAGAAAATTCCTGAACATTGTTTCACCTCATCATCTTAATTCTAAAGCAATCTGTTTTGTACAGGCAATGAATGATACTTTTCTCAGGTAAGCGATCTAGGGCCATCTTGGCCCTCTTGTTTGATAATTTTATTATCTACAACTGATATTTTAAATATACACTTGTTGTGTTGGTCATGCCAAAAAAAAAAACAAAAAAAAACACGAAAAAATACTTTGTTAATAACAAATTTTCACACAAACAAATGATTACTTGGCTATTTTTCTTAAGAGGTACCTACAATTGAACAAATAATTAAAACAACAAAAAAGGATTGGGATACCTTGTTTTTAAAATTGGAACGTTAACTGAATTTGAATGTGTAGTCTTTTTGTGTCCGAGCGGTATACGGAGGTATTAATCACTTTTAGTGATAGTTTTTAGCGTATATTGCGTGCATCTCCATTAATCTTTAGCAGTGAATATTTAAGTTGATTGAGTTTGCGTGAAGAGAGATACATATGGTGTACCTACTGAGAGCTTTCCTAGAATTTGGGCAGTAAATTTGATTTATGGTTCAGTTTATCTTATAATTATATCGCGTGACACAGTTTGACTACAACTATGATACAACTGGGTATACTTGGTGAACTGTTAGCTTTAGAACACAGGCACTTCCGGAGAAATAAATTCACAGGTTGGCCATATAGCGCAATGAGTATTTCAGGAGCAAGGGCGATATTTCATTTGACCTTTCAACTTGAGACCAAAATATATATGATTTATAACTCGGTTAAAAGTCCGTGTAAATATCTGATCTTTTGTATGTATGGAACTTTCAGCATATTTTCACAAGTATTGCCGTTATACTTTATATCATTTCAACTGATAAAGGAAGTGATATATTTCATATGAATACAACGGAATGTAAAGATGTTTGAGGAACGTCTACTTGGGGTTGGTAACACGAGACAGATGATTGAATCTTTAAAATGTCTTGCTCCTTATTTCAGTGGATTGAAAAATTCGAATTTTCATATTTAAATCTGAAAAATGCAAAAATGAATAGGATTATGCAAAGGTTCATTTCGAATTCAAGTTTCATGTTGTTTGTTAAATGACCTTTATTTTTTGTCTTATATCCTCTGATATGGCGAATGCTCTCAAAATTCAAAGCCGACATATTTTCTCTTAATTGGAATAATTGCACATAATTATAATAAATAATGATAAAACAGGCTTTCATTTTATTAGAGCTTATATTTTAAGAATGTTCATAATGGAATTTAGAGATACATTATTTTTAGATGTTCTTTGGCGCTCCGAAACAGTAATCTTGGGGAAGAGCAATTTTACATTCACCGACTTTACTTGAAAAAAAACAACATTTTATAGCATGTTACATTATGTAATAAAAACGACTTAATGTTGTGTTTTTGGAGTTTACAATGTTAATCTTAAACTGAAACAAAAATTTACTATTGTATGAGGCATGTACTTTCTTTGTCTTTAATTATTTTCTGGATTCAGGAGGAACCAAGCCTTCAGTATAAATACAATCCTGCATACTAAAAATGCATTCCCGTTTACTGCAAAATGGTATGCAATTGTGTTTACTAATCTTTTTATCACCCACATTGTTCGCAACATTTATTTTACTTTACTCGCTCCTATTTAAGCAGTTTCAAGACATGAACTTACTTCTGAGAACCTAATACATTACATTGAATATTGAATTTATAAAAAAGGAATTTAATACCACTTTCACTCTGTTTAAATATTTGGGAAAATATTTCCGATAAAGATAGAACCACTTGCAGAAGCTTAATTTGTTAGGTGATGTAAATTGCTTTCTCAAAAATATATTTTATTTTCAAATCGCTAATGCAAAATATCTAATATATCTAGGCAACTATGAGTTGGAGAATTTCAAGGACATGCAAAAAACATCGCGTCCACTGAAATGCACTGACGTATTTATGGACTTTTGCCAAATGTGATGCTTTTAATGAAAATTGTTCCGTCCTCTTATTTTTCGTCAGCAGGAGAATAAGTTACCTGGTTCCATTTTTAGCTCACCTGAGCACTTGTGCTCGGGTGAGCTTTTGTGATCGCCTTTCGTCCGTCGTGCGTCGTCAGGCGTCCGTCGTGCGTCGTCAACAATTGCTTGTGAACACTCTAGAGGCCACATTTTGGCCCAATCTTCATGAAACTTGGTCAGGATGTTTGTCTACATGATATCTTGGATGAGTTCGAAATTGGGTCATGTGGGGTCAAAAACTAGGTCACCAGGTCAAATTCTGGAAAAACCTTGTGAACACTCTAGAGGCCACAGTTTTGGCCCAATCTTCAAGAAACTTGGTCAGGATGTTTGTCTACATGATATCTCAGATGAGTTAGAAATTGGGTCATGTGGGGTCAAAAACTAGGTCACCAGGTCAAATCTTAGAAAAACCTTGTGAACACTCTAGAGGCCACAGTTTTGGCCCAATCTTCATGAAACTTGGTCAGGATGTTTTTCTACATGATATCTCGGATGAGTTCGAAATTGGGTCAGGTCAAAAACTAGGTCACCATGTCAAATCTTAGAAAAACCTTGTGAACACTCTAGAGGCCACAGTTTTGGCCCAATCTTCGTGAAACTTGGTCAGGATGTTTTTCTACATATCTCGATGGTTGAAATGGGTCAGGTCAAAACTAGGTCACCAGGTCAAATCTTAAAAAACCTTGTGAACACTCTAGAGGCCACCGTTTTGGCCCAATCTTCATGAAACTTAATCAGGATGTTTGTCTACATGATATCTCGGATGAGTTCGAAATTGGGTCATGTTGGGTTAACAACTAGGTCACCAGGTTAAATCTTAGAAAAACCTTGTGAACACTTTAGAGATTACAGTTTTAGATTTACCTTAATGTAACTTGGTCAGAATGTTTGTTTACATGAAATCTCGGATGAATTCAAAACTGGGCAACATAGGGTCAAAAATGTAGGTCACCAGGGCAAATTTTAGAAAAATCTTGTGAACACACTAGAGGCCTACATTTTTTCCCCAGTCTTCATTTAACTTGATATGAATGATGACTGCATGCATTCCCAGTTGAGTGCAAATTCAGGTAGGATCAAAATGTGGGCCACTTAGTCAAATGTTAGAAAAACACTTTAGATGCCAGATTTTTTGTCATTTTGCCTAACACAGGCATCTTAATCTGGTGAGCGACACAGGGCCATCTTGGCCCTCTTTTTTATTATCTTACCTTTACTTTATGTTGCAATTTTGGCCCGGAGCTTTATTCAAAAACTATACAAGGTATTGACTAGAAACCTTAATTACACATAAATGGCATAAGCGAATCCAGAAATTTGTCTCAGGGAGAGGACACTTGCCATGTCCATGGGGGTCATAACCCTTTTTATACCCCTTTTCGCCACCTTTTTTATGCATATTATAGACATAATAGCCAAATGTCATGGGGGGGGGGGGTCCAGTCCCCCCCCCCCCCCCCCACATAGACGGTGACTTAGAGAAGACTGAACAGCTTAAATTTATTCATAATCAAAGCCCATATCAGCATCTGACATAAAACAAAAATATTCATATAAGGCAAAACAAAATGTCCAATTTACACAGCAAGTAATTTTTTAAATTAAAAAATATGGTGCTGCATTTCAGCGGTTTAATGATTAAATTGGAATGTAGAGGTTGAAAGTTTATTTGAAAGAAATGATCTTCTTACAAAAATTGCTTATTTCAACAAAGTAGTTTTGTCTTTCGTATTTATAAGTTCCAAAAATGTAATAGTACTGGAATGTTTATATAAAAAAAATATTCAGCTAAATATTTCTGTAAACAAAAAAATTCAATTATAAAGATATTGACATTCATCACCGTAAATGCAATTATTGAAGTAATGACAAACTCTCTAGCAATATTTTCAAATCTGCCCTTTTCTATTAGCAATTTATTATTCATAAATTTACAAAATGAAATGGCAAGATCAAATGGCAGCAAAAGACAAAGGTAAGATTCAAACACCAGATCTTGCTTACATACAGTCTATTGTTTAAACATTTACTTGAATTGTTAACGGCACTGTCCCATCTTTGTTAAAACTGATCAGTTATTCTGGTTTTAATTATACTCTTAAATACAGTTTCTGATTGAGTCTTCTTTTCTATCAAATAATATGACATACCAAGAATTTTCAAATTGTCTTTCACCTAATCAATCTAGTTAGATTTAAATGTTCAACTTTTCTGAAAAAATGTAAGATGTCCTATACATAATATTGTAAATTCTGTCCTTTTTTGAATTTAAAAGTTTGCAACAATAATTTAAGATTCTACTTTTAATAAGACTTTAGAGTGGTATGATACCAAGATGACCATATAACATACAACTAGGTACCCCGTTTTAAATTCAAAATAATAAGTTTCTTGGTTCTTGTACACTGTGCTTCTCCTCATTGAGATCTATCTACTTATGAAGTTTCATGTTAATATCTCTTATGGTTATGTTACACTCCGGAGAAATACAAGTATGAAAAATAACAAAGGGCAATAACTCCTAAATTACGCAAAACAGAGTTATGGTTCTTGTACACTGCTTTTCTCCTCATTGAGATCTATTGTTTTTTTGTGTATTTTTTTGTTGATACCTCTTATAGGATTTGTGTTATTATGACAGACAGACGGACGAACGTACCAAACAATGAACATTTTATGGGTAGTTATTGTCCATCATTACGAGATCCTTTTTGATGGGTATTTTTATCGAAAAAGAGAGTGTTCTTACGAATGACCTGTCGATGGGTAGATTGTCCATCAATGTGTGCCTAATTGGCGCTTTGCAACACAGTTGTTGTTTAATTTTATCAAAACTTATTTCACTTCATTTATTTGCATGCACACAAAAAAGGATCGTTTGCTAAATCAAGTTTCATTTCCAACTTGTATAAGGTTTCTTTTTTCTTTCTTTTTTTATAAAGTTCAGACCCAATATCTCCAAACATACTAGAGCTTTGTCACTAAAATGACTAGAATGCCCAACTACCACAGTATTTTGATGTGTGATTTTGACCTTGGAGTTCACTGTATTGCATCTCTTTTCTTTTTTTTTAACATTTATAAGCAGCATACAGTAGTACAGAGACGGGACAAAGTGAATTCAGAATAAAATATTTGAACCACTGAGTCATGAAAAAAATCTACTTCATTACTTTCAAGAGTTAATGTTTTTGACTGGATAATGCAAGCAAAACTTAAAACAAGAAATATCAATATAGCCCTAATATGCAGACACGGGTGCAAGGGTGAGTAAAATAGCTCTTGCTATGGTTCAAATAGCAAATTAGCTATGTACTGGCCAAACCTACAAGCTATTTGACAATAGCTGCCTTTCTGTGTGACAAGCCCACTGAACAATTCAACAGTAGTTTTTTGAATGCCTAATTTCAAATATATTTACATCAAATAGATAATTTCAATGCCAGTGCTAAAAAGGGAAAAAACACACAAATATATTCTATATTTTCAATGGAAAACCCATGAACATTTTTTGCACTCTGAAGACTGAATGTGTAAAAGGGAAATATAAATCAGGAAACCATGGATAAGACAGTTTATCAGTTTAACATAGAAGTTAAGTAAGGGTAACATCTCTTTTTAAAAATCTAGGACATACATGTAGTAGTGAATAGGATAAAGTTAACACCTAAGTTGTTTTTAGTTTCAGTTCTATTGAGTACTTGCGCTATCTCCAGGACATACAGCTTTATGTTTACTTATGGTTGCAATAAAATCCATACGAAACATTCAGGACATGGCCCGTTTTAGTAATGTAATCAAATGTTTCAGGTTGTCGTCTTCCAAGAATGACTTCTCTCTCCATCTTCAAGGACTTGAAGATTATGAATGTGATATCACTGGTTCCTCAGAGGTCCTACTTTGATTTTCACTTGTAAATGCCGATTTCCAAGTATTTCCCCTATTTCTTTAACTTCCTTAATCTCTGACTCTGATGTATGTTTTTTAAGATGTTTGGAAATGTTTGTGACAACATTTTTGCAGGCATGAGCTTGCTCTGAGTGGTCTTCCGTGGGGATGTTGTCATCGATGCACTCAAGGACAGCTGATAAGTCAATACTGTCAGCGGCACATCGCCATCTTCCTCTTCCTGCTCAAAAGCACTAACCTCTGCGTAACAGCATGAGCTAAGCCCAACATTCCCAAAACGCTTCTGTATGGTTTCCACTCTAACATCCTTCCAGAACGGTCCAGCAGTGTCTTCTTTCTGCACAGTTCCTGAACCTCTTCTAATGACACAGTGGCACTGAGAAGTACTCAGTGAGTTTTTCTGGAAGATTGCTTTGAAACTCTGATAATACTCTGGTCTACATGCTGAATATGGGATGTATTAGTTGGTGGCAGACATTTCAAGGCCATGTTAAAACACTCAGGTCCTTACACTGAGATCCTGACAGTTATAATTTGATGTATCAAATACGTTGGCTAGTGTGCAGTATTTGGCCACATGTCGACCTGATGTCAAATTGTTATACATCAATAAGATCAATGCGGAGTTTGAAAGACGCGAGTTCAACTGATTACATTTATTTTGATGTTCTTGTGTATATACAATATGTGTCTAATCTAAATTAAGACCAAATCTACTGAACAGCGCTGTGGTTCTTGAAACTGATTTATGACATGATTTAATTCCATTGCGGTGGCTATACGGTTTACCTTAGGTAGTGTAGTTTTATCTGATAAATTGAAATAAAAAATATGGTAGAAATAGATGGCAATAAAAAAATCAAATCCCGAACTACATGTCATAGACTTAAGGCATGATACTACACCCATCCACAATGCCAGCCAGTCCTGGAACTACGATTACATGCTGAGTGCAAAGGATGGGGGCTATTATAGTACCAATTTTTACGACTCTTGTATATCTCGAACGCTGATCGAACCTGCTTCCGGGACGGGCGTTCTTACCACTCGGTCACCGGTACACGCACTTTCGAATCGTTTACATCTAATCAATTAACTTAACAGTGAGCAAGGCAGTACTTGGTAGTCGTCTTGCTAGTTGATATCGGCACCATAGGCCATAAACATTTTGATTCTATTCTTCTCCATAGAGCTTTTGGTAATTTAAGGCTTAAACATAAAAATGGACTTTTCTTAGCATTAATATAAATCATGTTTATTAAATAAATTTCAAAAAGTCCAACCAAAAAACATTATCGTTTATCATATATAAAACAAATGTATAATGTGTTAAGGCTACGGTGTCTCCGACAGTGACAGAAAATGCCCGGTTATTGGACTAAACATATAAATACACAGAGATACGTGATTATACCGCCCACAGTATTCGCATAATTCTGGTAAATGAATTACTTGTACTTGTTTTATAGAAAGCTCTATAAATTATGTGAGAAGTGCCGTGTTTCAGTCATAAATACATGCAGACTATACAAGAATTATATGTATCTGTGTTTTATGTGTCACATTGTTAAGCCAGGATATCCATATAGACAAAAAGAAAAGGTAATTGAGACTGAAAATATTTTGGTGAAAACAGACATGTGTATAGTAATCAATGCGTGTTTGTCGGAATATATACAGTGGGGTTCATTTAGGATCATCAATAAAACTAACGTGACAATAGATTATACAAAATTTGGAAAAGACAAAAGACAAAACAGACGTGGGTGTCTCTACTCTAAATTATAAATGATGTATCCCACAAGAAGTTATATATATCTTAAAATGATATAGAAGCAAGGAAAAGATCGTAATATAATATCACGTGTAAGTTCTCTTGCATCAGAACACTTTCAATTTTTTCCCAAGGTGATCTAGATTTAAGACATTCGATACACGGTGCAAAGAATATGTAAAATCTAATCTGCATAGCTGAACCTGAAGATGGATCATTGTTCAATTGTACCATGAAGAACACATACAGTGACCAAACTCAATGTTATAAACAAATTCAATGTAGTTTGGTCACATAATATTTTGATATATCATTATCCAAGTCCAGGTATCGAGAAACCATCGCACTGAGTCATTTTACTGTGAATCTTGCAATTTAACATTACATAGATAAATAGGCTCAGTAGTGCTGTGCAAAATATTTTTCAAACACTTTAATCATATTTTCAGCCATACATTTTAGTCTAAGATTACAATTTCGCCTTGTTCCTATCTTCTGGTATTGTTAAAGATATAAACAAATTAATGCTGCAATATATTATTATATTATACTCTCGTGGATTACTGGCGACTTCAAACAATTATTTACTTATTTGACTGCAAGTTGGAATATCTTACTGTGAGAAGCTCGTTAGTTGAAACTTCTCACAGGTGTGTGATACAGACAATAACGATATCCTAACACTGGGTGCTTAGATAATTATAATTATGTAAGCATCGTTTATCATCTTCTTAGCCAGACAGTTTTCAGTATTATTTGAAGGGAGCGGTATCCTTGACAACTTATGTATGTTTATATAGTGAAGGGAGACCATTTCAAACGCTCCAAAATAACTTTGTTCTGAAATACCTATAATTATGCATAACTGCCTTGATTTCACATAAAACTCGACAATGACAGAAATATTGCCTGATTGAGGCAATATGTTCCATGATAAAGCGTCTTGATGTTTGCTTAAATGCTATAATATTTATCCCTGTAAAATGATTTGATTACATAATTGTTCTTTCGATATAAAATACGATAATATAATAAAACGACAAGAGATGTCTGCAAATTATTCATCATACAGTGTGGGTGGATTTATTTGGCAAAATCAAGTGCTTCACAAATCTAAGGTAACCTTTAAGCCAGAAAGAATCAGTGAAGAAATTTCGCCTACGCTCGCTTCTTTAGAAATGTCTTATACATAGTGCTGCTCATGTGTCCATGTTATGTTGAGACAGGACAGACGAGTCCCAGTCCTGGAAATATTTGATCTTCAATTAAAATATATACGTAATATAAGAAAATTTTACAGACTTTATAATGACCGGGGATCATTTGAGTTGAAAGCACTGACAATACACCGTTGCCTTAAAGAGACAGTGGCAAGTAGATGTATGAGATATATAAATTAAGAAGGCAATCAATGTAATCAACATAATTGGTCCACATACAATCTGCAACATGATGTTCTAGTTATTGCAAAACTAATCAAATCCGAAATAAATAGCGACTATTTTGCTAAATGACACCAAGACAGTTATTCAAGAGTCGTTAATTCTTGAAACAACAGGAAACATACCACGTATAATTGATAAATATACCTTTTACTGCAGACTAACAGTCAATGACCGCTTAGGAACCGCATACACGCATTTTAACTAGAACCCCGCGTTTCAGCTACATCGCTCCTATTCTAAAAGAGCTTCACTGGTTACCTATGCAATGTAGATTGAAATATTAGAATTTGACAGTCGGATTGCCAATCTGCAGATTGCATCAAGAACATATTAGAGTTTTATAGACCTGCTCGGGATTTCAGATCGTGTAGTGACTCGACAATACTGCCCCACGACAACCTTTGACGACAGACGATTTGTCAATGCACTATGGAAGGTACCAACATCTGAACTGAGAAATGCAAGTTAATCTGTCGAGCTATAAGGAATTACTAATAAAAACCTATTATTTTCAAGATAATCCATGAAGTATAGAAAAATTAATAGAGACAATGTCTATATCTAAAGCGCCTTTACACTATTTTTATTCATGTTTAAATCGGTTGCAAAGTTTTATGTATGCTATAATTTAATTTGATAAACTTTTTTGATCAAGTGAATCTTATGAGTTTGTTCAGCTTGTTTTCTTTTGCTTTAAAGTATTAAAAAAAATTAACTGCATTATCAAGTATCAAGCATTTCTCTAGTTTACCGTGTAAGTTAATTAGGTAATAAATAGGAATGCCAATGCCATGTTCAGCACTTTGAACGTTGGGCATTTTACAGTTGTGGTTTTATTATTATCATCATTAAGAAGCGGTAGTTATTAAACTACTGAACAGGTTTTTTTTGTTTTTACATGATTAAGATAGTTTGGTTATCATGCAATCCCTCGGAATGACAATATTATGCAACCGGTAATCCATAGAATATAGAGTACGCATACATGTTACTTAAGTATATTTAATATGTTTAAATATAATAAGTTTTGTTTTGGCAAACGTGCTGCTTTATATATGAATGCAATATTTTTTTTCATTCAGTAAGCTGGGACGGAAGAAAGCAATCTGGTAACGACATACCTTACCCACAAACATTGCTTGTGGACTATTGTTATAGCCTTGTTTGTTATGGAAATATAACCAATCCATTGTTAATGATGCAAATTCAAAAAAGGTAATGGAGCTATACATTATTTACGATAGCTCACTGACAGCTCATTTCCGCGTCTTACTGTTTAGTCTTTATAAGATATAATAATTCTTGTCAAATCACGGTATGTAATCAGACTAATCTTTCTGAACGAAGCAATCTCGATATAATACTATCTAAATGACAAGCAAATTGGCTCCCGTGTTTCTGCTAGTTATCACAGTTGTTATGGCTTATTTGAAACCATACTTTATGCTGGTGGGAGGCATCGCCTCAAATAATTGTTTGTTCGTCATGGAGAGTGTATGTGGTCATATTTCTTTTTTAGACGCGTTCCCAAAACCTGCCTTCATTAAGACAGATTTCTAGGATAAATAACCACACTGGCGATGACCAAAATATTTTCACTGATCAGCATGGAAAATGACAAACAAGAGGGCCAAGATGGCCCTGAATCTCTCACCTGAGAAATATTGCCATCATTGCCTTTTGCAACATAGTCATCTTGAATATAAAATCCATGAAGAAGTACGGAAAGATAATAGTATTCCAAACAAAAACTGTACCTGTGGTCCAAATCTGATGGTCATAACTATTAATCAAGTGACTCCTAGGGTGGGACCATTTCTGACCCCAGGGCCACGATTTGAAAACCTGGATCAGGTCCACAAGAACATGATGTAACATACCAATTATCTAAACCCATGACCTTGTGGTTTCTGACAGGAGGATCTTTTATAGCCCTTCCTTTTTAGGTCTATGTAAAATCAAATGACCCCTGGGGCGGGGCCAATTTTGACCCCAGAGCCAAGATGTGAACAAAATTAGTAGATGTCCACTAAGCCATGCTACATACCAAATATTTAAACTCCAGGCTTTTTAGTTTTTGACAAGAAAAGTTTTCTAGTTTTTCCTATTTAAGTCTATGTAAAATCAAGTCATCCCTGGGACGGGGCCAATTCTGACACCAGGACTGTGATTTGAACAAACTTGGTAGATGTCAACTAGGCTATGATACATTCCAAATATCTAAATTCCAGGGCTTTTAGTTTCTGACAAGGAGATATATAAAGGTTTTTCTTATAAAAGCCTATTTAAAATCAAGTGACCCTAGTACGGGGCCAGTTTTGACCAAAGGGTAATGGTGTGAACATACTTGGTAAATGTCAATCAGACATGTTATATACCAACTATCTAAGCTCTAGGCCCTGCAGTTTTACAGAAGAAGATTTTCAAAGTTTGCATTTTTCTAAGTCTATTTAGCTTCTCTGACCTACATTTTCAACCAATCAAAACAATTTGAACAATTCTGATTCAGGGCTATACAAGGATCAATCCTATGAAGTTTGATCAAAATCCATTCCGCGGTTTAGGAGGAAATGTTGTTTAGGAAATTGATGACAACGGATGCATGCACGGACACCGTACACTGACCCACTCTAAAAGCTCACCATCAGACGAGCTTAAAGGTATGGGCTTTGGTTTCCATTACCTTGTTAATTTTGTCCCGGTTAGCTAGAGATTGAATGCCCATTCTTTCCAGTATTGGTATGTCCATCGCAATGACAATATGACTCGAGGTTATATTTTCCACATTAAAAATGGTTTGACATAGCAAAAGGCGAAAGTGCGTGTAGTATTCGGCAAAGTGCCCTCAAAAGTTATATAATATCATCTTGAGAAATATCGCAAGAATAAAAAGAGTGCATTAATTTTGTGTGTAAGTTTTCAAGATTTAATCAAGCGAATTATATCTAATGGATTTCCACAGGTAACACGATTTTAAGACGAACTCCTTGATGTTGTCTGGAAAATGTATATAAAAAGTAAAAAAAAAAAAAAAACTAGACGAATTGCAGTTACAACACTTACACGTGTGTCGGAAGGATCAAGCAGACAAAAGTGATCAATTGCCAATGCAGAATTAACCAACACAGTAGTTCTCACACAGATTCTGCCACAGTGAGTTGACAAAAATAGCCGAATTTCAGCTAAATCAGAGGTAATAATTTGCGTGACTTTTGGTACGCACCATGGTCACGTGGTACACAGTGTGACAGTGATTGATGGGAAGCCAATCCATTGCGCCGGTGTTTGCCACTGCAGGTCTTAGAAACAGCGGACGGTGACATATTTATCGCTTCAAGGAGTCTTACGATTCACTGCGTATTTCAGTTTGTAGATAAACAAATTGTTTGCGTGACCATTACTACAAATTTTGCAATACTTTGAGACGAATCATTGTGAAAGCTTCAAATTTACGTACAAATATGCAGAAACAAGACAGAGTGAAAACAATAAAGATTTGAAGGTTATTCAGATTATATCCTGAATATAGTGTATTGTTGGATTTACTCGTACTATTATATTTATAAACCTATTCGTCATCTATGATAAGATGCCTAACATTACAGGACACTGATGAAGTATGTTCAGTAAAATTCAATATGATCTCAATACGGAAATTGCAGATTTAGAGGGAGGGAGAGATCCCATTTAATAACATCAGTATACTCTTACAAATGATGTTCTTTATATGCTACCGTCGCCTAATTATACCTCGCGGTTGCTGTAGGAGATCCTTTTGTTTATTAATAAAGAAATAAAAAACGAGAAAAAGTTTATTTTCGTCAGTTCACTATCACTCTCACACCTGTTCTAATGTTAGGCAGCAGGTTTATTATCAAAACTTAATTAAATATCGAATCATTGCTTCACTACACCATAATCTACGGTACCAAACTGAAAAACCCCGAATGATGTTCGCCGTGACCTAATTTCCCGACTCAAGACCAATATCTGTATTCCCGAAGCTTTGGGCAGTATTAGTTCATACAGGAAATGATTGTTGCCGGGGTAACTGATGACGTAAATTGACAAAAGCTGCCAATCTAACGGCTACGTTGCACAGTTTTTGTGTGTTTGTATAATTTTACAAACTAAGTGAGGAATGTGCAATACAGTTCACACCTACATTATACTAATTTTGTGTTTTCTTTATATACTAAACTAATTGTAGATTAGTATACACCAATAGTTAGAGAGGGGAAAGAAGGGAAGAGAGAGTCTCTCTTTGTTTTCATTCCAGACATATTGGGTCATTGTCTACAAAAGAGTAAAATAATCCATCATAATTGTTCATGTAGGATAAGGACATCAGCTATCCCTGTCCTACAAGAATTTACGAGTGTTTGATTTTCACATTCTCCCATAACCGATTATTAACCTCGCTATAATCTCTTCGCACATAATGAAAGTATGGAACGCCATAGCTGCCTTAACATGAGCCGATGCATAATATCATGATAGTCCACAATGACGGTTCGTGCAAATCGTAGTAATTGTTGCTCAAAAATAAATATGTTATGTCCTTTCACAGATTCATAATCCCCATTTGCATTATACAATGACCAGTCTAAATTTTATGATGCTCACATGACATTACAGGTTGACTATGCTATGCTGGTCATTCGTCATTATGTGATGTTCATTTAGTCTTCTTTGATGATCGAGGCCTGTATGATGCACATATACCACTGCATGGTGTTCATGATAAGTATACGAAGATCATCTATCATTTTATTAGGCTAACTTAGAATAACATGATGATCGATGTCTTTTGCTATTTTATATTATTTTATTATTATATGATGCAATTTTAGTATTATGTGATGCTATTTTAGTGTATATGATGTTATTTTATCATTGTATGATCAATCCAAGGTAGCATTATATGATGTCATTTTGTCATTATATTAAACCAAAACTCTCTTATATGATTCCGTTCGAACCATTTATTGAGCCAACTGTCCTTATATCATACCAACTTAATAATATATTTGACCAAAAAGCAATGTATGATATGGATTGATCATTATATCAATCGACAATCTCAGTGTATTGGACCGAATCGTCAGTGTATCAATCCAAAGTAGCATTATATGATTCCATCTTTACATTATATCATACGAACATTTCTTAATATGATTCCAGTCGAAACTTGTATTGAAGCAGACGTCAATTTAACAATATATTAAACCAAAACGCCTTTATATGATACCAATCTAACCATGTATTGAAACAAATGTCCTTATATCGCACCGATTCAACAATATTTTGGACCAATATTCCTGTATATGATTCAGTCCAACATTGTGTTAAAGCAGTTGTCCCTATATCACTTTTCTTTAAATGATACCGATTTGTCATTATATTGTTGACGGGACCATTTAAATCGGGCGTATTTTATGTCAACACCGGAGAAAATCGCGGTTTTGGAGTCGTTTGCAGCAAAAGATGCTGAATCGATCAGAATTTTTTTTTTCATTGTGTTTATAGTATCTACTAATTCTGTAAGTAAATTTTTTTCTTTCCAATTCTATTTTTGGCAATTTACTATCTACGGACAATTCGGACTTTAGGCTCGGAAGGGACATTGCGTTTAACTTTTAAGAATACATGAGTGTTTTTTTTTTTTCATTTCAATTTCATCTTCTACAAAATAAATGTACCTCATATTATGAACTTAAGCAGTAAAAAATGTAGAATATATATAAATAATCAAAGAATGGGTGAGGTTACGAAATGATCAGTACTTTTGCATGGTTATGAATGTTTACAAAATGATAAAAATAATACAATTTTATAATAGAATTTCCAGAAGCAGAAGATTACAAATCTGGATACCTGCAAGCAGTTATCAGACATTGATTTGTCTCATTTGTGGTTTAACTACAATTGGAGACAGAGAACGTTTCAGTGCTGAGGTAAAGGCACCTGCTTCAACCAATCGAGGTTTGCTACATTAATTTCGTGTCATTTTAAGCACAAAACACAAGGAAACCATTTCAAAAAATTATAAAATAAATACTTAGTTCACAATGTCTCATGCAAAGTTATCAAAATATGATCTTCCATGAAGAACTATTCCCACTAAAAGAGGATTTTTAAAAGCAATTCTCTTAGACACTGCAAGGCCTAGAGCTATTTGGTGTTAATCATCATCTCATGATCTTCCAAATTGGCTAAATAATGCACTTTTAAGTAATTTCCGTCACATTTTGATTGCAAGTTTTACCAAACATTGAGTCATAGGTGAGATAGGGTCCAAATAAATCGATATAATTGACATTCACTTACAAGACACCCAACTTCAAATAACAGGGAGTTATATAATTATTTCGCAAGAATATAGGATATGCTAGTTCTCCTTCACAGGATGCAAAACAGAGTGCCGGATGAAGTGTCAGGTTAGAGTTATGAACTGTTAGTAGAAGCTGTTATGAACACTCTCTCTCTCCACCAATCAAATCGTTCTCACCCGATACACAATTACAATTACTGGACAAATAAGTTTTATGTACACGGCACGAAACATTGACAGCACACAAAACACGTACAGTAAAATGTGGGAACACAAAAAATATTGTCACGTGACACTCATATGACATAAGTACCTGTCTACATATAAATATGAAGCTTATAAATGGATCATATAATCATGAAAATTGATACACATGTACATGATATAAATTTAAAAATACAAGCAAATATTTGGTTCTGACCATATGTCGTCGGGAGATTAGTGTCACAGAGACACAATTCTTTGTTATATCAAGTTTTTTCTCCAGAATACCTTTAACTTTTCCTTTCATACTTGCACTTTTGTTTTTGTTTATTTCTACATTTTAGGTTCCAGCATTTCCACACTGAGATTATTTTTCCCCAGCCGCTCCGGGACCCGATTTCAAAGGGGTAGGAAAGAAAATAGGCGAAAGACATGGACAGTAAATGTAATGTGCCTGTCGCACACTGATCAAAATTGTGTGCCTTCACATTCTGAAAAAACTTGTTTGCAAAAAGCAGATTTCGGTTTAAAAAAAAATTCATTTGATGCATCAGGCAGTGACTCAGATGTACATGCAGCCCTGTTGAATGAGTTTCCAAAATTAGCAAGTAGAGGGGGATATGAACTCGTGTACTGCTCTGCCAAAAAGACACAATTTAAAACAATTGATGTGAAGTGGAATTTCTTTCCATTTAAAGTCCGTGTTGGGTGGACAAAGTTGAATTTATATTAGATCTATTCAGAACTCATTATCATTAGACATGGACAACAATGAAGATGCTTCTGCAAATACCTTAGAGTACTCATGCGAGACTTGTGGTAAGTCATTCACGGTTGATGAACTTAGGGTTCATATTGCAGAATGTAAAACAAAAAGTCAAACAAACGAAGAAGGAGGACAACCAGGGCAAGAAAAAGATGTGATAAATGATTTCATTGTAGGGAATCTTTACGGGGATATGAATATGCCTTCATTACATGCAGGCTTTGACAACAGTAGCCTATTCCTTTTAGAACCTGACTTTGCCACAACTGACCCAGTTGACCACCTTAGAATCTGTGCAAATGACTAAAACCCCGGAAGACCTCACACAGACCTGCATTGATGCTAATTTTCAGATCAGTGATCCAATTCATGCTTTAAAGTATGTTCAATCTAAAATAGTCTCTGGAAGAAAACTAGACATTGAGTTTGATGACTTGGCTTTGGGAATCTTAGGTGAAACAAACTTCATTGTGTGGACAGACAGAACATACTGTCTACTGGCATGTTAGAAATAGCAGCACTAGAGAATTTGCGGCTAACATTGGAAGTCCAATTTTATGGTGAGGTAAGAAAATTATATCTGGCTGTGTCTGTTCAAAAATACTTTTCACAACAGCTTAAATGTATAATATATCTAATAAACAAATTTGAACTGAGTCTTAAAATTTAGACCGAATTCCTGATGTACTCCCATTAACCTTAAAGAATAATTACTCATTAGAATTGCTGCATGTCCATTTAACCCCCGTAGAGGGTTTTTTACCCCCCATAATGGCCATGTACTCCCAAAATTGTAGGAACTCTGTATTTGTAGGGGTACACAAAGTTAACAGCAATTGTTCCCCCAGTTTCAAAACTCAGTGGGCACCCTGGATTTGTCTCAACATGGCTATCCTAATGTGTGGTCATCATTTATAGGGTTTGGTGGAGAAAAGTTATACATTTTATTTCAAATAATAAGCAAAAACACCTGAAAAGTGTAAAGCACTTGTCAAGGCTGGAGCTCTAACACAAACAGCAAAAAATCCTGTTGTTATGAATTAAGGCTAAATACATGTAAAGCTGTTATGGTTAGCTTTTAAGGTGAGTGGTGGCCTGTCATAACATCTGAGTCTTGAAATGAAGTGGAGGAGATGACTTTGAATATGACAAATTCGATTGAATATGTACCTAAGGGAATTTCATTATTACATTTATTTGTTCCAGAAAACGTAATACCTATGTAAGAGACACATTTTCATGAGGACTACTATTCTTGGATAAAACCCTCCACGAAATCTACGAAAATTAGTGTCCCTCGAAAATTAATGATTTCACAGTAGTGTTTCATGTGCAGCACTTGCTCAAAGCAATATTGGATTTTAATGTTACAGAATGCTGAGGATTTTGGTGGCCCCAGAAAAGAATTTCTTAGTCTGATACTTCAAGAAATCCAAAAAAAAAGTACTTTGATCCCATCAGAGACTGGTTGGATGTCAGCGATACAAGACATCATTCGGTAAGGGGCAGGTGTACATATAACTTATACTGTCTGCACGTGTTCATTTAGGCATTTAGGTAATTATCACACCGTTATAGTGTCACTGACATTTATAGTCTCCTGAGTGAGAGTCTGGCGCTTTGTTTTGGACATTGATTGTGGTCAGTCTACGTCCGACAGGACAGATTCAGTTAGCATTTTCCTCTGTACACTCTAACATCTTCATTTCTTCAGCAATCTTCTTCAAATTTTATGACAATGTTTTTCAGCCAAGTTTGATTATGGTTAATATCTGCCACCCATTAGGTCTAGAGTTATGGCTCTGAATGATAAAAAAATGCAAGATTCCACTTTGTTTATACTCAAGCTTAGAGTAGGTCTGTAGGTCAAATTTAAGAAAACCTGGTGTCCACCACCCAGGCTTCATTGAATCTTTGTGAATTAACAGGACAATAATTTAGTTCGCAAGTTGGAAAGGCCAACTATACACTTGGACTCAGGGAGTGATCAGGTCATATGGTCTCTTGATAGACTGGCAACGTGCTCAAGGTGAGCTTTGTGATGGCCCTTCGTCCGTCGTGCGTCGTCAACAATTTGGCTTGTTAACACTCTAGAGGCCATATTTTTAGGCCAATCTTCATGAAACTTGGTCAGAATGTTTTTCTTCATTAAAACTTGGGCAAGTTTGAAATTGGGTCATGTGGGGTCAAAAAGTAGGTCACGAGGTCAAATCTTATAAAAAAACTTTGTTAACACTCTAGAGGCCACATTTTTGGCCCAATCTTCATGAAACTTGGTCAGAATGTTTGTCTCCATGAAATCTTGGACAAATTCGAAATTGGGTCATGTGGGGTCAAAAAGTAGGTCACGAGGTCAAATCTTATAAAAAAACCTTGTTAACACTCTAAAGGCCACATTTTTGGCCCATCTTCATGAAACTTGGTCAGAATATTTGTCTCCATGAAATCTTGGACAAATTTGAATTTGGGTCATGTTGGGTAAAAAAGTAAGTCATGAGGTCAAATCTTATTAAAAAAAAACTTGTTAACACTCTAAAGGCCACATTTTTGGCCCAATCTTTATGGAAATTGGTCAGAATATTTGTCTCCATGAAATCTTTGACAAGTTCGAATTTGGGTCATGTTGGGTCAAAATATAGGTCACGAGGTCAAATCGTATAAAAACATTGTTAAAACTCTAGAGGCCACAGTTTTGGCCCAATCTTCATGAAACTTTGATGGAATGTCTTTTTCCATAATATCTTGGACAAGTTCAAATTTGGGTTATGTGGGGTCAAAAAGTAGGTGAATATAAAATATCCAACATATGTTGCTCATTTATAATCAGGTGAGCGATTCAGGGCCATCATGGCCCTCTTGTTTTTCTCTTGTCAACAGTCTTCATGGTGTAATAGATTCTACCATGTATTGCCATAATGTTCTTCGATTGGATTGATTGAGGATAACCAATATTTTTAATTTTTGTTTGATCTTAAATATCACATTGCTGTGACTTTATAGACTCTAATGTAAGTTGCTGTGACTTAAAGACTCTAAGGTAAGGAATATTCTGACAAAAAACAATCATTGAAAGTACCTGAATATTTTAGGATGTTCTGTAGGAACCATGTAAAATAGCAACCTACTGTTGTATTTCTAGCATTAAGTATGCTTCAAAATGGCCAACTTCCACAACTCCTGAATTCTGAGGACCTGGTTGAATTTTTTGGAGACAGTCCAAGAGATGTGTTTGTGGCACTAGTAAAGGGCATGGATGCTCTTGGAATGTATCAGGTTATTATTGTTATTACTATGGAAGGGCAACCATGTCAGAATTCCACTCCTTTTGTTGCTTATTCTGTTTTTGTTAAGTACAACTGCATTCCTGCGTTTCTTAATCAAACTAAACAATGCTGTAAACCTGTGTTTTATTTTTGAATTCTATTTGCAGTCCACTGTAATGTTTTACTTCAGTCCCAATATAGAAATTGCAAAGTGCATACTGCTACATGTGTAATGTGCGATTTCAGTTTTGCCAATTTGCTTTCTGATTACCGCATGGATAAGCATGGAAAATCATTAAATAGTATTCGGTAAATTTTCCATTTTTGGTTGAAATACAAGGAAAATAAATCAGTCTATTTCCATGAATTCTATATTTTTTACAGTCATTTATCATTTGGGTGGAAAAGCCTTGACTTGAGTCTGATTACTGATTTTTTTATTTAGACAGAATGTTAGTGTAAGTAATGATTTTGTTTGATATATTCTGTGATGATTTTAATGCTCTGTTTATTAATAGATTCTGCAAGCTCACCCCTTTATGCAGCATTTAATGACACTTAGATAACTCTTGACCAATTATGGCCCTGTTTTAATTAGCAGAACTTAAACTAGTTAGCAGCAGGATATAGTCGAGAAGTCTAGTCTTTTTTTCACCTTATGTTGAAAACATTGATTTGTGTGCAGCATTATTTGTAAAATTGATATATCTTATATCATATCTGTTTGCTAATATGTTTTAGATAAGATTATTTGCATTTTAGCACTGACAGGAAATATTTAGTTTTATTTGCCAATATTAAATTTTAATTTATTAATTATTCACGGTAGACAGTCTTGGTATTAATTTTATTCGTCTGTCCGTCCGTCATTCCGTCCAGCCCTCTTTGGTGTCCGCTCTATAACTTGGACATTTATAGATGGATTTCAATAAAACTTTACAAAAGTATTTCTCATAACCCAGGGATGTGCATCCTTGAAAGGTCAAGGTCACGGAGTTTTTCGGAATTGTCTTTGGTGTTCATAGGTACATTTTGTGCCCACTGTATCTTACATATTAATGGATGGATTTTCATAAACTTTTTAAAAGCGTTTGTCAAAACTCACAAGGAGTGTCGTGCATCAACCATGTATGTCCTTGGAAGGTCAGGGTCTCTGGAGTTGTTAGATATTTTTCTTTGGTATTTATAGGCTACATTTTCCTGCCTGCTTTATAACTTTAATATCTATGGATGGATTTTCATAAAATTTATATAAATGTTTGTTATAAAACAAAGGTGTGTCGCACATATCAACCATATATTCCTTTGAAAGGTCAAGGTCACTTGAGTTGTAAGAAATTCTCTTTGGAATTCATATGTGTCATTTTAATGTCTGCTCTATGTCTTCCATATATGTGTTTGAATTTTCATAAAACTTTACAGATGTGTGTGTTATGACACATAGACGCGTCCCTTGCATCAACCATATGCGCGCTTGAAAAGTCAAGGTCACAGAATTGTTAGAAGTTGTCTTTGGTATTTGGTTGTCAATATTCCAAGATATAATTGGCTCTTGTATAAAAATTGGCCTCTAGAAAAAAAATACCCCAACAAAGTTCAGGATTTTGGCATTTTATAATGTATTACAATTGAAAAAAAAATCTGAAACCAGTTGCCAAATTTGAAAGAAATTTGGCACAAAACATCTACAATTAAAATTACAGCTTTAAAAATATTCTGTCAGAAAATGAGACAACAGTGCAGGTTTCTCAATTTGCATTAAGAAGCATCTTGAAAAAAAAATGATAAGTGAAAAAAGTCTTTTAATATTCTGAAATAGATTTGTATTAGGTGAACGATTCAAGGCCATCATTGTTCTCTTGTTTTTAAAATGAACATCGTAGGTAATTTTAACCTTTCCTTCATAAATACACCCCTTCATTCCATTGAACACAGAGTGACCAAGATCAGACTACAGTAGAGGTTATCTGATCAGGGTCTATTGTTTACCAGTAGAAATCCCCCATTTCCATATGATGTTTTTCCTTTTATTTTCTTGTCAATAATTATTCATGCGATCATAATTTTTGTAGAAACATTCGTATCAAGTTTAACACTTATGAAGTTGTTGTTGTTTACCATACTTTTGTTGGAAGCAGTTTAATGTTTTATTGATATTTTCATTTAATAATACACTCAACACAAAAAGTTTAGTCAGTAAACAAAGATGAAAGGGCTGATTCATAGAAGCTCTGAAGAAATAAACAGGAAACATTTTTTCGAAATCAGTAAAGTATTTCCTTCAATTTTATCCACATTACAACAAAATTAAATCAATTGTAAGAAGGTAAACGTCATTCACGTCATCTAGGGGTCGAAAGCGAAATTCTGGAGAGTGTCAGTAGCGGGTGTGTCCTCCTGCTTTGTTGATGACTGCCAAACAGCGCCTCCTCATGCTGTTGATCAGCCGTCTGATGACCTGGAGTGGGATGTTCAACCATTCCTCATGTAACGCTCGTTCCAGATCAATCAGGTTGTTGCCGTCATTACGTTGACGTTCCTTGCGACCAAGATGGTCCCAGAGGTGCTCTGTTTGAGATAAATCCGGGGATCTGGCCGGCCAGTCGAGCACCCGGACATTGTTCTGCCTCAGGAAGTCCCGTGTTACCCGAGCGGTGTGTGGCCTGGCGTTATCATGCTGCAGGAAGTCAGCGTTGCCCTGACGTAGATATGGCAAAACCACTGGCCCAATGATATTGTCACGGTATCCAAAAGAAGTCAGGTTACCGTTGACTATTACCAGCTGTGTAGTCCCTGAGCATGATATGCCACCCCATACCATCACGCTTCCGCCTCCATACCGATCTCGCTGTACAATGTTTGAGACGTCAAAACGTTCACCTTTTCGCCTCCATATTCGCAGTCTTCCGTCAGATGCCTGCAGATTGAATCTTGATTCATCGGTGAACACCACCCTTGCCCATTGCTGTCTTGTCCAAGCGAGGTGTTGTCGGGCCCAGTTCAAACGCGCACGGCGATGACGTTGCGTTAACGGCACTCCAACCAACGGACGTCTGGACCGTAATCCTGCAGCTCTGAGATGGTTACGAACGGTGCAGAACGAAACTCTAGTTCCTGTTGCAGTATGTAAGTGGCTAACCAGTTCAGTGCTCGTCAAAAACGATTACGTCGCGACGACGTCACCAGGTACCTGTCTTCACGTTGTGTTGTTTTCTTTGGTCTTCCAGAACGCGGTCTATCTTTAACACTGTTAGATTGTCTGTACCTGGACTGGAGACGGTAAATTGTTAGATTGTCTGTACCTGGACTGGAGACGGTAAATTGTCCGCTCATGCACTTGAAAATGGTGTGCGACGTGGTTAACGGTTGATCCACCGTTGAGCATACCGATAGCTATAAGCCTGTTGTTCAATGTCATGCTAGGGCGACGTCCATGACGACGTTTTAAAACTTTTCTTTAAGAATTCAGGTTTGTATACGACAACACGTGTTGTACCACTGGTAGAATTAAACTTAGTGACACTGGACTGTGCAAACATGTGGAAAAACGTGCGTTTTGACGTCTGCGTGGAAAGCGGGCAAATTTCAAGAGTACACAATAAAATCACCAAATAGTGAGTAGCTCAGACGCTCGGCATGATTAAAAATGCTAGTATAAATTGCTACTTTACAGCGTGTAGCAGATATCGCAATATCAAAATACTGACTAAACTCTTTGTTTTGAGTGTTGTTGTTTTTTAATTTGAATAAACTTTTAGATGCTGGTGATATTCTATAACTTCGTGAACAGTGTAGACCTTGAAATCTTATGGCTTCAGACATGGTCATCTGTTTGGTCTGAACTGTTTGACAATGATCTATTTACTATATTTAGTGATGAGTGTTGACATGCCCTGTCATGTAACTATATGCATTTATACTCACAGCAAGTGCAAGATATCAATCAGTTTCCTGCACAGTGAGGAAATCATTACACTGTTTTTAATGTTAAGAAACCTTTATGGTTGATATGTTCAAATAAATTAAAAAAGAATAAGTTTCTGTCCTCATTGTATTGAAAAAAATAAGTTGAAGATTGAAATCATTGAACTGCTGTTATCATTATCAACAATACAAATTGTAACAAAGGCTTATTTTAGTGAACCTATCAATGTTTGCACCAAGTGAGTTGGGGTTGGGCTAATTTAGAAGATTTTTTTAGTCTTAAATCCGCTATCTAAGGCATTGGCAATTTGTCAAAATTACCATATTATATGCTTGCCAAAGTCTATTTTCTGGGACCTTGTACATTTCCGTCTTTCAAATTCTCGTCTGTCAAAAGCAGTCCTCTGTCAAAAGTCATGTGTATTCCCACAGTCACCACCCTGGGGCAACTCACTGATAGGTGCTTAACTTGGAAAGCAGTGCCAATTCAGATCAGTCACGCCTTCATAGTCTGTGCAGTCAATGCAAGCCACAGATCAAGTAGACGTACCCAAAATAACTGAAATACTGTCGGTGGGACGTAAAACCCTGCAAACATAAAGCTTATACTTAGTAAGCATTTACATTTGTGAATTCCAAGTATAATTTCCTAAAGTGCATTACCTAAATGTACTGTGTGGTGATAGTGATACTGGAGGTGGGGGGGGTGGGGGGGGGGGGCATTGTTTTGAATGCTTATTAGGCGAAAAAAATAAGTTGTTTGTTACCACTAACATCTCCGAAAAAAATAGGGTCGGTAGGTCGGCTAAACTTTTTTTTTATTCTTAACTTTTAACTTTTTTTCCATTTTTACCTAATTTGTTAGAGGAATTGACGAAAAAGAGCGTTTTCCAACCCTAATAGTCCAAAAACTACAAACAAGAGGGTCAAGATGGCCCTTGATCGCTCACCTGAGAAAGATGATTGCTAAGAAATAAAGATGCTAGAGTGTAAACAAAGTGAAATCTGGCTTTCTTTATGGTGAAAAGGGCATAACTCCTAACTAGTCACTATCAGTAATAATTGAACCCGATTGCGAGATTATGGGCATAAACATTGTCTTAAAGTTTAAAAAAGATTGTTTAAAAAAATGAAGATGGTAAAGAGTCTTACATTTTTTGTATTAAAAGGGGCATAACTCCTGCCCTAATTGGCCCATAATGTCAAAAAAAAGATGCTAGAGTGTAATCAAAGTGAAATCTAGCATTTTTTATGTTAAAAGGGGCATAATTCCTGACCTAATCAACAGATCTCAGCTTTAATCAAACTCAGTCGAGACATTATGGTCATAAGCATTGCCATAAATTTTGAAGATGATTGCTCAAAAGATGAAGATGCTAGAGTGTAAACAAAATGAAATCTGGCATATTTTTAATATTGAAAGGGGCTAAACTCCTGACCTTACTGACCGATCTCAGCCATATTCAAACTCAATGGAGACATTATGGTCAAAAACATTGCAAATTTTGAAGAAGGTTGCTCAAAAGATGAAGATGCTAGAGTGTAAACAAACTGAAATTTGGCATTTTTTTATATTAAAAGGGGCTAAACTCCTGACCTTATTAACCAATCTCAGCTATAATCTAACTCAATCAAGACATTATGGTCATAAACATTGTCATAAAGTTTGAAGATGATTGCTCAAAAGATGACAATACAAGAGTAATCAAAGTGAAATCTGGCATTTTTTATATGAAAAGGGGCTTAACTCCTGACCTAATTGACCGATCTCATCCATATTCAAACTCAATCGAGACATTATGGTCATAAGCATTGCTATAAAGTTTTAAGATGTTTGCTCAAAAGATAAAGATGCTAGAGTGTAAACATCATGAAATCTGGCATTTTTTTTTAATATTAAAAGGGGCATAACTCCTGGTCTAATTGCCTGATCTCAGCCATAATCGAACTCTTTTGAGACATTATGGTCATAAACATTGTCATAAAGTTTGAAGATGTTTGCTCAAAAGATGAAGATGCTAGAGTGTAAACATCATGAAATCTGGCATTTTTTTTTAATATTAAAAGGAGCATAACTCCTGACCTAATTGACCCATCTCAGCCATAATCGAACTCAATCGAGACATTATGGTCATAAGCATTGCCATAAAGTCTGAATATGATTGCTTAAAAGATGAAGATGCTAGAGTGTAAACAACATGAAATCTGGCATTTTTTTAATATTAAAAGGGGCATAACTCCTGACCTAATTATCCGATCTCAGTCATAATCGAACTCAATCGAGACATTATGGCCATAAACATTGTTTTAAAGTTTGAAGATGATTGCTTAGGAAATAAAGGTGATAGAGTGTAAACACTAAAATTGTTGACGACGCACATACGGACGACGGACACTCACGGGATCACAATAGCTCACCCTGAGCTTTGCTCAGGTGAGCTAAATAAGTCTAAGGTCGGTACAAAAAATAGGGTCGGTCGGGCTAGTGGAAACAAGTAACTTTTTTATTACGCCTTAGGAAAACCAGCTCCAACTAATAGGTAATTCTGATTTTATCAGTTTATTTTTCACCAATTTAATATGACTCCAGTACTTTACAAGTTCACTGAGTGACTTTAATACACATGAGACCTGGTATCTGCAACAAAGCTGTTTTCAAACACCATAGACACTTTCAACTAATTAATTTTAAGACAACATTTCATACAGTATTCATAGGAGTTTTCTGATAAGGGTTGACTTATCATTGAAGGAAACTATTAGATTGTTCCCTTGTTCTTACAATGTACTAAGTTTTGTAAACCAGTTTATTTTTCAGTAAATAACCAATTAATTGGTGAAATTTATGCACGACTCAATCGGCTATGAATATTTAATTACAAGTATGTGAAATTAAGTGCTGGCACATTACCTATAGTATTTTGTTTCTCCAGTGAAAAGTGAAGAATATCTGGCATGCAACTTTCTATATTCTATGAACAAACAGAACAGACCCTGATCAGACAGCGCGCTTACAAATGTCTGGTCTGGGTCTGAAATGGCGTTTATATTAGCCAATGGATTTAGTACAGTAGACGGAGTCATGCATGAATATCCATAATATATTGGGTTAATTACTTCCATTTGTAAAGGTTACAGTTTTGCAACTCTGAAAAGTCACGTATGTTTCATTTAAAAAGCCAGTTTAAAATCGTTCAATCATTTGTCGGACTTTTGCAAAAACATCGATGCCATGATTGTCAGAGATCCAGTCCTGTGGACACTCCTCTTCAAGTAAAGCCAAGCAGTTTCTACTAAAATGCAGGTTTGGAAATGAAAAAAAAAATGGGCCTTTGATCATAGACATCCTCAGCGTCACTCTCAATTGCTCCTGTATCAATATGGTGGTCGTGATCTGGATCTGCAGGAGCGTTGTTCATCATCCCAGCTGTATACAGCCGTAATGGTGTTGATTTCACTGTAGTTATTCCAAGCATATAACCACAGATTTAAGCGCTCATTAATCCTTCTTTAATATACATTGTGGAGGGCATACAGATGCCTCTCATTGAATACATCCAGCAGGTTTTCGTCTTCGATGAAATAAAATAGGTCGTAGAAGTAACTCAGAACGCCGTTCAAAACGTCACGTCATAGCCTTTCAATCCGCTGGTTATGTGTGCTTTTTCCGACGAGCATAGAATATGGCCCTCGAACACTATCCATGTCTTCCGCCAACGCCGTAAAAAAAGTGAAGTTTGTTCAATGCATGGTTAAACTGAAATAATATAAAGGTGTTTTGGTTTAATACGAGGAGTACCGTGCTGTAATTCGTACTTGCATTTAAAAGGTAAAACTGGTAAGGACATACTTGCTGAGTTAGTTGATGTGTATGGGACTTCTGCACCATCTTATTCTCAAGTTAAATTCTGGGTTTGGGAGTTTAAACGTGGTAGAACGTCTTTAGAAGATGAAGCCAGGTCTGGTCGCCCAGTTGATGCCACCGACGAAGAAATGTGTAATAAAGTCAGAGATCTGGTATACTCAGGCGAAGTCAGGTTGAAGAAATAGCACAGGCATTAGGCATTTCACATGGTACCGTTTCAACAATCTTGCATGATCGTTTAGGGATGCGCAAGTTTACAACCGTTGGGTCCCAAAATCTCTTAGCAATGAGCAAATGGCAACAAGAGCATCAGTATGCAGTGCGTTGTTGAAGCGTTTGAGGTCAAAAGATGAATTCCTTTTGCGTCTAGTTACTGTGGATGAGACTTGGGTGCATTATTATGAGCCAGAAAATAAAGCCCAGAGTCGTCAGTACGTAGGGCTGGGATCCCCAAGGCCAAAGAAGTTCAAGACTCAACCATCTGCTGGCAAAGTGATGGTGACAGTATTTTGGGACACAAAGGGCGTTATTTTGTTGGACATATTACCCAAGAGAAGTACAATAACCGGAGCATACTATGCAAACTTGCTAGACCTGCTGAGGAACGCCATCCGCGAGAAACACCGTGGTTAACTCTCCAAGGGTGTTTACTGCAACAGGACAATGCAAGAGTCCACACTTGTAAAGTTGCAATGGATGCTGTGGAGCGAAATGGGTATGAATTAATACCGCACCCTGCCTACCCACAAGACCTGGCTCCTAGCGACTTCTTCCTTTTTCCATATTTGAAAAAGGATATAAGTGGACGTCATTTCCGGTGTGACGAAGAAGTCGTGGCGGCAGTTGAGTTGTTCCATGGAAAGGATCCTCACTTCTGGGCTGTTGGCACTTGAACACCGTTGGTCCAAGTGCATAGCCCTGGGGGGAAATTATATTGAAAAAGAAGAGGTAGATCTCAACCCGAAATAGGTTAGGCTGATTATTTATTGAATCGCCTTCGTATATTGTTAAATTGATGTTATATTAGGACGTCTGCTCCCATACAAGGTTCGACTGTAATCATATAAAGAAATGTTCGTATGATATAATGTAAAGATGGAATCATATAATGTTACTTTTTGGAAGGACGGTTGGTTCAATACATGGTACGACAGGAATCATATAAAGGAGATTTGGTTTAATATAATGTCAAAATAGAATCATATAATGCTACTTTGGATATGATATTGTCGATTGATAAAATGACGAACCCGTATCATATATTGCTATCTGGTTCAATATATTGTTAACTTGGAGTCATATAAGGGCAATTGGTTCAATCAAATATACGACCGGAATCATATAAAAGAGTACTGATTTAATGACAAAATGAAACCATATACTGCTACCTTGGATTGAACATTGATGATTCGGTTCAATACACTGATATTGTCGATTGATATAATGACGAATCCGTGTTATATATTGCTTTTTGGTCCAATATCTTGTTAAATTGGAGTTTCGTTTAATACACTGTCAAAATTAAATCATATAATGCTACTTCGGATTAATACATTGTAAAATATCACAATAAGATAGCCTTGGCTTTCCATACTATCCCTTTCTAGTATTGTGTTCTTTTTTGTAATGGTATGGTGATTTGTTATTTTATTATACCTTTCAACACTGATTTGATAATCGAATGAATTGCGAGTTCACAAATGGTTATTATATCCTGCTGAAACTAAATTTACGCTGTGCTTTCACATACGCTGGTGCAATTTGATATAACATGATAATGTGCAAACGTCATTATACGATGATCGGTGGTACCTGGCTGTGAGTATCTGTTGAGGAATAGTTGGACCTGATACCACGCGTTATTTCTTAACCCTTTCCCTCATATAGACTCATTTTGATGCACTCAATAGGTACCACATAAAGCCTGGTCTGCAGAAAGCCAAACTCAAACCTTACCAAATTTAATTGTAAAATCCTCATTACCGGACCACTAAGGAGCAGCGAACAGCATAAAACCTGATCTGGTTTTATGCTGTTCGAATAGGTCTTTTCATGGTTTCCTCTATGAGGGAAAGGTTTAAATACAAACAAGACGGACCAAAAACCAAAAGGAACATTCATATTTTTGTCACTGCCTAATTATATTTCATTTGTATCTCACGCTTATTTTTTAACGATTTACAGTGATAAGACGCCAATTACCGATTTAATCTTGGTTTGTCAAATATAATGTCCCTATGAATGTTTATTAAAATAAAGGTAATCTTTGCAATTTTGATCATGTTTGTTTTGGTTTAAAACCTCATCGATAGTATTTTGGTCATTTTCGGACATTTGTCTACATGATACAGATATAGTGCTGCCTCATCGCATGGTAGATATGTGGCATGATACCATACCCAGTCTCATTCCTTCTTTTTTCTTTTATTGTAATGGCTAGCAATCATTTTCTGATTATTATGATCATATTTAAGACCTTTTCTTTGCTGAAGAGATAACAAAGGAAGAGACAGTAGTTGGATACAAAGGAGTCCGGGTGCGATACCCTAGCTCTTTGCGAAAAGACCCATTGGTTCCTTTACGTGCCCGGTGTATAGCACCGATACACGGGAGACAAGTTCCTTGGTAGAACCAGTACTGATCGAATTCCCTGATTTCAACCCCATTTTGCCGAGTGCCATTCAATGGTGCATCGGGTACATACTTAATATGTCTTTGGTTTGATGCGGTCACCGGAGGAAGTGCACACAGCATAGTAGACATGCGGCATGATACCATACTTAGTCACATTTTCATGACAACAGACAACTATTCATGAAACTACTCTTATGCTAAGCGATAAGTAAGGGAGCAATACCTGTACCTATTTTTACGACGTTGGTATTGTTGTAAATACACGCTACTTAAAACAAATTAGTTTGAAATTTTGTCTCAACCTTAAAGTTTGGTATCCTTGAATTCAGCCAAGTCATTCATTACATGACCAATATCGTTCGATAGAAGCGCAATTGTTACATCAGTACTTAGTGTTTGTTTGCTTTTTATGTGGTTTTTAATTACGCATCTTGTATATTGAAATGCACAAAGCGTTTTATAAATATGCATCGTATTTAAACAGGCAATAAACAATAACTATAATAATAATAATAATAATATTTTTTATAATAATAATAAACATTCTGTTGGTATTAGACACCTCAAAATCGCAAAGACACATTCCATAATGGTATATGGGCAGTTTGTAATCAAGAAACTCATGAACAAAACATTCTGGCAATCAAACATCATATTATAAGGAATGAACATCATATTTTAAAAATAATACTGTTTTGAACATCAAAATTTAAACATAAAGCAATACATATATAAAAATCATATAACGATATTTGAACATCATAAATAGTATTAATCTATACTGTTTGAACTATATACGAATCTGTACATCATATACGTATTTGAACATCATATAACGATGTTTGAACATCATATAATGATGTCTGAACACCATATAACGGTATTTGAACATCATATAACGATGTTTGAGCATATAACGATATCTACATCATATAACAGTATTTTAACATCATATAACGAATGAGAGCATCATATAACGTGATATTTACATAATATATCGATATCTGAACATCATGTAACGACACAGCAGAATCATATAACGACTTTCTGACAGCATAAAGAGACAAACGCATATAGCATAATGACACGTTGGCATGGTGTAATGGAAAATAACACCACATTGTATTTTGTTTGCATCATATCATGTCAAATACACATCGTTAAATGTGTTTGTCTATGTTAAGGCAGCTAAGGCGTTCCATACGAAAGAATTCGGATGTTCGATGAATAATCGTTTACTAAACATAGCATACTTAAATATCATTTTGTCCTTGACCGCGCATAGTTACATTCTACCATAAGTAATTTGCGTTATTTCACATTGGAACTGTAAATTAGGAGTAAAGGACAAATGAAAAGCTCTAAAACTTCGAAGCAACGTGCTCATGGTGAGCTACTTTGATCACCTTTTGTCCGTCGTCCTTGCGTCCACAATTTTCTTTAAACAACATCTCATCCTAAACCACTTGACCAAATTTGATGAAAATTACATGGGATGTTCCTTGCATCAAGCTCTACCAAAGTAGTTCTAATGGTTCCGGTCCGTTGCATATCTGGATCATAGGAACTAAAAATAGATTTTTAAAGTGAAATATTTAAAAAAATTTCTTCTCAAGAACCGTAAGGTCAAGACCTTAGATATTTGGTGTGTGACATTGTCTTATAGACCTTTACCAAGGTTGTTCAAATCATGGCCCTGGGGACGAAATTGGCCCCGCAACAGGGGTCACATGATTTCTATAGACTTATATAGGAAAAACGAAAAAAAGTCTTCCTGTAAGAAATTACAAGGCCTGGAGTTTAGATATTTTGTCTGTAACATGGCCTAGTAGACCTTAACCAGGTTTGTTCAAATCATGGCCCTGTGGTCGAAATTGGCCCCGCAACAGGGGTCACTTGATTTTATAGACTTACATAGGAAAAACTTAAAAAACTTATTGTCAGAAATCACAAGGCCTGGAGTTTAGATATTTTGTCTGTAACATGGCCTAGTAGACCTTAACCAACTATGTTCAAATCATGGCTCTGGGGTCGAAATCGGCCCCGCAACAGGAATCACTTTATTTTACATAGACTTATATTGGAAAAAACTTGAAAAATCTTCCTGTCAGAAATCACAAGGCCTGAGGTTTAGATATTTTGTCTGTAACATAGCCTAGTAGACCTTAACCAAGTTTGCTCTGTCATGACCAGGTTTTACATAGACTTATATAGGAACAACTTGAAAAATCTTCTTGTCAGAAACCACAAGGCCTGAAGTTTAGATATTTGATGTGTAACATGGCCTAGTAGACCTAAACCAAGTTTGGTCAAATCATGACCCTAGGGTCGAATTGGCACCGCGGCAGAGGTCACTTGATTTTACAGAGACTTATTTAGGAAAAACTAGAAAAACCTTCTTGTCGGAAACCACAAGGCCTAGAGATTATATATGGTGTGTACATGGCCTAGCAGACCTCTACCAAGTTTGTTCAAATCACGGCCACGGGTTCAAAATTGGCCCCTCCGAAGGGGTCACTTGATTTTACATAGACTTATTTAGGAAAAACTAGAAAAATCTTCTTGACAGAAACCACAAAGCCTAGACTTTAGATATTTTGTGTGTAAAATGGCTTTGTGAACCTCTAATAAGTTTGTTCAAATCATGACCCCGGTGTCATATTGGCCCCGCTTTACGGGTCACTTTATTTTACATAGACTTGTATTAGAAATGCTTCAAAAGATCTTCACAGAGATACATTTTACACTTTATATAGGAAAACCCTCAAAAGATCTTCTCAGCAACCATAAATCATGGAGCTTACTTGTTTGGTGTGTAACATGGCCTATTAGAACTTTTCAAAGTTTGTTCAAATCATGGCCCTGGAGTCAAACTTGGCCCCGCCCTAAGGGTCACTTGATTTTACATAGACTTGTATTAGAAATGCTTCAAAAGATCTTCTTCACATAATTCTTAAAGCCTGGAGGTTAGATGTTTACTTGTAGACCGCAACCAAATCTGTTCAAATCATGGCCCTGGTGTCAAAATTGCCCCCGCACCATGGACCACTTGTTTGGATGGCAGATACAGTTTTTGTGTTGAATTTAGATGATCTTACGGTACTTCTTATGGATTATGTATTCAGTATGACTCGTAATGCAATTATTGGCATGCACTGATGGCAATGTTTCTTAGGTGAGCGATTCAGGGCCAACATGGCCCTCTTGTTTGTTTATTCTTGGTTCTGGGGACTTTCCCCATGGAAGATAGATTAGAGGAGATATTTATTTTCGATAGAGGAAATCCCTATCCCTATGGGAGAAAAAAAAATCACTGAACATAATCTAATACGAATAAACAAGTGACGATATATAAAAGCCGTTCGCGCCCTAACAGAGCTAAACAGCCCGAGAACACTAGCACCAAGCAATGGAGATATTCCATTTCATTTTTTATGGAGTTTGGTATGTTGCAGTCGGTATCCAAATCCTAGACTCCATGTTTACAGAGCAGACCATTTAATCACTAACAAATAAGAAGCAGAATAGTACACCCATATACAGCAGTCGAAAACGTATGACTCATAATGCATGTATCAGGAAGATACGATTCGAGAGAAGCTATTTGTAAAACATGCACACCCTGTTCAATTGTCACGTTATATCCGATTCAATTGTTTTATCATGCCAGAATTTAGACATAAACTTATCTTCAAGTTCGCAGTTTATTCGCCATATCATCGGTATTGCAACAAAATATAAAGACCAAATTTTCACTAATCACTTAAATACGAGATTAAAACAGAAACATCTGGAAATTTGATATTGAATCTTTAACAAAAATGCAAATAAAACATGTGAATTTAGATTTAAACAATATTTTCTCAATATTTAAGATTCAAAGTCAATTTCCCAAATGTTTCTGTTTTAATCACAGAGTAGATTATGTGTTTTTATGACCCCTAAGGCAACAAACGAGATATAAACACAGTTGTAGATGTATTCTAATAGGCACAATCTACGATTCGATAAAGATTAAGTCAAAATAGTATAGTAGATCCCAGAAAAGTCTAGGCTTCGTGTATTCCTTGTGATCCTACAACCTTGACCTTGGCATACATGCTTTTAAATCAATATGAATATTATATTGGTCAGGATCAACAACTGTATACTTATGATTATCGGAAACGTGAACAACACCAAAAGATGGAATAATCATGACTTTTAAATAAAAAGTATTAAAGAGAAAAATGTACCCCGGGAAGGTGATCTAGTTCAGGGAGATAAAATTGCAAGGGTTTTTTCTTAATTACCACTAAATAAAGTACTTTGATTCTGTAGTTATCAGGAAAAACATTACCTTGTCCAGTCACCTGATTTCATTAAACAATTATTTAACTATCCTGCCAATATGAAACAAACTAGTGAATATACATGCAGTTAGACTGGGGTGAAACATATATGATTAAATCGTGACACTGACCTGGAATAGTAACTTATTTAGGTGATATAAACAAGTCGATATTTTGTGGCTGGTTCATAGGTAGGAGATATAGGCGAACATTACTGTTTAATCATGAAATATATTTAACTCTTTAAGGACACAAAACTAGGGGAAATTAATCAGAATTCTAAAACCACATACTGTTCCTATAGATCAAAAGTGTCCTTTTTCGTGTCCAAATATATAGAACGGATTCATGTGTATTTCTTACAATGCTCATACCCATCCAATGTTCTTTTCATTTACATCAGCGA
>CM037785.1:33615241-33665241 GCA_021229015.1 Solen grandis | reverse complement strand
TTGATCTTTGAAAGAAGTTAAGAATTCTCAGCTTATATTATCACGAGATTACACGTACCATACTAACACCGTACTTCATGTAACAAAACAATATCAAACTGAAACAAAAGCTTAAAGAAAATCAAAGAAACGTATCTAGAGGGAACACGCACCACGACTCGTTCAGATCTTGTTTACAGATAAGCTCCAATTACGAATAAATATACTAATAAAAGTTGAAGGCACGAGTATTGTTTGATTTACTTGTGAAAAAGTATTTAGAAATGAAAACATACTGCAATATTCTCATGGTTTCTAATGATCTATACAAAAGTTCTAAGGTATCGACATTTCAAACTGCCCTCTCTTTGGCAATGGCTACATATAATACAGATTTCGATGTAACAACAAGTCTTTGAAATGAAATATTTTATATAGATACATATTTGTAACAATCATTCTGCCAGAAATATTCAAAAGTATTCCATACGTCTTGAAACATCTGTCCCTGTAGCGTGTTAATGTCTTACCATTTCTTCCTCTCGTCACGTGGATGTATTGGATAAATTTTCTAAACATTTAACCATACCCCTAACACTGATTTACTCACTTTTGATAGACGTAGACATTTCACCATTTTGAATGGCTATTTTTCCATCTGGAATGGTAACATTCCTAACAAGATAACAAATTCATCTCCTGAAGTACTGCTTCCCCCCATCTCATACGGCTGGAACGGAATAATGCAATCTGTGGTCAACGGCTTGTCCGAACGGATAATGTGGGGGTATGGGCTCGCTTTTAACCATCGACATGCTCATATTCATCCTCATGTCGTCTATCATTTTTGCCGACATGTCTATATCATTCCGGTAGTCATGGTGACCGTGATGCATCATGGGAGGACCGGGCGGGAATGGCTGGTGATGATGATGGTGCATGGACTGCTGAAACTGTTCCTCCATCATGTCTCTGTAAAGACATAGACATAACAATTCCCTTCATAATGTGGTATTTAAGCATAAATCAAGTGCCGATAAAGAACATGTTTTTTAATGTATTTTTGTTACATTTATATTATATATTATATATTAAATTTAATAAAAGATGAACTTTTAAAGTGATACAAATAAACCCAAAAGTATAAGCCCGCTTTGACTTGCGTAAATACGGTCGTAATAAGAAAAGATAAGTCAATATCAAAGTTCAAATCAGCTTCGACGTCCAAAATGCAATCATTTTTAAATAAACATAAAAATAAGTGACAAGACAGAAAACAAATTTGGAACTATATCTCTGCCTAGTAAGAAGAAATGAAATTTGGTGTCTAAATCTAGACCCGAAATGTTTTCCGATGAAATGTGAGCTGCCATAGAACAGAGTTGCAAGCAACCATGTTCAAAAACAGCTCTCGCTCGTTCCTGAATCTGTACGTTTACGCAGTAGCATCCTGTGAATACATATACAGGTATACAGCTATTATAACATCAGAGCAGTATTTCAGATTATTGCAGCTTAATCAAGCTTTTTCTTTCTTGATTTGCGATTTACTCTTGTTATATAGATATTGAGCCACTTATATAAAACCTATGAATTTAAAATGTTCACCTAAAAAATCAGAGATTTTTTTTCTCAGAAGTATTTATGCTCTACAAGTCCTAAATTCTGATGTTATAATTAACTTATTGCCATCATCTGATTTATCAGATGTCAGGTCTTGGGAAATAAAGAATGCTGTTAAATTTCCCCAAAGTTAAGAAATTGATGAATACACCCCTTTGACAAAATGTTTTATTTATATTTTATATCCTTTTATTATGGAAAGAACGTAATTTATTAGTTTAAACATTTTTTTTTCAGCTTATACTAATCCCACTCGACGGTTCCTGTGTTGGGCCATTACTTTGCGCCTGGGAAGATAATGAAAACTCTTTGTTCCCAACGGGGTTCGAACCCACAACCGTCTTGATCACGGCGTCCTTTATTAAATTTAATTTATTAAAAAGCTTATAATTCAAAATGACAATTCCAGGTTTAATTTCATGATTAGCAATGTTTAATTCGCTAATTGGCAATTGGTATTTGAGACTACTGATTATATAAATGCCGTTGTTCCGCTTTCCCCTATAAAAAAAGTTTCAAATAACATTTAAATTGTGTCAAGATATTTATAATGGATAAACGTTTATTGTAAGTAAGTACATATTTTTTATATAAAACATCAAACTCCATTACGAATTCACTCAATTTACAGGTTTTCCAGAATAACGACCAGTGCTTTTTCCTGAGAATCAATATAATAGAGTCAGAATCAATGATCATGACGTAGACACTTGTTCATCATCTCTCTGAAGGTATCTGCGAATCATCACAAACAGAAGAATTCTATCTAAACAAAAATATGAACAAAAATCTACACATATTCCGCTATCCTAACGAAGTACTAAGTAATAATTAAAATAAACATTTTTATTAATGTAGTCAGACGGAATTAAACGACCCCTTGCTCATCAAAGATATCATAAACTCGACAAAGTCGCTGAACTCGTCATCTAATCCAATTACAGAGTGAAGTAGATACTATGATATGCTGAAGGTTATCTTGGTAGATCACCAAAATAATAAAAATTTGAATCAGTTTAAAATACAAAAAGCAAAATTTTCTTTTTAAAGTTAATAAGTTAAGCAGTCGGAATTATTATAAATAGTACAATTTGGGACAATATGGAAACGTTTGGTGATTATATAATCACTGCTTACAATCTTAATTTCTGTTAAGATATTTCAACTGTATCGCAGAAAAAGAGGTTGGGTGACACTTCCTAATGTTGATAAAACTCGGGGCTCGATCCCTTTTCAAGAAAAAAAAGTGATGCTGTTGTTGAGTTTACTACCGTTGCTGTGACACTATTTTGGTCATACACGTAACATGAACACACTCACATTATGTGACTGTACATTATTTTATCATATGACATTGTGCTCAACCAGCTGTTTCCGGTTTCGTATAACCATCACATATTTTCATATATTTAACTCGTTACATAAAACTTTTATGCCGAATTACACCATTCAGCTATGTATGCGTAGTGTGTTGAACTCGAACAGCTGGATTAAATGTGTTTGATTCATTATTCATATGATGTTGAAAATATGTGAGAAATACTCACGTTAAATCGTTATTTTCAATTATTATTTGAAACTATTTTCTTTGTGTTAGATTACAAAAGAAATTCGTTCACAGTCCGGTCATTCATGTTTTGTTTGTTTGTTGTTATAATCGTTATTTCATATCAAATTTTAATAAATTCGTCAATGAAAATGTTATTAAGCTCGCCAGAGGCTCGTTTAATAACATTTTCATGTACTCGTTTAGTAAAATTTGATATGAAATAACAATTCATGTCAGATCCTATATATATCTCAAACCTTATAAGATTTGTTTTTCATGCAATGCGTTATGATTTAATAAATTAGATGTATTGAAACATCATATATAGTTGCGCATTGCCATTTAGTTACGTTACATGATATTCAAAAGATATCATGTTTCGTTCGCATGTATGCATATCTTGGACAAAGAGCAATACGTGGCAGTATGTATAGCATACATACATCATGTAGAAGTTTAAAAATAAATAAACTTCATACTATAGTAAATCGATGTAAATACAAATATAAGTGCTAGTACTCGATTATTGTTTCTTCACAAATATTATTTTGACGCATAGTGTAATGTATCAACGAGTTAAGTGTAAGTTTGAAATTCAAGCCGCACCTGGAATACACATGATCGCAAAACCACCGGAATTTTACTGCTAAAAATACAAATGTATCTAAAATGCCAATTAAATAGATAATTTTAACCATTGCAATCCATGCCGTTGTTTCGCCAGTGTTTTAGAGATGCCATGCTTTGTAATTATTTTTATTATTACTTTAATAGCCTTTGATGTGTTATTTATTCATAAGATCACAAAGGTCTAATAGATAAATATTTCTAAAAATATATCCGCATTTAAAACAACCAAGGCTCATCTGTACTATAAACCATGTGTCGATCGAAGGTCATTAAATAAGTGTTTTACTTGAAGATACAGATCAAATTCTACAGGTGGTGTGAATATTAGCAAGGTATAAACAATCTGTCATCCATATTTAAATGTCAGTTGAATAAAAGGCAAATGTGTCATCGGGCTCAAATTCCATCCACAAAATTTAGTGCTAAGTAATTCTTCATTTTATTATTACCTATTTAGAAACTCATTTAATCATTCCTGTTTTACTAAATAGTCAAGTACATGACTAAGCTGATATAAAATATCTTCACAATTAACAATATTTGTTAGGAAACGAACTATTGGGTATTTTATAAGAGAAACAAGAATGAGATATTTCGCCTCTAAGTATTTAATTATTTCTTAACGCTGATAAGGATGGTGAATTTCAAGCCTGGTCTGCTTCAGAAATTGTTATGATATTCAGTGTCTTGACATGTTTAGCTTTGTTATGAAATACAAAAATAATTAAGTAAGCATAGGAGTTCCCGGGTGTTAAGGTAATCACTCCATCATTAATTATGGTCATGGTCTATCAAGTGATCATGTGAATTTTATAGTATATGCAAACCTTTACAAGGACTTTGAGCAAAGTGCCTATATAACTCCAGGTCAATGGATGTTTGCATATGTACTGAAGTCGTTTAAAGCGTTCGAAGGACCATGATGACAGGATACATATAAATGAATAATAATGAAATACTCGTAAATTAACAACGGCAAATATTTGAGGAGGAGCATAAGGAAGAAAACGATGGAAAGGAAGAACAATTAAAACTATATAAAGGAAAGACAACAAGGAAAACAAACACAGGTTGAATATTCGATTTGCTTGATTCATTTTCATTCATAATTGCATCTTAAAACGCAGTTTCGACCTACGCATATTTCCATACGTGCCATGTAAATGCATGGAAAAAAGGTATATAAAATTTCAAAATTCTCTTTTCAACAATGTAATTAAAATTCGGAACAGTATTTGCATATATTTAACGATAATTTTAAATTTCCTTGATATTTCCTTTATTGAGTTGATTTATACAATAAATGCATTCAAGGAAGTATAGGGTTGCTATTGTTAATTAGAGTAAAGTTCAATCCAAGCAGAGGGTGTGTGGAACATAAATAGATAGATAAATAGACCGACCGACGACCGAAAGACAAACAGATAGACAGACGGAAAGATATATAGATAAATAGCAAACAAGTTGTATAAACACATCTTGTAAAATTAAGTTACATATTTCCTAAAATTATAAATAGATTAATTAAGATCACCCATGAACCTGTATATGTAACTATTTATATATGGTTGATTATATGGTCGGGCTGCATTAATATGGCATTGAAAAAAAAATGTTATCGTTTGGCACACCCCTATTCTTTTTCTATTATAATTGGCACTGATGTTATTTTTCTAAAACTAACAATCGCCTTGTACGTGTGCATCGATTTTCGGATGGTTAAATATTGCCATCAGTATATTGATTATAAATCAGTCGTGAAGCTTTTGTCCAGTTCCTAATCAATTATCAACTGATTAAAAGGCATTTCACTTTCAATGAATCGCCGTGGCATAGGGCTTCGATCCAACTCACAAATTATAGGTTATGAATTTTGAGCCATTTTATTAAAGCAAACTTTGTATCTAATGAATGGACCACCCCCGGCCTGCTCAAGTGCTGACTAATTAAAACTCGTTGAATTCTTCGAAATTCAGGCTTGCTTTTAAAAAAAAATCAAAGTGTCTCGCGTTGCTTTGCATATCACTTGAATTTGCATTCCTTTGTGACATACATAATATATTGTTGTGAAATGCAATGCTCATCCAACGAAAAGCTAGAAGTTTCACTCCATTAATTTTTGTTTATGTTGGGTTTCTCGCATGATATTTCCCTCAAAGTTTTTAAATAGTTTTTATCATTCTAAACTGAATAACCAATTGATTTTCCTTTGGTTAGGTAACACTCCAGCAACTATTCAAATGAAATGCATCGTCGTAAAGATCCGACATGATTATAATATCCATTGATCCCCGTAATCATGATTTTCCGTAAGGATGTGTATTCACTTGGTATGACATGTTTAGGCAAGAAAAATGCGTGGAGGGTCTTCCACTTCATTTTTGAATGGATGAAGAGTAAGAGAATAAGAATGCTTGGGTTAGGGTAAACTATTTGAGAGGATCCGATCACTGATCTATAGTTGGACATCTCTCTCTCTCTCTCTCATATTTATTAATATTCATTTCCTTCACTTTTTGAATTCTCAGTCAAAGCATATCCTCCTGTGTGTGAAGATAGCCGATCATCTTCGTTTTTTTCTTGTCTTTTTTGGTTAAAATTCATTGCAAACTAAAAAAAAACTTACCATCCTTCGAATTATACACCTCATAACGTTTTAAGACGTCAAAATAAAAATGTAAATTAGTAACTGGAAAAACAAAAGTCCCTTATTTCAAAATAAATTGTGTACTGGTCTCTTAGGTTTCGCCTCGAAAATAATTAATTAATCGAAAAAAAAAATCACATTTAAATATTTCGGTAAATCAGCACAAAAAGATCGTAAAATGATCATGCGATTATGTGTGCCAAACTCAAACTCAAATAGTTTATTTGCAAAGTCAACAGCACAGCTGTCTTTGTCAAAATACATAAATATTTACAATAATAATGCACGAGAAATACATTCACAGATTATATGAACTATTTACATGTATATGTGCACATGTATATGAACTTTTCCAACATCCTGTTAGTTCAAGGAGCATATTAATTATATTATATCAAAGTAACGGCAAATCAATTATTATAATATGGACAAAACATCTATTCATACTTAATACATTATCTTATATCGATAATATTTATAATTACATCATAATTGCATTTTAACAAAGTATTCATCATAACTTATACCACTTACAATATAGCATAATATACTATAATGCATTAATGAATTGTTTCAGACGACACCTTTTAACGAGGGGTGTATAAATCAAATCCTTGAAAAACGATACACTCCACCGAAGTAATTACCGATGTACGTGCAAACCTTTTTAACTTCTTAATTCACGGTAATTTGAATTCTGTGAGTGATTCAAAGTATGAAAGCTGTCCGAAAGGTGATAACCGAGTTTCTAATGTAGTGCTACTTTATCGCGACAGGGACCATATCATTTTTCATTTTCCTTGATTCGATTCTTATCTGACCAATTTAGTCACATGTTGATGGGCATTGTAACAATCGGTATGTCAGAAGCGATATAATGGGCGTGGAAAGGAATCGTTAATATCCCCGTCTCTGGCCAGCTATCGCCATCATGAATCAACGTTTTAGGGGAGTTGACAACACTTTAAACCGTATCTGATCGTCACCGGTCCGAGTCTGTGTATCAAATAACCAGCAATGGTCGTCATATATGGGATCAACCATTTATAAGCCTTTATGAAATATTCTAAGATTTTCTCCCGGTAGTGTATTCGGTGTTTGTAGTCATCCATTTCAGCATGTATTAAATGGTATACGTAATTCATTTTCAAACCGCCCTTTGTTGCTGAAATAATCTAGTGAACTGTCACAGCCGACGAAAATTTTGACAAAATGGATGGTCTTTGCGTATGCTATTGTTGTTCTGTATAAAGGCGTTTATAGGTTGTGTGCGTTTCTTACAGTATGTTATATATTCATATTCACCGTACGGGTATTGAAATTTTATGTAACGTTTTATTATTCATAGTTAACTGGCATCGCATTGACACCAAAGTCGCGGTTTATTGAAACATAATAGACCATGACTTGCCGAAATGAAGAAGTCGTTTTTATTGCAACAGGATGTTTTTAGAATGGAAAAATAAATTACACCGACGTTTTGTGAATATTGTAGGCCAATCACTGTCACGGTCTTCCTCTTTTCGTTCAGCTCATCTTCGTAAAACCTGTTGTCATATGTCACCGCTACACAATATTTATATCTAATTTGGCTCGAACACCTCCAACCATACTTAGCGCTTAAGTAATACTTAAATACTTAGGGGCGAATTGCGTCATTGTTTGTTTCTCTATCAATATATTCCATTTCGTAACAAAATTATGTCAACCTAATCATGTTATTTGCTTGAATATTTCATAAAACAAAAATGGCAAAATCCGTTTCTATTCAATATAAGAATTTAAGTAATACTTTGCGCAAAGTATTGTTTGTGAAATAAGAGACTAGTGAGGATATATTTATCATCATTTATCAAAAATTCGATTTACGTATAATTCAAAATTATGTGTTTAATTTGAAGGTTATCAGATAGTGACTCTCTCATCTCACAGATTGATCCTGGAAACATGGTTAGTGACTCTCTCATCTCACAGATTGATCCTGTCACAGCAAGAAACATGGTTTACTAACACTAAAATCAGCGTTCAATCCATATTAAATACCACATAGGTAAAGTAGTTTCATACATTAGCGTCTTTCTAATTTCAGTTAAATACCCTGTTGGTCATTGACCCTGCAACCATTTTATTTTTCTGGTAGGTCAGTCGTGGTTACGAACAAGAATGGTGCTAAATGATAAGGTGATGAACGGTCTCTCCGTTAGTGATCAGCGTTCCCTTTCTTGCTACAAAAACAAGATTAATTTCTCAATTTTCGTCGTATTAGTTTTTTTCTTTTCTTTTAAGGTCTATTGTATCTGATGCTTAATATCCGGCAAAATAAATAACAAACCTACCAGATAACCTCAACTAGACCAGATAAAATATCTAAGAACATTCTGGCAAAACTAATAAACATCATTTATCAGTCAGTTAGTTTTAATTAGACTCCCTTGATAGAGGTACGAGTATATTGTTGTGTTCTTGAGTCAAACCATTGTCTCTTTTACGTGGTCATTTTATAAACGACACAGTTTACCTTGTTCACATAATTTGCCGTAGAGTTCCAGTCAGTAATAAAAGAATCATATATTAATTAGGACAGTTCTCTATATATGTATGAAAAAAATTAGTGGACTATCACGAAAATCTGTAAATATCTAGCAAATTACAGACTTCCTTGAAAATCGTGTCTGTAAGGGTCTCAGACGATTTCTAATCACTCGTTATCTGTCCGTTCTGGTTAAAGATGACCGGGAGATATCAGGCGTCCCCATCAGTTAAAGTGCACAGTGTTCCCAGGGTTACTGAAGAGACTTTGTGAGGCTGTCATACCCACGCTACACCTTTGTAAATATATGTGAAAACAGCATAAAATCACCCCCTCTCATCCTTAACAAAGCAATACGCATTAATGAGATGTTTAAAAATAGATAGAGCGAACTACAGCTCATTCAAAATCTGAATCTATTTTATCAAACATAATTTGAAGTGTCGGTTTTTGTACTGTATTTAAATGGCATACTGAAAAGCGATTTCAAGTATTTTCATTCTTTCGTAAAATATGCTCCTCGTCAAGGTTTTATCGGGTTTGATAGAAAAACGAGCACAAATCTGTAAAGTGTTTGTAAATATATATACATAGAGAAAGAGAGAGAGAGAGAGAGAGAGAGGAGGGATAAGAAAGAGAGCATAATAAATGAATGGTGGAATGCACGCGCTGTGTGTGTGTGTGTGTGTGTGTGTGTGTAAGCTGTTCCCATTTGCATAAAGTCTTTATTCACCGCAAAAAAAAAAAAACGTATCCGAGACAAAACATAACAATAACGTAAAATTGATTTGCGGAACAGAAGATGTTAATTAATCGGTTGACTGTTTGCTCTAGGCGCGGATGGTTGAGATGGCATTCACGTTTGTGGTCCATTGCTAAGTCTAGCACGACGTGACACCTTTATGTGGTGACTGTCGTCATTCGTTCCGGATACAGCGCAGGTTGTTGAAGTAACACTAGATTGTACAGTAACATATGTTAGCGGCATCTATGTTTTTACCCGAGAATCCTAAGCAGGTGGTATAGTACACATTTATATTTATATTCTATCCGTGTAATAGAAAGCTTTAGTCAAAAGAAGCAAGTTCAGTGCAGAATTTATTGAGTGATGCACACATTCTATAAGAAGGGCGGATAAAGTTAAGAGGGTGAAGATCTAGGTTTATTGAATGAGCAGCGGCTTTGCCCACGCTTTGTGTACATAGTTAATTAAAATACATTCATTCGATGTTTAATCCAGACTAAGATAACAATTGTGTTCAGTGCGGTTGATGCTAATTGTCTCAGGCGGATATTTAAGGGGAAATAGGTTTGATTCTGATAGTTTTGGGCATTTCAATAACTTTTAGTTATCGCAATCATTATCCAGGAGTAATAGCACACTGTTGTATAGTTTAAAATATTTTCCAAATCGAAGTACAACAGCAGATGAAAATCGTACTTAAACATATTACAATAATAGTGAAATAATTGCATAATTTAGATTCCAGTAAACAAGTCCTTTCTCTTGCCCCCGTAAAAGTTATTAAGCCTGAACTGACAATCAGAAAAAACTTAGCAGCAGATGATTAATGTAAAATGTATTCTATACAATGATTGTTTTACACTTCATAAGAGAATAGAAATGTAGAATACGGATAAAAGTAAACCGTTTAAATACATAAGACAGAACTGTGGTATGTACTCCCTAAGGAGGCCTAGCATTCTTATCTGACATACTTTTCATCATGAATTGACTCGATAAAATCACAAACAAAATGCATGTCAATTTCCACAAAAGCATACAAATCTGCATGGAAAAGAAATGACAATCCGACAAAGGTCATTTTAAATCCTCAGTCGGGGTCTTCGACTAGACCGCTTTCACACATTTCGCTGTTCATATATTCTTAATAAAACACAAACATTTTAACACATGAATGATTATAATTAATATCTTCACCGAGGCCTCTATATAAAACTCAGCATAATACAGTGGATTTTAAAAGACATCTTTCCACGGCCATTATGAATTAATCCCGGGGTGTATCGTTCTATTTAATGAGCGAGTGGCTGTGAAGCTAGGCACTGACTGTATTGCTGTCCCAGAACAATCGCGGCGGAGCGACGGGAAGTCAATTATAGCGCTGAGGATACTACGCTATCGCATCAAACAACGTGACCGCTTCGACTTCGTGAATGAAATAATGAAAAATTGCCGCCTCGATCGTTTGAAAAGCGCTGCAAAATCGTGAAAACAATGATATATGAGGGCCTTCCCGAGAGATTACCGGAGCATTCTAGATATTCTACCTGCCGACTGCAGGATCCACGTCTCTGTGATGGCACACCGGGGGAAGACTTAGTAAAATGGACCATAATTATCAATCTCTCCATTAAAGTTATTAACCGTATCATCGTAATGAACAATTATTCAACATACTTTTTCTTAATTTTCTTCAACACTGCGATTGTTGCACTGGTTGCACTGAAATTATCCTGGAAACTGTAGAAATACGTAGGAAATATATTCACAGAACAATTGCAAGTTGTTGGTTTCGAGTTGCTCAAATAGATTATTTTTACTTAATGTAACGACATGCTGTTAGATTGGAATCCATTACTTCTGCAGACTCTCGGCTAACCCGACAGTGCAACTGCGCAACTTGTGTCTCGTACAAAAGCCGGGGGCCTGTTTCAGATGACGACGTAAGGTAAACAGAGGCAGGAGGGGGTCCGGGGATTTGGTTATGCAAAACTTCCTCTTAAGTAGCACGGAACGAGAACATTTATCTTCATCGATATCACAAATGCTGAACTTGTATACACACAGCTAAGTTGCAACGGTTCAATGCATGCCTATAATTAATGATCAGATATCTAGAAATCCGCTGCATATTGTGTTTGCCAACCATTCGTGCAATTCGATTCCTTTTCTCTTGCTATCCACTATCAATTGAACAAAACACAAAACAAAAGAAAACTGAAGTTTGATATCATAATTAAAAGGTTTAATATCAAAGCTATGGATATATTTGATATGTTTTATCATGATATCAGTTTTGTTATCATCATCCCCCTTTTTTCGGCATTTTATTAGATTTTGATGATAATTGAAAGTACTGCTGACTGGAATAAACCTATTAATTTATAAAACATTTAACAAATATTCTGAAATGAAGGGTCAAGTACGAAAAAGAAAGAGTTGACATTTGTTCAGATATAAGATATATATTGGATTTTTTTTTCATCAAAATGCTTTTTTTTTCATATATTATTTCATTGTTATTTAAGTTTTCCTCTTTTGATTCTTAGAAGGCGACTAATAATTTGAATGTGACCACTTACTATGTGTTTTACGGTTCACATTATATTGCGGAACATTACCGGTATCTAGGTACGCCAAGCTGAACTTTTGTGAAGCCCTTTTTCACTCATAGCCTTGATGTAACAGTGTATATGCAGTCCACGAATTTCACCCATTATGACATTGTGATCAAGGTCCCGTGAATAATCATGGAAATTTTATTGAAAAAAAAACAAACAAAACAAACAAACAAAAAAAAAACAAAAAAAACTATAAGCAAAAGAGCCCATAACTCCAAATCAATGGATGCTTGCTTGCATCTGCTATGAAGTTTAAGAATTTGAAAGACCATGATTATTTTTCAATGATGGATGGATTACCTTAACTTAAGAGGTGGTATGACCCATCTTCCCCCATACCCAGCCTCCTGGAATGTACACACTGTGTCCCCCAATTTAATTGTTGCTGCTATCATAATGAACTTATCTGCGGATATCAGAAGAGAGAGTACATAAACCCATAAAAAGTTCATTAATGTGACAGTCCCAGAGCCTGGCTATTGTCTCCTGCAAACATCCACTCATTTAGAGGTGATAAATACTGAGACGGAAGAAAAGAACACGATAAAGATTTGCCATTGTACACGACGGAAATTCGAAGGATATTGTAATTAAGTTTCGAGTCTGCGGTCTGACGTCCATTACATCATTGTTTTCTTGGTAACTAAAGCATATTGTTGACTGCAGAGTTGAAGTATCCGGTCCCGTGTTCTCTTGCTCAAATATCATATTAAAATCCCTCGTAATGGGCATGTATGAAATGGTATATGAATATGGAAATCATACTTAGATATCATTTTTAATTTCGAGAACACGAGACCTGGTCCGCCACTCATAAAATATCTTTAATTGAGATGTTCCTTCACTAAAAGTCATATAACTTCCTTCATTGACGACATATATACATTTTACTTATAGCTTACATCAACACACTTTTATCGAAAATGGTATATCATTTCCTCCAAACTGATACAAATTTTAAGAGTGTCAGTGGTACAAATATGGCCCCTATGCTTGGCGCTCATCACATAAAGGTAGTTCCAGGATTAACCCGGTGTCAGGATAATGTGACTGGGTGTGGTATCATGCCACATGTCTACGGCGTGATACTGCTGTGTGGCAGCACTATATCTGTCTCAAGAAGACATCGTCTCGAGGTGACTGTCAGTTAAATATTCCAATGTGTGTTAGCGCCTACAAACAAATAGGCAAAAACAAATTGCTTATCAAAAAAACAGTCCAGTCTATACATTACTTTTATCTCCTGGTTTCATCAACCAATATTAAACATTTTCTTCCCGCTTATTAATTTAGATAAAAAAATCATTCTTCTTCTGTAAGTCAATTTGCATTAAAAAATCTACGGTGCAACAATGACTCTGCTAGAATTGGCCGAAAATTAAAATATATTTTCACCATTTATATTTTGACTGAAATTAATGCTTTGAAATGTCATACAGTAAAAAAGGAAAAGAACAACAGCAAACAACAGTTAATAATTATAATAATAATAATTATAATAAAAATAATAAAAGAAAAAAGATCCTTCAATTTGGAACCCATTCTAGAAATCTCCAGGTGACTCTTGTTAATACTTAGATAAGATTTTTTTTTCGTTTTCTTTTTTGTTTTGTTTTTGTTTAACCTGCTGTCAGGTGCTTCATGTTATAACCGGATTCCTCCATTTTCCGCGGCCGCACGGGAGAGCCACACAGTAATACTAGACGACAAATCCTTCCCTACATATAATCAAAGTACTGAAGTGTTCACAAGGATCAAAAGAAACACAACTACAATTTACTTGCCCAGGAGAGCCATTTGCCTCTTACAGAGAAGCTCATTTGATGGATTTGTGTTCTTATCCGCGACAAGACAGTAGTTTCGCATCGCTTATGATCTGGTAGGCAATAAAGTGGTTGGAAATCCGCTTATTCAGCTACAATATTAGTAAATCTCTTTGTAAGATTAAGTTAAGATGGACAGTCTGTAATTAGCATGCCCGGATTTGTCTTTAGGTAAAAATGTAAAGGTGATTTAAGAAAATGAAAGTTGAAAGTAACATGTTCAAAACAGTTAGCATTATACTGTTATATTAATATAATAGTATAATGCTAATTGTATTGAACACACACACACACACATAGCAATTTAACATAGTAACATTTTGATTCCTTTCTTAAAAGTTAGTTTTTACTGCTTATGTACATAAAATATACAATGCAAGTATGACCAATTGCTCCAAAAGTATGTTCTCAATATAATAATATCTGATATTAACTTGATAATTAATTTGTTCCTTGCTTAGATCGTGCAATAAATAGCCATTTAAACGTTATATACATCTTTTCTTCGGAAAATATTTGATTGCAAACTTTTTTTTTAAAAAAATGCGGCCATTCAAGAGCATCAAGTAATTTTCAATGTTCGCCCTATTAATATGTTATCTTTTTTTTTAATCATTAAAGAAAAATATGAAGAAGTTTTGTAAACATAGTGCATGGTATAGTCCAAATCGACATAATCTCAAGAATGAAGAAAGGTACATGACTGGTTTAATAAACCATGATTTACCGGTAATGTACGATGTCGTTTATGACGAAAAAAATCATGATGAAAAAATAAACAAAATGACAACTTTTGTTCTAATTTTGAATGGAGGCATTTTTCATTAACTGACAAAACCCGTCGTAACTCACCTCACACTAAGTCAGGTGAAGTCAGGATACGTTTGGGGCCCTCGGGGCTAGACTCCCGTGTGGGTTATTTGGTCTTGTGTTTAATTTTATTAAAACGAATGAGACATCTAATATTTTCACGCAATGTGTTTGACATGCATGAATTTAATACTTTTAATTTTGTCCTTTACTTACAGGACTGAAACTTTTGTTCATATCGAATTCTGGAGCACCATTGGCGACTAGATGTATATACCTCCGCCTGCGGAACAACCTACAGTCAACTCTTGGTTGATAGAATACTTAATGAAAATCAATGAAAACCTGTCAGCACATAAAGTTGTTCTTTTCATACTGAAATCACAATTATGAAAACTGAATGACTTGGATTCCTTCCTTTAACGTTCTTTTGTGAGCACAATGTGTACCGTTTGCTCATTTATTTAAGCAATTAATGTTTAAATTAGAGGTTTGACGAGTATTGTACGAATTGAATACATGAACGAAAATACAATAGGCGTGGAATTTTGAAACAAAATTTAGATATAAAGAAGAAATGACTAATCGCTCGACGATTTAAAACACATATAAATAGAACAATATCCGAAATCACCTTAGTCATTAGTTAAAACCTACGACACTTCTGTCAAATGTCCACGAGAACTTGTTAAAACCGTATAAATCTAAGTATACGGTGGCCTTAAAGCAAACTGAAGTATCTCACGCGGTGATTTGTTCGGACCAAAGACATTCCGCTGTTTTCAGTTAATTAAAACTAAAAAGAGCGGATGCCACATGCTTTGTCGATGGACAATTGCGGAAATGAAGAGGAAATACTGAGTTTACTATCATGTATTTTTATAGTGAAACACTGTGATTTTTTTTTTCATATGAAAACGGCCAAATTAAAACCGTCGTAAAAGCTTCACAAGTTTTGCCTTCAGCGATGTTCAGTGTCCTTAACTCGTCCTTAAGATGGGGACAACCACAGTTCTGGTGTCATCTAAGGTTATTCAGAGGTCCGAAAATCAGTCTTAAGTCTCCATCACTTGTTGAATGTGATTAATAGACCTTGGTCAATTACATGCATCCGTGTAAAGGCGTGTAATTTTCGCCGCGGTGCGTCTAACATGTGCATCTCACCGGAGGGGCGGCGTATTGTGAGTCCACAGTGAGCCGTAAGACATTTTGTGATCAGAATTGTTAGGGCGCAGCTTGATTCGTTCAAGTGTGTGAATCTTTGAACTGAGTATATTGGTCGATAGAACAGTAAAGAACGTACCGTAAAGTGATTAAAATTGAACACTTAATGAAACTCAATGGGAGTGTTTTCTAAATGGCCGATTGTCCCTTAATGTTGTTCAAATGTTTACATAGCCCACAAGAGTACGTTGAAAATAACTGATTTAAAATTTTGATAATATTGACTTTAGAAATATAACCACAAATTATGATTTATTACGAAATTCATTAATGGATGGAAACTTTAGATAAACCGCTGTGGAAAAATAAGTCGGGCGATATTTGGAATGAATTCGAGAGGCTGTCATGTAAACATATTCCAGCTATATATGCGGGTCATTTTTGCATCGATTAATATTGAAATAGACAACTTTTTGATGTATTATATGAAAATCTTTAGAGTTGTCAGTCATTTCATTGTTGTTATTGTTTGAGGGATTCCTACTGGACTTGTCGCTCTCCGAAATAAATGACTACCACTTTACCCTAAACAAGTCAGAGAGTCGACTCACGGAGGGATATAGTTGCACGTTATAAGGATGAGCTAAATGTGGAGAAAATTTATGCTTTACCGTTACACTTGTATCATATTTTATTCATTACCTAAGTGTAGAAATGGCTCTCCACAGCGATTAGTGTGCTAATTAATTTCATGATATATTAAATTGATTTTACGAAGCGTACATATTTAATTCGTCGTCTTTGTTGTCCGTATTAAAATTAATGTTACTAGGGCAAAACCAATGGCTTACAAAAGCCAAGCAACCCTAGAAAATCACTAACGTAACAGTGTTTCATATAATTAATGATGAAATATTTCGATTTATAAAGCCAATGAAAGTACTGAGTTCTGAAATTATTTTAAATTATTAAGATAGTAAATTTGTTAACAAAGCAACAGCTATAATTTGGGAGGGGATAAAAGATAAATGAATAAGTTAAATAAAAAAAAAAGATAAATGAATTAAGAGATTAATATTAATTGATAAAGAAATAAATAACTAAACAAAGCAGCTAAGTTGCACCAAGACGTCACGATCATATCATAGCCAGCGAAACTGAGCACGGTTCGGCCTTCGGTGCTTTATCAACGACGTTTCCCGATCTGATAACTGCCCTTGCTTCTGGCCCAGCCTCTGTAACAGTGTTACTTAACAAACAGGATTTTTCACGAGGGCGTATCCCTGTATGAAGGACCTGGCACTTCAGTTAACAAAGCGGAAATAGGTCCTACTTATCGCGTTTGATGGCTTACAATTACCGAGTCTATTAATACCAATAATGGCTAGTCTATAGGACAGCCTCAGCTACACAGACATGCTGTAATGTCCTGTCTCCGTGTATGCTTTGTGTGTGTGTGTGTTTTTTTGTCCATTTTATCTTTACTTGCACCTCCTTCTGGTGTTAGTTCATATTTGAACAGAGTTGCTTGCAAACTTGCATCTCTGCATCGGACAACATTTCGGGGCTATATTTAGACGAAATCTCCCCCATTTTTACAACGCGGAGATTAAGTTTCAACTTATCACTAAGTGGTGTTAAATTTTAAGTTTATTTAAATACGATTGCTCTTTTGTTAATGTCCTGCTTTAAATGATCTGTGACTGGCTCCGATGACATTTTATTTTAGACTTTTCCTTGTGCATATAATGGTAGGAAACAGCGTTTATTGCAGACAGATCGACGTCGAGTATCACATCCGACGTTAACCCCTGCGGGAAATTTGATTAAAACACTATTATCAATAAATAAGTTTAGGACATTGTAATTGTCTATATTTTATAATTATTTATTGCTTTGCTGTAAATATTATAGAAGTTCATCGCAGTAATATACATATTCGATCAGTATTTGATAATATTAAATTTTCTACTATATATAGTCCAAAATAATGACCAGGCTATTATATCAAGTTTACTTGACATTACAACAGTAGTGTGTATATATTTCAAATACGCACATCCGCATTAGAAAACCGCATTCAAAAGATTCCCAAGAAAACACCATCTATTTCTCATTAGTAAGATAGCTAAGGAAGAAAGTGGATGTTAAATAAGCGCAAGAAGAAAGGCTGTCTGGTGGTTTCTTTGATCATTTAGACGTTACACGTATTAGACATTTCTTTTAGAGATCATTTTGTCGAACAAGCAACTGCATAAGTTTTAGAAACATATGCTAATATATCCCTTTTCACGATCAGTGCTTAGTGTCAACAAACGTATGTTCGTGATACAAAGATATATTCTTGTAGACATAATAACCTAACCGGCATACATCGACTTGACATAACAGACTGACATTCACTGGGAGCAATGTTCTGGACACAGACGAAATATTTATCATCATATTTATTCATTCCATCCGCTTCGTCATTTGACCTTATTCAATTTGTGATTTTATTCATTTCAATTAAAGGCCACGAAATAAATTATCCTAATGAAAAAATCAGAGTCATTTCATTATCGCGTATCCGTTATAACACTGGTTGTGAATAACGAAGCAAGCAATTCTATGCCAGATATTCCAGGAAATCACTGTGTTTATGGATGGTATAAATATATATACATGTATAGGTATATGCATTTAAGGTTATAAAGTATATGTGTATCGTTTCTGTCTCTCATGAACAATAGACGTTTATGCATTTGCTTTGACCAATCAGAAAACTGATATTATAAGAAAAGAAAATTCAAGAAATGCAACATATATCGAAGTTACCTATATAATGCAAAACATAAAGATACAAGACTTGGGACTGCTAGGTTTCTCGAAACAAAATAATACATGGTGACAAAGTAATGGAAAAAGGAAAAAAAAAAAAAAAACAAAAGACAAATAAATAAGATGACAAGAAATTGGAGAAACTACACAGAAAACACATGTTCTTTTAATAATTCATGGACAGACAGAAAGACATTCAATCAAATGAGTCAGAATAGCCCATCTCATTATGTGCATTGTGAAGGTAGGAGTGCGCGTGACATTTCTTGTGTAAGGGGACTGTTAGAATCAACCTATTGTAGTTCTCTCTCCTGAAAGCTAAAACACGGGCTGTCCGCTTCAAGACATGTCACTGAAAAACGTCAATGAACATAACAGCGGGCCGTTAATACTTAACAGGTTAAACCATCAATAATAGAGGTATTTCTCACTAATGTGTCAACTGTACGATGATTTACTTGTGAGTGAATAAATAAATGTTTAAATGAATTTCATTACCGATAATGTAGGGTTTATGGAGACCCTTAACTGAATATACATGGGCTCAAAATAGTGTCAGATAAAGTTGTTTGAGTGTATACAAATAAAAAAATGTACATTTTTTGTGTGTTAAATTTCAAATTATAAAAAAAAATTTTTACAAAAATAAAATTACTTAAATTATATCTGAAATATTATCACCTATATTTTAGTCGCTATCCCAAGTTATATTCTCACCTCCATTATAATGGGACTGTTTTGCCATTCCGTATGCTTATTGTTCTATGAAATTCAATACACATTGTTATAAGAAAAGACTCATCGACCGAAGATGCTGTTGTGGAAATAATTCAATTTTTAAAACCTGTTTTGCGTAGGTTCATCTTTTATTATTAATGAAAATACTTTATGCAATGTGCCCCATTCATCATCTCCTAACAAAACCTTTCTGAGAAATGAAATGATCAATGCGGTATACACTGCATACGTTATATGTTATATATATACTTTACTATTCAATACAAAACACATTAGCATTATGTATCATCATATGGAACATCATTTGTATCACGGAGGATCTAGAGGTACGTATCGGCCAGTGTAGCCACAATTTAGCACTATATAAAATCGACATAAACCTGGTCAGGCGCATCCTTATTGTCGTCGATAATTTGGAACGAAAAGTTAAACTGCTTTTCGGAAATAAAATGCGCCATTAACTCAAAAGAAAAGGACATGTTTTGTGCGAGAAGGACAAAGTTCTTCGGCGGGGAGGTGGGATAGTGTAGAGAGTCATTCAATAGTAACATACATCCGTTGGAGTAAAACGACGTGTGTAGAGTTTGTGAAATGTCTTCTTACGAACTAGTGTATATTTTGTATTAATTTTGCAGAATATAAAAAGGTAGATGAATGGAGTGATGAATTGATGAATGAAATGATGTGTACAGTATTTTTCTATTATGTGAATGTACAGTTATGGAATACATAAAAGATACAATTCGTAATGAATTCACTATTGGCATGTGAAGAAAAATAATGAGAGAGAGATAGAGAGAGAGATTACATAATTAATTACAAAACTGAATTTACTATAAAGTTTTCCGATTTATCTTGCTACCCTATGGGTTATTGGACTTACTGAGCAGTGTATTAATATAAAAGGAAGAAACACATTTATTGAAGAAAAATACATGGTATTCTTGACTTCAGAAAAAGTTGATTCACTAAGTTGAAAAATTATGACTCGGCGGGACGTGTAGCTGAAAACACAGACAAACAGACAGACACACAAGAATAACATCAGCGTGTAAATAAAAAACACAGACAAACAGACAGACACACAAGAATAACATCAGCGCGTAAATCAAAAATGACGCTAGTGCACTGGGTTTCAACCCCGGGTTTTCACTTATCATTCATTCACATTTTCCCTAAACCAACAATCCTTGTTGGACCAATGCAGGGGACACATTATCAATATGTATAAAGCCCATATAAGCGATTTTTTTTAATTCTAATGATGATTTAAAAAAAAAATGTTCCAACTGCTTTACATGTTACATATATCTTATTGTATTTTTTGCATGTTTTTTTACTAAAATAAATTGAAAAAAGTGTATTTCTAATATATTATTTTTTTGTTATATTTTATTTTTTATAAAAATAATGATAATATTTATGATATTATTATTAATGATAATAATAATATGTTTCCTAAATATATAAAGGATATTTGTTTAGTGTGTTTATTAACAAATATAAACTTGAATATTTTTATAACCATTTAATCAAATATCTTTAACTCATTACTGTTTACTTAATACCTTCTTGCTTTTTTCTAACAATAATTAGAGTTTAGACGTGAAGCACATTGACTTTTTAAGGCGTATATTGTACTTCCATGCTTCATGAAATGATGTCAGGCGTATCGGGTACAAGTGTACAATTGAGGATATTAACAAATGGGGAAGAGGACGACGCGCGTCAATATTTACATAAACTCAATTTAGTAAACAAAGTGCCAAAGAAAAACCTTGCACCAAACCATAATGAAATTCCCAAAACTTGCAGGTGAAGATTTTCCGAATTGAAACACATTATTTATTAGCTGGTGGACCTATGCGGTGAAGTATTTATATGTCATGATAATGTTACACATTTATAGCATGAATACGTATAAATTATGAAAAGTGTAATTTAGAAACTTACGGTTTTGCTTTCGTAATTTGTGCCATTACCCTTAGAAATAATTCTTTATTTTCTGGTTATATGTTTTAATGTTTTATGTATTGTGATGTAATGATATTAATTATATTATTTGCGGTTGCTTGGATTTATTTCAAAGGCGACTTACTGCAAAAGTGTAATTAATAAGCAAATTGTATAGCGCAAAGACAGATGGAAACAGTATTAAAATAATTTCAAAATGCTGTTTGTTTGTTTGCATTTTTTTCAAAGGATGAAATAATTGAAAATAAAATAGATCAAATATTTGATTAATAAACGCACATTACGTCCTCTATTAATTTGTACAGCTCAAGTGCTTATGCGGTCGGATTAATTGTAAATAGAAAAATAAATCGTTTTTGATATTCTTTTCAAAAGGAATTACACACGTAATAAATAAATCAATTAAAAATAAGCCCACCCAGGCTCAGTGCTCTGCGTGTTGGCTAATCTTACCTGTTTACAAAGCCATGCTGTTGGGTCGGGGTTCGATCCCTCTGTCGTCGGTTCTTGAACCAGTTGCTGACCTGAGTCAGTGTCAGGCCGGTTTTCTTGGCCAGACTCCTTTTCTCGTCCGGAGTTGGGTATCTATTGCCTTTGTAACATTCCTTTAAGGCCTGGCGGGATTTCTCTTTAAAGCAATACACAGTTTCTTCGCCGTCCCAGATTGTTTTTGGCAAGGGGTATTTCCTTCGAAGTCTATACTTGTCCACGGCTCCCAGTGGACGGCCGCGGATTTTTTGCGCTTCCATGTAGTGCGCTTTGTACCACAAGTTCTGTAAAAAAGCATGATTTGATGAGTCGAAATTATGGCTTTCCAATATAGCGTACAGTTCTCGGTAGCTCCCTCTGTGGAAAGCTACCGTGGCTCGAGCCTTTAACACTGCCTCGCTGCCGCGGAGTAGCTCACTGGGCGGGAGGGACCACAAGAAGCGAGCGAGTCTGTCTATGTCACCTTTCTGCTGTAAAGCCTCACAAACACAAGCGACCTGCTCCGGAGAAAAAGTCAAATTTTTGCCGTTCGGTATGTCCGAGTTCGAAACATTTGATGACGGCGATGACGCACTTGAGCACTGCCCACTTTCTTGTCCCGAACCTGAGTTGGCATCAATGTTCAAGGTATCTGGCGGCGTGTTTAATGTCACTAGATCCCCGCCAGTGGGGGGGACCATGGTCCCGTTACACACAGGAGAACCGGCGTGCACCACAGAGTCAATACCGCTCGAATTCAACTCCATGCTGATACTCTATCTACCTAAAGAATGCCGAATTTTGAGACATTGGGTTTAATTCTACCCTGAAATATGTTTAAATTTATGCTACTGCGACAAACTCACTGAAGCTTGCTAGATACTAATGTTTACTATATAAGCGATCATGTGGCTTTACGTCGGCTGTGATTGGACACTGCTAAGATAGAGGCAGACCTAATCAATGGAAAGAGGGCGGACTCTGAGCGGAGATATCCGATGCCTGAACAATAGATTATGCGGGGACTCGCATTCTCGATATGATAGTACTGACGTACAGAGAGGACGAGCCGATAAGATCACACTTACGCCAGACACGGAGACTGAGGAACACAGGATCTGGCCATTGTCAGACGTGATCTATTGCTCCAATGCTCCAGTTCATACTTAATACCCATTAAACGTTCATAATAAAAGATTTTCTGCCATAATTTAAGTTTACAAATGTTTGTGAGCGACATACTAGGCTTAAATGAGGGATACATTTTCACGGATACAGCTATTTCTTCAGACTCACTTATTTTCTGATTATCAATGTAACATGAGGGGAAAAACAGTACGTATTTGGAATTTTACATTAAAAATAACAGGATGAAAAGGCTTAGAATTTTAAATTCATCAAATTTAGAAATGTCTTAAAAGAGTTTAGCTGATGACATTCCTCAACACTTATGTTTAGCATTGTATTTCATTTTCACATTCTTTTGTTTCGAAACACTTTCGAGATATTACATAATTATAGGATTAATACACTTTGATAAAAAATTTTTCCGTAGCATTTACTAAATTATATTGGTTTTTTTTTAATTTTTTTTAATATCCAATATCTGTTTAGGAATACCTTGCTAATTGATAAAGATTATTATTTTCTGTATTGAAAATATCTTACAACACTAGTTATTAATATATTTGACGTATTAGAATTAGTACGCTCTGAAATGAGATGGAATAGGCATCTAAAAGTAAAATAAAAGTTTATAAAATCTCTCTCACACAAGCAACAGAATCCGGCATTATGAAATAGTGCACATTATTACGTTTTTCGTATCGAATAGCTTTCAATATTACCTTTATGACGCCATTTGTTACATCAATTTCAATTTTTCAAAACGGTGTCGAATAAAAAAAGGGTTTAATGAGGCTGTGTGTGTGTGTGTGTGTGTGTGTGTGTGTGTGTGTGTTTGTTGAAATTACATTTTACTAATGTAATATTCGACCCGACTTAATTTATCTTTTATTTAAACCACGAAGCTACATTAAACATCTAGGTATTCACATCTCTGTTTAAACCATCACATTTTCCCCGTCAAGTGCATCTTTCAAGTGTCCATGAGTTGCGTTTGACTATTCTGTTATTAAGAACTAGCCATGATTTCTGAACACACCTTTATTGAAATATAAAACAAAACAAAACAAAATAAAATAAATAAATAAATAAATAAATAAGATCCATAGCATTTCTTAATACATGTACTTGTATAACTAGACTAATATTTTTCTGCATCTGAACATCTTGTGTGCTAAGTACAGAAGCACACAAAAGCAACAGGCAGGCAGAAAAATAAAATGATAGATAGATAGATAGATAGATAGATAGATAGATAGATAGATAGATAGATAGATAGATAGATAGATAGATAGATAGATAGATAGATAGATAGATAGATAGATAGATAGATAGATAGATAGATAGATAGATAGATAGATAGATAGATAATCTCTGCTACGCATGCGCAATATTAATTTATCGTCTGCTGTCACTTTCTAACGGTTCTCGCTACCTGCGGGAAAGGTGGAAGATTATCGATCCGCGGTCTTGACATCCGTGTCATACTTGTGCTGTATTCCTCCGCCATTGGGCAGGTGAGCTCGTACTTGATTAAATTTCGAAGTTTAGATGAGCAACTTAATGTGTATGACAGAAATGACAACATGCGAGGTGGTAATGTACTGATTATGCCTAGCATTCATTCAACAGATTCCTTGTTCAAAGTTATGGTTTTGCCTGTAAACATGTTTAATACATCACGTGTCAAATATGTCCTGCACTAATTACTTTGCAGGAAATGTATACCGTAAAGTGAGCAAGTATTGTACATTAATATAAAACTGAATGATTTGCAGACAAACCTTATGATTTTTCGTAATAGAAAAAATAGCCTAAAATGAATGACATAGACAGACACCATGGCACTGCATTCAGGCAATCATAGGTCAGGATCAAATATCGTTGCTAAATTTTAAACTACACTTGTCGAATCACGTAAGTTATATATTAAATAGTAAGTTTTTTTTTAGTTATTGATTTGAATAAGTAAATAAAATAGGTATACAGAAACTTGAGTATCTTCATCACTGAAACTTGTTTTTAACTCAATAAAATATTTTACATATGCATAGGAACATATTTTATTTTAAATTACTTTTTTTTCACACGATACACGAATTATTACCAATTATTTTATTGATATCTTAGACAGAAGAAATTTAATTCAAATCTCTCAGATCTTCATTTCACAATAAGATCTTGCAAGTCATATCGTCACGATTTTGTTTATAACGTTACTCTTATTTTCGTTTGACACGTCCTACAATGTACTTAAGCCCAACCCGCATTAATATTCATGTATAAATTAATGACTCGATGAATATCAATTTACTGAACTTTGAATGGTACATGAAACAATGGATTTTCCTTTGTCGTAGAGAATATTAGTTACGAGATTGTATGAAAAACAAACAAACAAACACATAAAGAAACACACACTGATAAGGGAGCTCCTGGAAGAAAATAAATGTTCCAGATCTGCCCTGTTTGCCAAGATATCAAAGGGTTAAAGGTTAAATTACGAATCTTATATATTACCAAAACTTTCCTCCTGGGAAAAAACAACAACAACAAAAAAAAAACAAAAAAAAAAACATTGCACCTCCTCCCTACTTTTTTTATTATTGATTTAAATATACATGTACCATACTAAAATAATGACATTCTATGTGTTAAAAATAAAGTAAGACTGCATTATTCACGCAAAAAATGGATGGAATGATGGATGGATAAAATATTCATTTTCTAGATTCAATACAGCCAGCAATTATCGATCGACAAATAGTTACAGACTGGGGAAGTTCGTACTAATTATTTCTCATACTATTATTTATTTTCATACCATTACCTGTGTGTGAGGAAAAATTAGTTTCAATTCAGTGAGGATCTGAATATTTTATTGAAAGTTGACTATATTAAAATACGAACACGATCCAATGACATCAAATGACACAGTCTTTCTTGTTTAGAAATAAACATTCAATTGCATCAATATGGAAATTATCATCCAGGATCTATTTGCATGTTAATCACCACGGCGTTCAATCATCCATTTTCGATTCATGTGGACTAACTTAGGAAGGGTGTATGATTATCGACAAATCCTGAGGAACTTGCAACATCTCGCAGATTCACGTCGAACATTATACTATTGTTTATCGTATCGTTTAAGTCTACAATAGCCATTGGCTGCATGTAGCATTTCGTTAGGGTAACAAACAAGAGTGGAAGAATTTTCTTCTTGGCTTTTGTCTATGTATGAGCGTATGAACATCTATTTGTGTGTGTGTGTGTGGGGGGGGGGGGGGGGGTTGTATTATGAGAATGTAGCATATGTGTGTTTATTTTCATATGTGTGTAAATGTATATAAAATTTTTATACATGTTGTATTCACATTACCTGCCATCATGTAAAATTGCCACATGGGTCTATGGCCTTCTGGAATTTAAAAATAAAAAACTTGAAACTTGAAAACTTGTAAAAGTAATGTGTATATTTTATAAAAACACCAACGACGACAACAACAACACAAGTTTTGTAATGTAGGTAATTGTAAAGTTATCAAAGGTGTGCTCTGGAAATTCGAAAGTCACATAATCAAAAAGAGAAATGGTTCATATTAAGAATGAACATATATATGTACTACATTTTCATTTTTTATCAATTATGATTTAACTTTATTTATCTATAATTATCATTATCATTATCATTATTTTATTTTTCGGCATTTAGTAAATCCTCCAGATTATCAGCGCCCTGCAGATATACATCAGATTTAAAGATATTATTTATTTAACCCTTTCCCTCAAAGAGGAAACCATGAAAAGACCTATGCGAACAGCATAAAACCAGATCAGCCTGCGAGTAACTCGCAGGCTGATCAGGTTTTATGCTGTTCGCTGCTCCTCAGTGGTCTGGAAATGAGGACTTTATAATTAAATTTGGTAAGGTTTAACTGTGGTTTTCTGCAGATCAGGCTTTATGTGGTACCTATTGAGGGCGTCAAAATGAGCTGGTTACTGTTTGATTTTGATCAAAATAATCAAACAATTTGTATAATGATTGATAAAATCGCAACACAACAAGTTTAAATTTCTAACTTTAATGAGTCTATGGACAACAATAGTTCAAAAGTAGGTTAACATACACCTAAAATAAAATATATAGATTTTGCCTATCTAGTGTTGCATTTATAAGGGGATATCAAGACGGTTTTTCATTAATTATAAATAGTTATTTTAATACTCCGTTATTCTAAAAACAATATCTAATTGTTTGCATATGACACAAATAATCCAGGTGCGAATCGTGAGTTTGGCGAAAACTAAGTATGTCTGTAATTACGTGTATTTAAGGAATATGAATTATTGAAACTTTATGCCTGATGGCCATGAATAACCCATCCAACAAACAAGACAAAGATCAACATAATATGTATTATTTATATCGCGGATGTCCAAATTGAGTCCATAAGAATAAACAATATGTAGTTATGTTAAAAATAAAAGATCAAACCACAACAAAGCGGGTAAGTAAACGCCGCAATAAATTGTTCTATATAAATAAACAATCGCAAGAAGTGTTTCATTCCTTAATTCCTTATACGGGTTATTATTATTATATATGCGATTCATGATTATTATCACGACTGCTCTTGTTATTATTATAATTATGAATATAAGAAATAGTAGCAGTAGTAGGAGAAGTGGAAGTAGAAGCTGGAATTCATTTTTAAACTTTCCCTGTCGGGAGCGGAGAGTTGAGGGATTGATCATTTAAAGGCCTAACCAATGATACTGGTGGCTCCCTATATGGCACTTAGAACAAATGAATGGTCGCCCGGTGTAAAGATAATGTGACTGAATGTAAGATCACGATACGTGTCCATGGCTAGATACTGCAAACGGCTGAAAAAATATCCACCAGACAAACGCATTTTCTGTTATTAAGCATGATAATGATATACCCAGAGATCGATTTTTATTTTATGGTACCTTTATTCAGGTATATTTCAAAAGCATGTTGTTGATAAATATCAGCAATATATTTTTTTAAGATTCATTAACCAGACTGACTGCCTAGGTAATTTGCTAAAATAAAAATTATGCGACATGGAAATGCGCCAAATTAAAAAAAAATTGAAACCACTTTAAATAAATTCGAACACTTGGCGCATTTGGCGCACGATAGCGGAGGACCTAAATATCAGATATTTTAAAGTTAAACATAGCCAAGATCTCGTCTATTTGATATGTAATATATTAAAGAAAGTACAGAATATATCACGTTACACAGTGTTTTTGTTGAATTGAATTGTTAGTGGAATTCGACCTTGCTTTTATATAACGAAATAAATATAATCCTTATACTATGAATCAGAGGTGTCCTTTTTTTTTACGAAAACTGTAGCGTCCTTATATTACGAAAACATTTGCGTCATTATATTACGAAAACAATTGCGTCCTTATATTACGAAGAACAACAACAACAACAACAACTCACTTTCAGGGGCAGATAACACAAAAAGTAGAGTGGTGACCCCCATTTCCCCCCCCCCCATAAAGTTTCTAGAGTAATTCTCTATAATCATGCAAAGTTTAATAAAAATTCTCATGTCTAGTTTTGATTTTCCTTCTTTGTCTATATAGTAAAATAAACTGTATTGGGCGTGTATGACTTTTAAATGAACCATTTCTAGTTTTATTATGTGGCTTTCTAACTTCCAGAGCCTTATCTGTATCAGTAATACATTCAGTGTATATACGGCGTAAATATTCGGCTACGTCAATGGCTACGTCAAACCTCGTGATATTTCCTGGTTATTTGACTTTCAAGTTTAATAGCACATGTTTTATGATTAAAAAAAAAAAAGACAAGCACATTACCATCAAAAATAAAATTGATGTAAAAAAATACTAGCACTATGACTCAATTTTATTTTTCTGTAGCAATGTTATTCTTCAATGGTAATGTTTTTGTTTGTTTTCCTTTTATTAATTCCCTGGTACGTGCCGTACGCCTATGTATACGCATATATACAGAGAAATATCTATAAAAAGTGAATATATTCCATCTAAGTAAAAATTAAAACCACATTTATGTGAATTTACTGTTTAATACTTATATGCGATATCATTATCCCCAAAATTACCCCAGTGATAGGTAGAATTGTTAGCTGCACCCTTGGCTGTAGGAAAGAGATTTGTGGGAATCACTCAAGAGAATAGTTTAAATGCGATGGAGCCTTGTTTATCAGGAGATATTTCCACGAGGACACCGCTTACAGAGAGATCTAATTGTCCCCTGAAAAACAACAGCTTAGATTTGTTGTGGTTCGGCAAGTGTGAAGCAACGAGGTCAACAGCGCCGTTAAATGCATGTTTCCTGCCTCGACGGCGAGAAACAATGCTTATCGTACGAACTAACGGATAGGCGTACATCCATTGACAAAAAGACCACCAATTGTGAAGAGCAGGAAAATAAACTGAAAAGAATCGGAAATGGACAGTGTATAATTAGGCTAATATATCGCACAATAGGAATTCAATTAAGTTAATGAATGATTTTTCCACCCTAGTGTAAAATCGTTTTCCTGTGAACAGAGCAGTTGATCTAGTGTGAATTGAGTGGAAGCGCACGTTTGCATTTCGCTCCGGAAATCTAAATAGGTCATTAAATATATAACAGACTTGTTAAATATTGCACTTACTTAGGCTTGAACTCTTCGGATTATTTGTCAAGCCTGTACGTACGGATGTTTCTAAATATAACTTATATTTGTCATCATTGCGCTTTGCATGACGACTCGTAACATGCATGACTGTCTGGCACGTGGGAAATACTGCCCAAAGAATGAATAAATGTCTGGTCAACTAGTCCCGGCAGGAGTCAAGTGACAAAGTGGTCATGCATATCCCATGCATGCATTTCCACCGGAACTCATTGTGTACATGCAAATACGTCAATAACATTTGATATGTACTTATTCATTATCTAATTGTCATGTTTGAAATGACATTAATTATCCAGTCTGTAAAGACTTCATTTCAAACGTGGATGTCACGAACGGTCCCGGCGGCTGAATGGTTTCAGCGCCCCATTGTCTTGAAGTCGTGAGTTTGATTCCCGGTTGCGAAATACCTGTGTCGATAGCAAATGGTATATGTGATTTAGTACATACATGTATCTCTCTTGCTTGGTGTTCAGTAAATAAGGAGAGTGGCAGAACTGGTCGACCTTGTGTCACAGTGCTATATCTGTCCTATGTAGAACAAGCTACGTTTGAATGATCGCCATCGGGGGTGGGAGGCTTAGACCTTGGGGATCAAGGTCATTTGAAGGTCAAGGTCACCTAGCGGGTAGTGTTTCCGTGTTATGGTCAAGGTTAAAGTTGTGTGACAAACAGACAAACCAAAAACAACATGTCCTATCAGGGGACATATAAAAAGTCCAATTTAAACGACTGAAATACTGTCAGCAGTGCAAGTACGATACAACCGGTAGTTGCACTGTGGTGTAATATTGAGCTCTCTGTAGATAGTTCGAACTTGTAACTACAGTTCAAACTGTATAAGCGACCATCTGTATTAATCGGTCATCCTGCATATAGCGGTCAGTTTTAATATCACCCAATTAGCATTTTGTCTTTCATTTAGCGGCCACACATTTGACAGTCACAAATTTTGTTCTCGACTGATCGCTTAAGACAGTTCTGACTGTATACTACAATAAGGTAGATGATTATTAACCCTTTCCCTCATACAGGAAACCATGAAAAGACCTATGCGAACAGCATAAAACCAGATCAGCCTGCGAGTAACTCGCAGGCTGATCAGGTTTTATTCTGTTCGCTGCTCCTCAGTGGTCTGGAAATGAGGACTTTATAATTAAATTTGGTAAGGTTAAACTGTGGTTTTCTGCAGATCAGGCTTTATGTGGTACCTATTGAGTGCGTCAAAATGAGTCTATATGAGGGAAAGGGTTAAACATGAGTATCCAGTTCTTCTCATCGACAATGCTCTCTCTCTCTCTCTCTCTCTCTCTCTGCAGATTATACCGTCATTATTGATATATAATGTATTTAAAAATCATTATTGTACGCTGACATCTCTCTCTCTCTCTGCATATTATATCATATCATTGTTGATATATAATGTATTTTGAAATCATTATTTTTCTCTAACGTCATATTTCGCTATATCTGCATTAATGTCATGTTCGTTGGAACATTTATTTTTTGATTTATTAAATACCCGAAATATACAACAACAAAAAAATCGCAGGGGAATATATTCGTGCATAAAATCATCAACGAAAATTACCCCCCCCCCCCCGCGCCTCTCAATCCAACGAAAATTAATTAACGATTATATGGTATATGTTATATAGTGGTATTTGGGCGTGTTTTTTGTAGGTTTTATCATGTGTGTTAAACGATAAACATTTAGTGCAAGATGATAAATATTGTGTTCTTATCTGAAGTTGTCTCGTTGTGAAATTGTATTTTAATTCGATTCAATAGTTGCAATAATATTGAGTAACCGGAACATCCAGAATTCTGCATTCGCTGATTATTTGTAAATTTCGCATTTATCTAAAGAGAATAATGGTGATGATGATGATGATAATGATGATGATGCTGACGATGATGATGATGATTTGATATTTATTTGATATTTAATTATCATGATAATGTCGACAACAAAGAGAACAAACATCACACTGACTTTATATTTTTTTAAAGATATCTTCTCACTATCATTCCGGATCAAGAATTTCTCAAAAAACCGACGGCCTTCTCCACACTTCGTATTTGAATAGATCTATCGCGACAACAGGTACGCAAGTTTATCATCTGATACTATTTTTACTCTCCGTCGTCTGCTGGGATCGAGTTCCCCGCTCCTCTTTCAAGCAGCACAGATACAACACACGACCAACCATTCATCATCTGAAATATTCATCTGTTGACAAATTGAACGGCCGTTTTCACTAAATTTCACGGCATTTAAGATTTAATGCGCGTGCGCAGTGGCTAGACTGCACGTGCCGATTAATGCTCTATAAAGTTGATTATAGCGTGAAACGAAGTCTATCGATGATGAGAAAGTGGTCCGGGTAAAAAGATACACTTATAAAATACAATACCTAGAAAATGTCTCTTATTAAGCCAGCATTAAAGTCGTTAAGGTTGATTAACTCGAATTAGCCTGATCATAAATGCGTCCGTGAACTTCCACCCTCGCCATTGAAATAAACACATGGGTCCTCTTTCATCAAACAAAATATATATCAGTTCTCCTATCCCTGATCATCTCTAAGCATCCTTCATTTACCAAAGAAAGCAGACGAAAACTAAATATTCACTTTTGCATGAAAGAATTGATTCGTTTCCACAAAGAAAAATATAAAAAGATGAGGAAAAAAACACCGATTGTAGATTTACTGTATATTGTGCCCTATAATAGGATAATGTATAATGATAGACAGAGAACTGAAATGCTCATAGAACGCATAGAAAAGATAGGTTGTTCCAAACAGGGTCAAGAAATCATATATTTGCCGCGTATCCAGGCAATTTGGTTTGTGTCGACAGATAAATAAAACAATAAAAAAAGGGGGAAAAATTTAAAAAATTGCAACATGAAAGAGATAAACAAAATAATCTCAACATATATAAAACATCTTCAGAAGGCATCCATTATTTGCCCCAAGATTGGTGTGACCCAAATCCCCACCCTCTAGGATCATCGCTGCTCCAAGTTTGCGTACAATTCAAAATCATCCAGGTACCCCCAGCAGAAAAACATTGCATTCTATATTCTGATGTCTCCTGACACCTGCTCGACATAACGCACTGATTCGGTCATGCGTGTCCTTTTCATTCAGTAATGACGGCTATCACATAAATATGATAAATGCGATTGTTTTTTCTATTCATTTCTTTCCACATTTTTAGCAATTAGTGATTTAATATAGCATAACGAATGGTGACCACAGTCTGTTATAAATGGGATATGTATACCAGTTGATAAGAGCTATGAAAATTCTAACAGATTAAGTAGAAATATTACCCGACGGTAAACAATCCAGCTTTTTCTCTCTATAGATCTGAATATTAAGTGACACGAATTATGAATATTAAACGTATATATCTCACTCCGGCGTCTCTTATAGTCACCTAGCTAAAGATGTCAGTTCTTTGTTGACGATTCTACAATAGAGAGCGAGAGCGAATCCGCCGTGGTGGCCATTGTGTGTAATAATCATAAATATTTAATTTATATTAGAATGTATGAAACGACATCTGATTATGACACTTATAATCTCCGACAGTAAACTATGTAGATCTCATTTGGTTTTGACATGTCGAGAACAAGCTGAGAGTGGAGGTAAGTATGTTATACCCGGTCATGGCGCCTGTAAAGGTTCCTATACATTTCCAGTGTAATACTTTATGGTTAGATAAGTGTGGTTAGATTTCCACTATATGTGCTTTGATTTCCAAAGCATGTGGTTAGATTTCCAATGTATGTGGTTAGATTTTCAATGTAAGTTGTTGTTGTTGTATTGGGGTTTACCGTCGCTGCGATAGTATTTCAATCATATAGCGACGTCCAGCTATTTACAGGTGGAGGAAGACCCCGAGTACACAGAGGTACCCGGGTAGAACCACCGACCTACCGCAAGCAAGCTGGAAGGCTTCCTCACATGAAAAATCCGAAGTCCCTACCGAGATTCGAACCCACAGCGGTGAGGGGCTGAGAGATTTGTAGTCCACGACTGTAACCGCTTGGCCACGGCGGCCCCCTCCAATGTAAGTAGTTAGATTTCTAGTGTATACGGTTTGATTTCCAATGTACGTGGTTAGATTTACAGTGTATACGGTTTGATTTCCAATGTACGTGGTTAGATTTACAGTGTATACGGTTTGTTTTCCAATGTACGTGGTTAGATTTACAGTGTATACGGTTTGATTTCATATGTATGCGATTAGATTTCCAGTGTTTATGGTTACCCCTTTTATGTAGTTAAGTTTCCACGATGACGATAATTTTTACAGGTGAGTGACCATAACAATTATAGTTAATTTATGCCTGCGTTTCATAAAATATGTATCTCAAATGGAGATTGCCCTGTACTCGAATTTTTTTGGATTTTAGAACTGCATTATTAGCCTAGAAAAAAATGGAAATCTTTCAAATATGATATTTTTATATTGTCATTGCAGATATTGCTCTTTTATTTTCAAATGACAGTGATACAGGATTTGAGATTTTTGAGATGAGGAAAATCTCAATTTTAAATGTTTCATGATAAGCATGTCCGTTTGATAATGCTTGGTAAAAGGTTGTTCTATATATAAAAGAATATTCCGATCTGATATAGTTTCCTGCTTGATTTCTGATAACTGTTAAGAAAAGTATTTAGTTGAATATTTTCATCAAAGCACCCCAAACGGAAGACATTGAGCTTTCATAGGATAATCTAATCAATTTATCAAATACGCCAGTTAATTATATATATACATATATTTTGTCTTGATCTGTAACACAAATACGCTGTTTCAGTCAATGTTTTTAACCCTTTCAAATGTATTTAAAATTCAAAACAGTTGATTAACATTTAACTTTCGATTTACGGTGTATTTAGTGGAATTATTTGTTTACCAAATTTACTGTAAAAATTGAATACGGTTCTTATTTCTATTAAATAAACAGTAAATATTCATTAAAAACTTCATTGATGCAAGTGAACTTTACTAAGCAAATACGCCCCGTGTTCTTGATTATACTTAACCCTTTCCCTCATATAGACTCATTTTGACGCACTCAATTGGTACCACATAAAGCCTGATCTGCAGAAAACCACAGTTAAACCGTACCAAATTTAATTACAAAATCCTCATTTCCAGACCACTGAGGAGCAGCGAACAGCATAAAACCTGATCAGCCTTCGAGTTACTCGCAGGCTGATCTGGTTTTATGCTGTTCACATAGGTCTTTTCATGGTATCCTCTATGAGGGAAAGGGTTAAGTACGATCTCAGGCTCAAATTTGAGTATCATAATCAAATTCCTCACTGTCTTCAGCATAATTAAGTACGTATTGGGACTAAGCTGAGAATGTGCTTAAAAAGAAGTTGACCATGATAATCATATTTAAATCTGAGTTTGAGAAGGAGTACGATTAAAACTTGAGGTATGATCGTATAGACAAGTCTACCCTTACTAATATCGTTTTTATTATTTAAAATATATTATTGTTTAAAATATGTTATTTTTATTTAAATTATTATTATTATTATTAGTAGTAGTAATAGTAGTAGTAGTAGTATCAAGACAACGCAAGCATGCAACGGTTATCCCCCTTGCCGTCTGCACCCACAGCGACACTGCGGTGGTAATCCGCTCACACCGCACATCTCTGTAATCATTATTTATCATTTTCGTTGCCTTTTAATGTCTTCTTGGTTCTGCACCGCGACCAGCCAAGTGGTCAAGAGTTCAGATAGATCAAAGACTGGCATCTTTCCGGAATAACGCCCTTTATCGCGTGCCTCGAGATAACGAGAGCCGCGCCCACTGGTCACATGTCGGTGGGATTTCTGTCTGTTTTCTGGACGGTATTCAGTACTGTATATACATTACTGTTAATAAGTACTGTATACATATATTAGTATGTCCAATTAAAATGGGTTTACACTTCCGTTTGCGCATGTGCAAAATTGGTATTGCAGTCGAATGTAAAGTTGTGATAGTAATAGTTTTTAGTGACGTGCTTGTTTAGGGGTTTTAAATACGTGATTTGTGTTTGTTTTAAATAGTTTCCAGTGGTATTAATCATATTTGATAGATTGTTAGTAAGTAGATGTATGTATTTTAATGATGTTTACATACATATCGGTCATGACCTACTTATCACTTCGCTCGTCAGTCTGGACGTCTTCTGCGCTGGGAATTAGAGCGTCGATCGGTACTTTATTCCCCCTTCAAGAGGTCATGAGTTCAGCTGGGACATTTTTTTCTAAATTCTTAATTTTTGGAAATTCTTGATTTATATTTGTATAATATTTTAAATAGTAATTTTGAACATCCTTTATTTTGCTTTTGTTAATTTGTATTTGCTTCCTTTTGATTTAAACATAAAAAATAACAAATTATATATATAAAACGGCCTCTGTCTGTAAAAATAATATATGGAGAGTTCGATTGTTTCAAAATTTTAATTCCTAGTTTAAAAAAAAGTTAAAAAATGATCTCTCAAATTATTTGTTTTACCCATTATTATTTGTTTTCGCTGTCAGGATTCAACGTTTAAATTTCAATGCACCCACAAGATGCCATAAAATATATGGAAAATGCTACTTAATTGGTAGTCATATTTTTTAAGCCTAGAGAGACTCGGGACTCGTGCAGGGAAAATTATAAAGAAATAACTACCTCTCTATATATAAAATATTAATATTAAAAGATGTCATTATTATTATTTATTTATTAATTTATTCATTTATTTATTTTTTATTTTATTTTTAATATAAAGGTCCTCTGTATAGACAGGTTAGGCTATAAGGTCAAAACAGTAGAAAAGAAAAATAGAGGGGGACAGTATGCTTATTATAAGCCGTCCATTAAAACATTTTGTTTCAATCTTTTCTTGTTAGTTTAATTATAAGAGAGAGAAGGAGAAAGGAAGACCCGATACGACGAAGTGCGGCATGAGAAAAAGTCGAGAAAAATGATAGTCTCGTGTACATGCAGGATTAACTCTTTATATTGCTGGTTAGGGTCTTCTTGTTCTTTTGTCTGGTCGCCGTGTGGTCGATCAACATCACTGACGATTATTTATGTCAAAAGTAATCGAACAAATAATTTACTAAACAAAATATCCATATCAATACAATATTACATTAAATATCCATTGGAAAATGCCATAAATACATATTTGATTTCCGATCCCGTCCGAGTCTTGTTGAAGTTTCGTTGGCCGCGCGAGACTTCAGAAAATCGATATGGACAAAGCTGTCGATCTCTGTTTATAAGTATCTTTATCATTGTTGAAATAAATAAATGCTTTTTTGGCTTTTTTTTTTTGCATTGCAAAATTGTTTGCTCTTTATTGTTTTACATGCAGGTTTTCGTCTGCTGTTGCCATGTGAAGTAAGGACAATCACGACAGGGCAACTATAGTTGGTACGCATAATGAACATTGATTACGCGTCACGTTACATCTAGCTTCTCTTATGACATATCTGCATATGATTTGAAAGCATCTGTTTTCAAAACAGCTCTATAAATTATCTTCAAAATAAATAATGAACAAAATTTAAAAAAGAAATGTTGTTTGTGAACGTAGTGGCGTATAGATAACTTTTTGTCGGTTTGTATTATACTTGTGAATAAATGACAGGCGATGGACCTAACACAGTCACATGTAATCAAAGTTCATCAAACCATTATTTTTAACTAGTCTTTGTTTAAGCTGTATTTTTGTTACTTTTTTTTACAGATTGTATTTTACTGTTTCATAATTGGTAGGCGACAGACAAAAAAAATAAATAAATCACCAAACTATTTTGATGTAACCAGGGTCTCTGCATAATGAATATTCAAAGACCCTGATGTAACTCAACCGTGATCATCTTTATTAAAAAAACATTTTTAGCTAAATTTTACTTAGATCGCGTCGTATAACATGCAATTTTCTATGCTTTGTTAATTAATATATACATGTACTTTACTCCATCTGTTTCTATTTGTATGTGTATATCATTTAAATACCGTTATAAATCATACGGGTGATTGCTATTTCAAAGGAACACGTGTTTCATACGTCACGTTTATTTCTCGACGTTATCACACATTTTCTTTACAACGCATATAAGCGCACGCTGTGCCCGTACGTATCGTGCAGCACCAACTGTTTCCTTAATACCTAACGAGTATCCGCACGATCTTCAACAAAAGGTATAATGCCATTAGATAAGCATCAGCAATAATCAGATATATTTGTGTGTTTTATGACTGCTTCTTTTAGAAGTGATAAAACAACTGTATGCAAATATTGCAGTATATTGCGTGGAATTGTAAATATACGGCCGTTACTGTGGCTCTCAAAGAAACAAACAGAATATTGACAATCAACCCACCACCGTCACCTCATAGAACGCCTTACTGGTCTCTGTACTATGATGTGCATACACCATTATGATATGTGTGTTGATCAATAAGCTAGGTGCATTTGCTATTTCGTTATGTGCACACTTCATTATGTGGTGTGTTTAATTCCTATTTCGTTATGTTAAACCTTCATTATGTTTTGTGTACTGATCATTTTGTTGTGCACATTCCCTATTTTTAAACCCATCATAATGTTATTTGCATTGGTCATTATGGTTTATGTACAAATCATTTCGTTATGTGCATACTTCATTACGTTGTGTGCATCGTCATTATGCCGAACATTGTTATTATGACGGGATACTTTGTCCGAGTAATTTTTATTTACGACACCGACAAAATGGCGGCAAATTCGGGCAAAGTGTATATGGCAGCCCCTACAGTTCCAGTATAAAGGGTCATGGGCCCATAACAATTAAATATTACATTTCCTTCTTTAGTACTTTTTATGCTCCATATTAGAAATAGAGATATCCAGATATTAAAAAATCTTACTGCATTGTATGTTACTACGGTTGTTATTTTTGGGAAACGCGGCCCCAGCATTGTACATGGACGTTGGAAAAATCTTGGATGCAATAAACAATCAAATTCATTCTTATGCAATATTTTGGCAAAAGTTTGCTTTCTCAAGAAAAGAAAAAACATGAATTTCTACATTGCAGACGTTTGAATAGTCACCATATTGTTATTGATAGCAAATAAAAAGAAATATTGAATAAGAGTGAATTTAATTGTTTATTGTATTATTTCCCCTGGAAAATCAACATATCTTGGATTCAATTTTCAGATATATGGATTAAAATCAATTGATACAAACAGAACAAAATGCAAATTAAATCTACCCACGTCTTATTAAAAAACTGTTATTTCACAAAGTCGATTTTCAAAGAAAATGTTTAAACGAGATTTATGACATGACTTATTCGAACACTGTTCCATGTTACTCACTTTATCTGGCATTTTTATATTTCAAAAGGTATTAAGTCGTTATTTCTGTTAAGAATTACATGTATACACAACAATGCCGGGGCCACGGTTTTTTAAATGTCATACACCAGACTTAAAATAAATACCGTACGAAAAAAAAAAGAAAAAAAAAAAGAATAAGGCCGAATGCCATATTCACCATGACACTTTATACTGGGGCCGCTTGATCTGTACATATTACAAAATGATCAGTACACATAATGAAGTATGCACTTAGGGAAATAGATGATACACTCAACAAAATAATCAGTACAAAATATAACGTAATGATGTGTGAATATATAGAAATGGAGTTTACACATAACGGAATGAACTGTAAACATAACATAATGAAGTATGCATAAAACGAGATGGAAAATGCACGCCACAAAATGAATGTATAAATACAATCTCTGACAACTTCGTCAGGGAGTCGACTCTTTGGCTCAGTGGTTAGAGCAATGGACTCGCACGCCGGCGAACCGGGTTCGATTCTGAGCCGGGTCGAGTTTGTTACAGTACACAAAACATAATGAAGCGCGCAAAAACAAATAGTTCAAATAAAATTCAAAATAATAGTGTTTGCACGCAACATAATGGAGAATTTACAGGACATATTTATTGGTACACATGGCGAAATGAAGTGTGCACATAGCAAGAAGGAGAATGCACCTAACCCAATGACCGGTACACATAACGTAATAAGGAATGCACCTAATGCAATGGTCAGTACACATAGCGTAATAATATGTGTATATAACGAGATGGAAAATGTACTTGACGCAATGATCGGAACACATATCGTAATAAAATGTGTACATAACGAAATGAAGAAAGCATCTATTGTAAATGTTGGTCCACATGAATTAATGAAGTGTGCACATAACGAAATAGAAAATGCACCTAGCATATTGATCAGCACATCATAACGATTTGTGCACATGATAGTACAAAGGCCAGTATAATGAGGCAGCAAAGGCGTTCTATTTTTTTTCTGATCATCTGCGTACTATTTTCACTGAGGATTGGCCAATCTTTCGATTGGTGCTATTTGAGTAACTGAAACTGAAAAAGCACACATATCATAACGATTTGTGCACATGATAGTACAAAGGCCAGTATAATGAGGCAGCAAAGGCGTTCTATTTTTTTCTGATCATCTGCGTACTATTTTCACTGAGGATTGGCCAATCTTTCGATTGGTGCTATTTGAGTAACTGACTAAAGCACCATATATAACGATTGTGACATGATAGTACAAAGGCAGATAGAGCAGCAAGGCGTTTATTTTTGATCATTGGTCTATTCACTGATGGCCAACTCGATTGCTATGAGAAATGAACAAGAAGGCAGTAGTAAAAGTTACACATTTGTATTTGCTGTGAATCAAATTTTGAATTCAGAGTTGTTCCGTTTTTATTATGTTTCTTCTTCTGTTAGTTATGCATGTAAATTTTACACATTTGTATTTTTTGTGCAATTCATGAGTACTCGGGGTCTTCCTCCACCTGTAAATAGCTGGACGTCGCTATATGATTGAAATACTAACGCAGCGACGGTAAACCCCAATACAGCAATACAGCAGCAATTCATGAACATACTTTTAGCTGTGAATTTCTCAATGTTTAAGCTATTTTTGTTTTTATATGCTATATTTTTTCTATACTTACGTCTAGGTATCTTTTTAATCTGATATACAAAATTAAAGGATTTGAACGGAAGAATACTTTATAATATATATATATATATTTCCTTTTCAACGACTTAAGTAATTGTACAGAACTGGGGCCATATTCATAAAGCTCCTTAGGAACACCATTCCCTTAGTTTCCAAGATTTTCCATAAACTCACCTAGAATTTCCTTAGTTATTAAAGATTTCCATTAGTCTTATAAAAACACCTAGGAGATTTATTCCAGTTAAGGAAATATTTTCCTAAAACACGAAAGCGCTTTATGAATACGGCTCCAGGACTTGAAACATTGCCCACACAATACCTTTAGCCATGTGCCTTTATCTATACAGCTGTTCGTGATTACGGTACGCGGTTGAGTTCATATTCATTCACCCTTATAATTCTTGGCAAACATTATTACGATTACTCACGGATTATTCATAAGTGCCAGGAAAATGTATGCATTGCGACACATGCCAGGAGTATATATATATATATATATGATCCCTGGACATATCTGGTGCGTCATCATTGCGATACCACGCGCTGTCACATCCTGACACTGTTGGAAGAGCTATATCAATACCCGGTTTTTCAAGAATTCGGAACGTCGCGGCTGGAAATCAAACATACGACCTCACTGTTATGGGACCGGAGTGAGCATACATTAATTCAAAGCTCAAATTATATATGTTTAAACCGCTTAGCATTTTACTGTATTAAAGCAAACAAGACAAAGTAATTCAGACGTTCTACAAAACATATTAAGTTAATAGCTCCTCACAAATTTTTCTTCCATTTCTTTTTAACACCTGGACTATTTTGTAAACTAGGACACCGACAACTTAATTTTTAAAAAAAAAAAGAAGTTCTTATTGAATTGTATTGTCTTTCGTTGTGACGATGAACTCGCGTGCTCAAGGCAATTGAAAATTGTACGTAACCCCACGGCAAAATAAATTCTTTGACAGAGAATAAGTACGTAGCAATGCAGACAAGCGCTGTGCCATCACCACTAATTGATTATTTAAGATGCTGCGGTCTATTTTTAATAATTTCCCCATAGCTGTCGGGTCTCTGCAGTAAAGGCTTGATCTATGTAGATACCCGCCATATTTAGCATATATTTCATCTTAGATTACACGGCGCAGATTTTATCCGTGATCTTTTGAAAGACCACATGAAATCCTCGGCATTCGTTATTTTCATAGCAAGTTAATAAATCTAAACCGATATCAGTTCATCAGCTTTTAAATTAAATGTCAAAAATCACAATATTGTGAAATAAGTTTTTTCTCACGTTTGCCAGTTTGAATAAAAAAAAAGAAGTATCAAGTTTTCACGCGATTTTTCATACGAATTATAAAGGCTGTTCAAGATAATGGCATTTGCCTCAAATATCCAGGATTTTATAAAATGATATTTCCCATGCATAAATAACAAATCAAATGAATATGATAGTCCAGTATAGTGTCGCCATTCTCCTTGTTGTTTCAAGAGAGGAAATTGAGGAGAAATCGTCTTTATATGCAGGAGTACACGTTGTTTTAATAGTTGTATTCGGTTACCGCAAAGAACTTAACATGGTTGTATATAAATTGTCCGAAAAAACGTTTCTCTCGTTTCATTTCAATTGTAAAATGACTTGTGAAGTTGTACCTTACACTATAAAATTTAGGATAAAAGTCTGTAACCTTTATGAGTGACATTTATGGACGAGTATTACATACTCATGGTTTGGAAAATGTGCTAACATTTTTTTTCTCAAATTTAATACATGTGTTTGCCGATTTGATTTTACGTCCCACCGACAGTATTTCAGTCATTCGGAGACTATGTCTACTAGAAACAGACACAGGGCTGCCACACTATCGCATCTGCTGTAGAACCACGCTCAGCCATGTTTTACTGTTTATGCTGAGCATCAAGCAAGGAGCTACCAGTACCCTTTTTTTCGCCGCTGGGGATCGAACCCGCAACCCCATTTCTCGATGCGGACACTTTTTTTATTTTTCCAGATTCAATATTATTATTACAGGATCTGGAATGGCAGTTTCCAGATATTTATCAACTTCTACCATAGTATCACGAAGCTTTTTATCCAAAACAAGAAGATTGTGTAAGAGGTACCTATCAAATAAGTTGTCACTCATCCCAATGGTTCGAATCCTGAAGCGACAAGATAGCCCTTAGGCACCGTCACATAATAATAAGCCTTCTAACTCATATATTTTCGTGGCAAACTATAATACATATATTGAGAGAAAAGGTCTCTGCGACTGAATGTTTAAATTAACTGATTTTCAATTGCTTGGCCGCTCACCACTGTGGGTCTGAGCCCCGGTCTGGAAGCCTTCCAGTTGGCTTGTGGTAAGTTAAAGATTCCATCAAGGTTCCTCATGAACTTTTGTTTTTGAGTTAACCATTGTCGCGTATAGCGACTTTCAGCTAATGAAGGCGATGTCCTAAATGCATAGAGGCACTCTAGTAGAGATTTTTGGGTAGAACCATCGACTGATTGCAAGCAAGCAGGATGGCAAATAAAAGTGACCAGAGCGGAACTCGAACACACTGCTGCGAAATGAACCAATTGTAACTACTCGGTCATGTCTGCCAGTGCTTGGATACAATGGCCAGTTCTTCCGAATTGAGATGAACATCACTGTGCTGCAAATCGAGTACATAATACTATGTAAATTAAGAACAGAAGTATGTTTGCTCAGTCCATGGAGCACTCACTCTAATAGCTAGAAATCCTATGTTCAAGCCTCAGTGTAGCTCTATGTTAGTCTCACATTCTATGCCATTAGAAACGGTCTAACAAAGATAACGATTAATTCTGGAGACAAAATCAAACTTTGAAATTACCCCTGTGAATCAAACTTGCCTGCTCACCTTACCCCCTTATTTCATATGGACTCATTTGACACAGTGACATGCAGAGCGATTTATTCATGAATATTCATTGAGGTAAAGGGTTAAAATACATGTGTTAGCTTTAATACCAACCAACAGTATATCAGTTATCTGAAAGAAAGGTGACCTAGTACATCCTTGCAATACACATACTTATTATATTTTCTAAAGAAGAAATTGGAAGATCAATTCTACTTTCAGTTAACATCTGTGAAATTTGCATAGTCTATATGGATTTTCTTCTACAATAAGTTTAGAAAAAAGGGTCATTCGAGCAGAGATGGGTTTAAATAAAGCACAGCATATCATAATTAAAATTATATATTCAAATGGATGATAAAATTGAGTAATTATGTAATAATGTTGAAAAGACAATTGCACAAATCAAAAATATATCTCAGCAAAGCTTAATAATTAATCAATTGAGTCAATCAGTAACCATGGTCTGTTTAACCCTTTACCTCATATAGACTCATTTTGATGAATATGCAAGAAAGAGCAGACCCAGATCAGGGTCACCTCTATTTGCTCATACAATATTGTAGTTCAGACTTCACCCAGTCTGCAAGGCAAATAAAATCCATAGTTTCATATATACCATTTAAAACTAAGTAAATGAATATTCATCAAGTGATAAATTTGTACATGAATATTCATGAGGTAGAGGGTTAAAAAATAAGGTGGGATGATCAGATTGTACACTGTATTATTTTGAAATAAATCCATCAACAAACGTATTGAATACATAACAAACAACTCAGATGCAGCACCAATTCTTTGGTGGGAGTAAAGATAAAATCATCATAATGTACAAATGTAATCAAAAACATAGCAAAAATTACAACCAATTACAGATTAACAAATATGTGCTATAACAACCACTCACAAAACTCATGATATCATAAGCCATGAATAAACTAATGCAACATTGGCAACAACACGATATATCATTTAAATATCTGAAGAAAGTTTTTGAAAATATGGGAACATTTAACTAGATCTATCACTGAACATGATTAAAACAGGCCATTAAATCAACAATCAAAGTTGTTTTTTTTATTGGGTTAAACGTCCCACCAACAGTATTTGTCATCTTGAGACTATATCTACTTGAGACACATATAGTGCTGCCACACTGCAGTATTACACCGTAAACCACACCCTGTCATATCATCTTGACATCGGGCCAACCACTTCGGGAACTACCTTTATATGCTGGGCACCAAGCAAGGGAGCTGTACCAGTACCATTATTTACGAATTTGGCATGTTGTGGTTGGGGACCAAACCCAGAACCTCCCTCTCTCAAGGCAGACACTCTAACCACTCGGCTACCAGAGATGGTGTACATTCAAAGTTTAGCTTTTTAGTAAAATGGGAAGAATGAAAAGCTATGGGACAACGTGCAAGTCTCCTATATAGCACCCACATGACATTGTGTATCTGTAATATCTGATTAAATCTTTGAGCTTTTAATTTCCCACACATAATAATGAAAAAGTTGCAACACGATAAACATTAAATCAATTTCTCTGTTTACAGTTTCAATCTTTTTCATCACTCAATAAAGAAACTTGTGAAATCACTGACGTTGATTAACCCTTTATCTCACATAGACATATTTTGATGCAACCAGAGCAAAATCAGAACAGGTCTATGTTTAAAATTTAAAAAAAATTTTTTTTTCATCGAGTCATGAATTTGTATATGAATATTCATCAAATCATAAATCTGTACATGAATATTCATCAATTCATAAATTTGTACATGCATATTGTTAAGCCACAAATTTGTACATGCATATTTGTCAAGTCACAAATTTGTACATGCATATTTGTCAAGTCATAAATTTGTACATGAATATTTGTCAAGTCATAAATTTGAACATGGATATTCGTTAAGTCAAAAAAACAAGAGGGCCATGATGGCCCTGAATCGCTCACCTGAGTACCATTGCTTCAACTGATGTCAAGGTTTTTAAACAGACAAGGATTCTGATATAACTTAATCTAAAACATTTTACCCCTGACAATACTACACACCAAATATCTAAGCAATGGGCCATATGGTTTCAGAGAAGACTTGGGCGCAGGGTCATTTATCACCGTAGGGCCAAGACTTTGAAAATCTTTGTAATGAACCATTAGATGCTACTACATACCAAAAATCTTAGCTCTAGGCCTTATTGATTCATAGAAGAAGATTTTTTAAGATTTTCCTATTTAACTCTATGTAAAACAAGTGACCCCTGGTGTGGGGTCATTTATCACCATTGGGCTATGATTTGTACAATCTTGGTAGTGGCCCATAAGATGATGCTACATACCAAATATCTAAGCTCTAGGCCTTATGGATTCATAGAAGAAGATTTTTTAAGATTTTCCTATATAACTCTATGTAAAACAAGTGACACCTGGTGCGGGGTCATTTATCACCATAGGGCTATGATTTGTACAATCTTGGTAGTGGCCCATAAGATGATGCTTCATACCAAATATCTAAGCTCTAGGCCTTATGCATTATTGGAAGAAGATTTTTTAAGATTTTCCTATATAACTCTATGTAAAACAAGTGACCCCTGGTGCGGGGTCATTTATCACCATAGGGCTATGATTTGTACAATCTTGGTAGTGGCCCATAAGATGATGCTTCATACCAAATATCTAAGCTCTAGGCCTTATGGATTCATAGAAGAAGATTTTTTAAGATTTTCCTATATAACTCTGTGTAAAACAAGTGACCCCTGGTGCGGGGTCATTTATCACCATAGGGCTATGATTTGTACAATCTTGGTAGTGGCCCATAAGATGATGCTTCATACCAAATATCTAAGCTCTAGGCCTTATGGATTCATAGAAGAAGATTTTTTAAGATTTTCCTATATAACTCTATGTAAAACAAGTGACCCCTGGTGCGGGGTCATTTATCACCATAGGGCTATGATTTGTACAATCTTGGTAGTGGCCCATAAGATGATGCTACATACCAAATATCTAAGCTCTAGGCCTTATGGATTCATAGAAGAAGATTTTTTAAGATTTTCCTATATAACTCTGTGTAAAACAAGTGACCCCTGGTGCGGGGTCATTTATCACCATAGGGCTATGATTTGTACAATCTTGGTAGTGGCCCATAAGATGATGCTTCATACCAAATATCTAAGCTCTAGGCCTTATGGATTCATAGAAGAAGATTTTTTAAGATTTTCCTATATAACTCTATGTAAAACAAGTGACCCCTGGTGCGGGGTCATTTATCACCATAGGGCTATGATTTGTACAATCTTGGTAGTGGCCCATAAGATGATGCTACATACCAAATATCTAAGCTCTAGGCCTTATGGATTCATAGAAGAAGATTTTTTAAGATTTTCCTATATAACTCTATGTAAAACAAGTGACCCCTGGTGCGGGGTCATTTATCACCATAGGGCTATGATTTGTACAATCTTGGTAGTGGCCCATAAGATGATGCTACATACCAAAAATCAAAAGGTTAGGCCTTGGTTTTTTAATTTTTCCAAACCAATTTTCCCCGGGTCATAATTTGTACAATCCTGGTAGAGAGTCATAAGATCATGCTACATACCAAAAATCAAAAGGCTAGGCCTTGTGGTTTCAGAGAAGAAGATTTTTTAAATTTTCATTTTTAAAATCTATTTTTAGCTCCTGTGACCTAATTATGCGATGGACCAGAACCATTTATACAACTTTAGTAGAGCTTCATCCAAGGAACATTCCTGCAAAATATTTTTCAAATTGGCCAAGCCGTTTAGGAGGAGATGTTGTTTGAAGCAATTGTTGACGCCGGACGCACGGACGCACTGACGCATGGACGCACGGACGACGGACGACGGACGCCGGACAAAAGGCGATCAGAAAAGCTCACCTTGAGCACGTTGTGCTCATGTGAGCTAAAAAAGAAAAAAAAAAAGGAAAAATCACAGATAAAAATGTAATCATATTATGAAATACCATTTCTCTACTGCAAGGAATAATTTTTGAAATTTCTTTTGAATTATAATTAAATTTAACCGGTGTATCAGAAAAGATAACATATTTTACATAGCATCATGCAGCTACTTTCCTATGTTATATAAAACATAATAATTTCTTGACTTATTTTTATACATAAGGTATCATTTTAATGTTCTGTTGTAAGATACGATTTATTTTCACATATCTTCAACAGAAAAGGAGATATTTTAAAACGTGACTTTGTGAGCATTGGCCAATTTGTTACATGCTTTTGTGAGATTTAGACTAGTTGCCAATCCTTGTTTAATAGATTTATGAATGAATGGAACTAGATGGTACAATGCACAGACTTCCTATATCCCTCCCCACCCAATGCACACATGCGCAAATTAAAATGGGGAGGATATAAAAATTTGAGTACTTTTCAGGTGGTATTAGCAACTTAAACCTTCATTACATTACTGCTGCAATGTACAAGTAGTTAATGCGGAAACTGCATTATAGTGCCAGATGTTTCATTTTGAAAACATATTTAGCCCTAAAACTGGTTCCTGAGATTTGACCTAGTGACCTAGATTTTGATACAACATGGACCATACTCACACTAATGTAAGAAATGCATACAAATATCTTGATCAAATTTAATGAGGGTCGAATCAAAACATTGATATCATGTCCAAAACTGAAAATTTTGATGCAAATTATGACTATGTCTGAGTGCTTGTCTACCAGCTTTCAGCAATTTATCAGCCTAAAATCTTATATAAAAAAATCTGGCTATAAAAGCAAATGACCTATCAGTCCAGTATAGAAAGAGATCAACCTATGAGTATTAACAGTTTGAAGAGATTTCATAATGGTTCCAACCTGAAGAGGAACTAGAGCTATCATGGAAGATGATGAATACCCCCACTGCCCCACCTCAAAACAAAAATATGAAATAATATTAAACTTATAGTAAAATGAATGGAACTGGATAGGACAGTAAGCATGGGTTTTTTACTATTAAATCTCCACGTTTAACAGGGAGATATAATTACATGATCACAAGATAACACGGCAAAATGTTCAAAATGAAAATTACTTTTACCGGTATTCTGATTCAAAATGAAAATTACTTTTACCGGTATTCTGATTCAAAATGAAAATTACTTTTACCGGTATTCTGATTTGTTTCATGCTAGACTAATACAGAGAATGATCACATATCAATGTGGTAAAATGTTAAATTTTTGTACATACAATGAGAAACAAACAAAACGAAACAAAAATCAAATAGAGCTTCAGTGTTTCAAAGGGTGGCGCAGTAGAATATATCTGCAGGGCAGGCATGATGACACTCGGTAATGATATATATTTATTTGTATGTTTATTGGATTAAACGTCCCCCCGACAGTATTTGAGTCATTTGGAGACAATGTCTTCTTGAGACATATATAGTGCTGTCACACTGCAGTATCACGCCATAGACATGTGGCATGATACCACACCCAGTCACATTATCGTGACACCGGGCCAACCAGTCCTGGAACTACCCTTATATGCTGAGCACCAAGCAAGGGAGCTATACTAGTAACATTTTTTATGAATTTGGTGTGTCGCGGCCAGAAAAGGAACCCATGATCTCCTGATTCCGGGGCAGATGCTCTTATCACTCAGCCACCAGGACCAGTGGTAATGACATATCTGGTATTAGGAAATATATATACATACAATATGGTACATTCTGAAGACTATATAAAACAACAGTTATTAAGGAGATCAAAATGTCATGGCGATAAAATAATGTTGTAACAAGATAGTATCATATTTCTGAATGCAAAATCAATGTGCATGTTCAGGCATATATTCTGTAGATTTGGAAGCATAAATTTACAATAATGCTAAGTTACAAAACTGAACAAATACACAATCATGAGCCAAATCTAAATATGGACAGCTTTACTGACAATAATAACCTAGAAAGGGGATCTACCCTTTATTTCACATCTTACAACTATAACGTACTATGTACATTTCCAGGCTTGTTCAGGGAACAGTTAAGTCTTGCCTTTACC
>CM037785.1:33596322-33615141 GCA_021229015.1 Solen grandis | reverse complement strand
TTAAAATATAAAATTGTTGCTTTTTTTTTTTTTTGCTATTGTCCTTTTTGTGGGGCGGGAAATTATGGTAACTCTGATTTTACCTTCCTTTTGATTTTTATAAGGGTGGACTTTTGGGTATTGCTACGGGTTTCTAGTGATGGGTACCTGGCTCTATTGTTTGGGATTTTATCAATTGGACTCATTGTTGGAATTGGATTTATTTGTTTTGTTGTTTTGGAAAGGGGTTCGTATATATCTCAGGTCTTTCTTTATTAAGTGAACGTTAAAGGGTTTTATTTTGAAGTTGACGTCAGTTACACCAACTATAGTACATTGAAACCGAATAACCTCTCAGTTTTTGGAACGATTGTATATAACTTCTACATGATAAGAGTAAGCAAAAAAAAAAATTTTTGAAAAAATAAGGCTGTGTCAAAACTAAATGCGTACAGGCTGACAAAATGTTTTAAACAAAGAAGAATTCTGTTTGTCCTATGTATCTATCTTCGTGAAATGCTACGTATTCACATAAGTACAACTTAGTCGCTTTAACACTCACTCAGCCCCTCACCGCATAGGTTCGAATCCGGCAGGGTAAATTCGGATTTTCTTTGTGAGGAAGCATTCTAGTTTGGCTTGCAGTAGGTCGTTGGTTCTCCCCGGATGCCTCCGTGCATCCAGGGTCTTCCCCCACCTTAATTAGCTGGACGTCGTTTTATGTCTGAAATACTGTCGAAGCTACGGTAAACTCAATAGTCAAGTCATACTTAGTCGACCGGCGCTGATCCGAGTCGTTTTAGCATTCAAGGCCAAGATATATATTTTATCATCATCATCAGCAGCAGCAGCGGGAAATAATACAGCAGCCCTATCATTCATCAGATACATATCGTCAACATAATCATCACAAATTTATTTTCAGTTTTGTATGTTTTTCCCTTTCCTTATAATGAAGCTTCGTAGCTTGATTATCTACAGTAATGAGGGAAATTAAGATATATATATTTATATATCTTACAAATATATGAAACATCTATATCGAAGGAACCAGTTTATATATGGACAAGATCTTTGCAGAGGCAGGTTCCCCTCATACACACAGTTACACTTGGTATGATGCATCTAGGGGCCCTTGACTGTTACGAAAAAAATTTCATCTCAAATATGTTCATTCACAAAAGAAAAGAAATGTACAGAAAATGCGTAGGGCCGACGACTTTTTGCAAAGGGACAGGACAACGGATGCTAAGGCATTCCCCCGGTTGGTTGGCACAAAAAAAAAATTCGCCTCTTCTTATTAAAAGTGTTGACATTGAACGATACTAAAATTTTAATCCTGCTTCCTGAAGACGACGATGAAGAAAACCCCACTATTATTAGCAGAGACTACAAAGGGTATCATCGTTTGAAAGGTTTGCTGCTTTTTCCCCATGGCCTGTTCATGGACTGCATTGAGGAGAGTCCCAGAGCATCACATTGAGAAATTTCCCCCAAAAGAGACCCCCGGACCTAGGTGTAACTTTATATACATTTTGTTAACTCATTTTTTTACAAAAAGCGCACGTAATTTTTTACCAAAAAAAAAAAATAAAACTTTTATATATCTTGAACTGTTAGAAAATGAAAAAACTCATTTTTTTCTGACTGAAAAGTCTTTTGGGAAAACCACAATTTTTAAATCCCGCTTTTACGGCCCGCAAAAATTTTTGGTCTCCAAAATTCGGAGTGGTCTTTTCTGGGTATTTTTTCTTATTAAATAAGCCCGCAAATTTGGACAAAAAAACATCAATGCTTGTAATACATGTAGGTAAAATGTATTTTTCCGCAGATAAAAACTGAACATGTGCAGAGCCTTCCCAAAATTTCAGACCTACTGATGTCGCTGAGGAAAAATATCTACTGCAATGTACGTCCCCGCCAATTTTTATTGGTACATGGTGTGTTGTCCTATGACAGGGAAGCGTATCCCGGAAAACAGGTAGTTAACAATTATAATTTATGGCCGGTCGCACGGACGGGACCTTCGACATTTCCGTTTTTTCCGAAACTGTAATCCAATGATGCATTGCGCATTAAAACATGATTTTGTGTGACTAGTCACATAATACATAATACATGTACATATATGTAATTTTAAAAGAGCCATTTTCAGCCTGATCGTGTCCCCCGACTGAATTTCAATCAAAATTTTGAGACGAGTTTACTTGGACAGCACAGTTCTGCCACAAGTAAAACCCCGCCCCAGACATATGCCTGGTACCACCCTAGCCACATTATCCCCCTCACCAGACAAAAATCCTGCAAACCCCCCTTTTTCGGCGCAAAAAAAGGGGGGTTAAAGTTTTTCCTTTTTTTCGACTTTGGCAGTCGCGGTCGTGATCGAACCCCCAGCCCCCTTCCGAGGCGGACGCTCTAAACAACGTTTAGTAATTAATTACATAATTGGAAACCCTGTTAAACCACCACGATTGCATGTCGTACTTGGGGAAATTTTGAAGTTAAGGCACACATTTATTTTGCCCCTTTTCCCCCCTTTTCGGGGTTTTATAACATTACCATGCTAGAAAAACCCTAGGGTTATTTAATAAAAAAATATTTTTTAATATCATTTGAGGGCGGGGTTTTTTTTTTTTTTGTTACAAAAAAACAACTTTAGTAACAAATTTTTGTTTTCGTAACAGGACCTAGAGACAATCCGCAAGGGGAAAACAGTCTTTTGGCCCTTGTGAAGCAAAAATTGGGTACGATTTGAAGGGGTTTTAGACGATATCTAGCCAAAAAACGTGCAGATGACCCAATGGCTTGGAAAATCATTTCACAGAAACTTGGGAAAGCTAAAAATGGCACAATTTTCTTTAAATGATTTTCCCCCCAAATATTCAATTGGATTTTCTTTAGACTTGTAGTTTTTGAATCTGTGTGAGTTAGTTCGGTAACCCTCTTACATGTAACACATAGGCACAAAGTTTGTTAAATCCTTATAAGCCGTTATTGTGGTTTTGTTCACTATGTTTGTAGTTCCATGAAATAAACAGGAATGAATCCTGACAATATACTGTGATTTTTTTACTCCCAGTAGTTACGAGTCCACTTTTGTCTTTACCGTTACTTTCATGTCTCTACCATAACGAAATGTCTCTTCCGTCACGCGAGAAACTATTGGTGCTTTAACCGAAGAAAAGCATGATTCGCCCTAACATATCTTAATGTTGAAGCTGGTACGTATATATTTTGTTAGAACAAGTTTGATTACCCTTATTTTACGAATGCAGCTGTAATGCTATAGTATGTTACGTAATTTGTAACTACAAAACATATCTACCAATTATGTTTTTTTTTTAAATACAGTTATTAGATTGAAGCAGAAACAAAATAAACAGTAAAAATACTGTTATACAGTGTAAAACAGTTTACAAGCTTTACGGATATAAGTTTCTTCTAATGATTTTTGAAAGAAATAAACTTTTTATGATGAAAATGATGATGTGATGGAAAGACAAATTCACAGGGATCAGTAAAGGTCAAGGTCAAATATAACACCATCAGAAGGGTTACTGTGTGTACGTGAAAATACACAGTAAGAGAAAACATGTAAGAATAACATACACAAAAAATAAATTTAATATTTAAAATTTGAAAATTTTGTAAAAATAACGTTTGTCAATTTTAGTTGTGAGAGAATGACCCATAAACATACTGGTTGCTTACTGCTATGATAGTTATATTGGGAATGTATCAATTTTGAACAGCTATCATCAAATTACAATAAACTGCACCAACCAGAAATATATACAATAAATGAATAACTGATATGGACCTACAGTATACAGTTTAAAATTAAGGCAAAAAATGTGTCAACTGTTCTGCTACATACTGTACAGCACCCACATGGAGTATTAGAGTCCTGGCCGAAGGGCACTTATAAATGAGGTGATCTACTTTGTCACTTTTTTTCTACAATCTTTTATTACCAGCATTAAGAATGGAAGTAATAGTAAATACCTCTAGCTTTAAAGTCTGGTTGTAGGCCACAACCTTCGGGTTACAAAGTAGACACTTAAACTATACAGGGGTCAACTTGCACTCTGCAAATATTTTTGGCATGTTACCTACCAATAGCTTAAACAAATAGGAATGAAAAACCTTCCATGACCAGACGAACGACTGACCAGTTCGTCGGTGATTCTATCCACCTAACTATATCTGGGGTCAAAATCACTAACAGCTAAATGACATAAAGGCGCGATGAATGTCTAAAGTTAAAGTAAATGTACATAACAGTACTACACAGTAAAGCCTGATGTGTAAACTTACAAACTCTATGCATAAAGGGATGGGTGGAGGCACTTCGTGAGCAATAAAATCTTACGCTGCCAAGCAAAACTGCAGGAACAAAAACATGACATATACATCTAAATTCATTATATAAACTCATACCTTTGAACAGATGGCTTTGTGCTTGTTCAAGCGAGTCACATTTAGTTGATCATGAGGTCTCCACACGCCTTGATCCAGCGTTGACACTTGTCAATATCGTGCTTAGGGTTTGGAAAGCGATAAAATTTAACACCAATAAGTCTCTCTGGATATCTCTCATCACTATTGCATGTTCCCCAGGCACAACGAACAACCATGTTGCAATACAAGGCCGACCAAATCTTTACATGATTTCAAATTTTCGTTTGTCAACAACTTTGTGGGACAAAATGGAAGACAGAATCAGTATGCGTCAGCGTGGTAGAACGGCACAATATGATTGGCTAATACTCCGTATTTAATATCTATTTTTAGAACTCGCGGAACTATGCATTGTACCGTAATATATCATTCCAGATTACAGTAATGATTATCGGTTTTTCATGATATCGGACGTAAATGTAATTGAATCAGGATTCTATTACCATAACTTCAATTTAAAAATGACCTGTAATGGCGATTGCATGTACAGTTGAACCTGTATTAGCAATCACCTGTATTATGCAGCCAACCTGCATTTAGCAGTCAGTTTTCATTTAACCAATCTAGCAATTTGTAAAATGTAATATGTTCAACTTTCATTTAGCGACCACCTTTGTTAAGCAATCACAATGTCTTGTTCCCATAGCTTACTGCTAAGGATAGGTTTGACTTAATATTTAAACCATAGTACATTGCGTATGTATTGTTATTTACAACAGGTTGGCTAATGTTACACAATTTCTCAGTTTAGTGAAAATACATACACATTAGGGTCCAGGGGCTTATTTCGACTCAATCTACATGAACATGACATTGTCGTCGTGGTTCTCAAAGGTTAAAAATGAATAATTAAAACTGTAAGAATTTAATCAATGGCTACATAAGGATCATAAATGTCAAGTCTCATTATTTTCTACCAAGGGGTTTAAAAGTGGTTTCAGAGATGCCGTTTAAAGCAAATTGTTGACGGTGATCACAATAGCTAACTTTGAGTAGAACTAAAAGATACCAAAAAAAGTTTAGTAGATCGAACTCACGACTTTCTGTTTATGGTCGATGATAAGAAATTAAAAACTCTGTCAGAAAGAAATAAAAGAAAGACGGGGAAAATGGTGGAAGAAGTAATGACAGAAAAAAAAGATAAAGTCACATGATTAGCGTGGCTTTTACTGTTTATATGTATTATCAGTTATAATTGTAATATTATTTTGGCCCAATAAAATATAGATTAGATAAGACAAAAGGTTGGTCAAGAATAGCCCTTAGTTTTTACTTTGCTAGTCACGAAAATGGGATGTTGTATATACGCTGTCAAAACAGTTGCTTTTGCCAAGAAGATCGATCCAGTTTGAAGACCAATGTACTGGTCAGGATGCCTGTTTTGTATGTTGAAACATAGACCTTCTTCCTAGAAATGCATATCACACACGAGCAGCACAGCATATAAGTTTACCAGTATTGGGTTTTTGTTGCTTTATCAGTGTTTGCTTACCACTCATTTACGTTATCAGAAACAGCATAAGATGAAAACTGCTCTTATTGATTTCAATTTAATGGGATATAGTGCATGCAAAGCGGAAATTGTGCTCTACACAAAGGTCCTTATTTTATCATTATTAGTCATCTGCTTTTCGTGGTAACTTTCAAATTGTCACGAATTCTTGTTTTCCCCGAATCTTTGTCAATCCTGTACATTTGAGTATCACTAGGGCCTATATGTTGCGCTATTAAGGTTTGCTTCGCATGCCTTTTATCCCATTAAATATTGATGAAGCAATAAAATACTGGCAAAATGTGCTACTTGTGATAGTTAAAATAAACGTCATATACCACGTGGTACGCACTGTATAACATATGGGATGATTGTATACCACGTTCCGTTTTAGAAGAACTTTTTTGACTTGATCATTTTGTGGGCACATACATTGTATGACCAGCGACCTTGAATTATCTGTGGGATGTAGCCTAAGAGCAAGATATATTTGATAAGTCATTTGCCCTTCAAGGACCAGTCGCTTTTAAGTATTATCTTCATCTCAGTTTTAAGGCTGTCACTAGGTCTTTTTCAGTGGCCACTCTCTGCAATTTGTACATAACATTCATGTTGTGACAGCGATGTTGCACGTATTCTAATCTGTACAGTTATGTATGAAACGATGCAGGGCCTAAATAAGCAGTGGTCAAGGAATTACCACACTGTCTCTCTCTCTCTCTCTCTCTCTCTCTCTTTCTCTCTCGTTCTTAGGGCAGGGAGTAATGAAACTACAAATCCAGTTTTAAAATGATAAATGGGGTTTATTTGTTTTGATCAAAGTAATAATTGTAAAGTCGAATGGTCAACATAAATATAAAACATCTTAACAGTACAATACTGTAGTGTTACACGAGAGATTTTTAAATACTACAGTAACATACAAAAAATATTGGTGAAAAAAAAACCCCGTCATCTTGGATAAATTGCGTTTTGTATGTTGTATTCAAACCGTCAAAACTTAAAATCAAACTCAACAATTAACTTAAAGTTAACAGGATATGACCTCATTACTTTGATAAATGCCCCCCTTAAATCTAATAACTGACGATATTCTCCTAAAAATGGATCTAAATGGGCATTATCTAGTAGATCACTACGAAGTTTGTTCAAATCATGGCCCTGGGGTCAAAACTGGCCCCGCCCCAGGGGTCACCTGATTTTACATTGGTTAATATAGGAAAAATACTTGAAAAATCTTCTTCTCAGAAACCACAGGGCCTGGAGTTTAGATATTTCGTGTGCAGCATTGTCAAGTAGACCTCTAACAAATTTGTTCAAATCATGGCCCTTTGGTCAAAATTGGCCCTGCTCCAGGGGTCACATGATTTTACATATTTTTACATACATGTAGCCTAATGATACCAGGTGAGCGATCTAGGGCCATATAGCTTATAGCTGTAATATTTCTTAAAATTTAAGGAATAACGGGTAAATATTAAACAGAACAACTAATATTAACAAAATTGCACACATGCAACAAATATTTATTGTCTCTTTCAGGAGAAGGTCACCTCCCTGTTCATTTCCTCCCTCTCTCGCGCCAGCTCTGCCTGTTGTTGGAATTCCCTATCCTTGAAACATCGGACTGTATAGCGCTTGAAATTCTGCCCCATACGAATACTGTTCGACCACCTTAGCAGACTCTAGTCCGATGGGAAACTTTAGTGGAGGTCCAGGCAACTTAATATCACCAGTGTCTGTGTACACCGGGTTCTCTCTAACCTCAATAATAAGGGATGCCTCAAGATGAATCCGGATGTGCCTCTTCGCGTTCTCCCTGTTAGCGAATACTTTCAAGCATGCTGAACATTTATACATGTGAACATCAGCGGCGTGATACTTGACATAGTGATCAACATATTGCCCGTACCTAACAAAGTGCGTCATGTTATCACAAGACAGGACCTTGCATGTCATACTGTATTTCGATGGGAAACTTTAGTGGAGGTCCAGGCAACTTAATATCACCAGTGTCTGTTTTACACCGGGTTCTCTCTAACCTCAGTAATAAGGGATGCCTCAAGATGAATCCGGATGTGCCTCTTCGCTTTTCTCCCTGTTAGCGAATACTTTCAAGCATGCTGAACATTTATACATGTGAACATCAGCGGCGTGATACTTGACATAGTGATCAACATATTGCCCGTACCTTACAAAGTGCGTCATGTTATCACAAGACAGGACCTTGCATGTCATACTGTATGAAGGGAAGTTAACCTGTTCCTCCTTACCATGAAATTGGCGTGGGATTTCTCCAAGATAGATAGATTTCGCAGCCATAGTGATTTTTCCTATACAATGTAAAATTAATATATGTACATATTTATGAACAAAGAAAACACAAGAAATAAACTTAATTTCAGTGCATGGATAACATGATAATATATACGAGTGAAAGAAAAATCAAAACAGGAAAACAACTATCTTGTCTATTTACCCTAATTAGGGTGTATATCTGACCCCAGGCTTTATACGGCGCCCCGCCCTTGACCTAACTGGAGTAGAGCTTAATGGCTCTTGCTCACACCTTTCAAACTGAATGGTATCATGAGTATACCCTTCAACTTCTGAATGATCTGACAATTCCCCTTCCGAGTAATTGGCTGCTTCGAGGTAATCCTGACTTGTAGACAACCATGAATCAGGACAGTTATCTCCCTTATAAGGCTTCAAATGATCTACATGTACATTGAAAAACCCTACTTCCTGGGTCCCGTTTAATGGAATAGACCAAATCTGAGGGCTTCTCTACAATAAGGAATGGCCCTGTCCACCCAGACCTATTTTTTGCCTTGCAGGAGGAGGATAAAGTCGCCAAATAAATGAACAAACTGAAAGTTCATGTTCCGCCGATTCTGCATCATAGTAAGACTTTTGTCTAGTGGCAGAACGACCGAGATGTTGACGAGCACACAAATCGATGCCTCAAACCATCTTCTTATATTTTGTAACATGTTAGGCCAATAAAACCTTCTCCTGACAGCCTCTGTAGTCTAATCTCTACCGAAATTTTCCCCGAGATCCTATTAACATGTAACTCCTCAAATATTTTCTTTCTGAAAATTTCAGGTACCACAAGAGCCAAATTTTCCCCATTTTCTGATATGAATTTTTTGTACAAAATGTCATTCTCAACCTGAAGAAATAACAAACCAGTTCCCTATCAATTCCAAGTCTTTATCCCTATCTGTCAGTGGTAAATACTGGTCTCCCCTTAGACTCGGTTGATCCAGGGTATTAACTACATGCTTGATACACCCATCAGACAAGGTTTGCTTAGTCTCACTATTTTTCCTAATAAGGGAATAAGATTCAGACTTAGGAGGGTTGGGGCTTTCACTCTGCTCAGGACTATCATTCCTGCAATCCACACATCCCGATTTTTAGCTCACCTGAGCACAACGTGCTCATGGTGAGCTTTTGTGATCGCCTTTTGTCCGTCGTCCGTCGTCCGTGCGTGCGTGCGTCCGTCGTCAACAATTTGCTTTAAACAACATCTCCTCATGAACCGCTGAAGGGATTTTGACCAAACTTCACAGGAATCATCCTTATGATGCCCTCTATCAAAGTTGTACAAATTATTCAGATTGGTTAAAAAAGTAGGTCACAGGAGCTAAAAATAGATTTTAAAAATGCAAACTTTGAAAATCTTCTTCTGCAAAACTGCAAGGCCTAGAGCTTAGATATTTGGTATGTATCATCATCTAATGGTTCATTACCAAGATTGTTAAAATCATAGCCCTATGGTGATAAATGCCCCCGCAGCAGGGGTCACTTGTTTTACATAGAGTTATTAGGAAATCTTTAAAAATCTTCTTCTATGAATCCATACGGCCTAGAGCTTAGATATTTGGTATGTAGCATCATCTTATGGTTCATTACCAAGATTGTTCAAATCATAGCCCTATGGGATAAATGCCCCTGCACCAGGGGTCACTTGTTTAACATAGATTTATATAGGAAAAACTTTAAAAAATCTTCTTCTATGGATCCATAAGGCCTAGAGCTTAGATATTTCATATGTAGCATCATCTAATGGTTCATTACCAAGATTGTTCAAATCATAGCCAAACGTGATAAATGCCCCCGCAATAGGGGTCACTTGTTTTACATAGAGTTATATAGGAAAAGCTTTAAAAATCTTCTTCTATGAATCCATAAGGCCTAGAGATTAGATATTTGGTATGTAGCATCATCTAATGGTTCATTACCAAGATTGTACAAATCATAGCCCTACGGTGATAAATGCCCCCGCACCAGGGGTCACTTGTTTTACATAGAGTTATATAGGAAAATGTTTAAAATCTTCTTCTTGAATCCATAAGGCCTAGAGATTAGATATTTGGTATGAAGCATCATCTTATGGTTCATTACCAAGATTGTACAAATCATGACCCTATGGTGATAAATGACCCCGCACCATGGGTCACTTGTTTTTACATAGAGTTATATAGAAAAAACCTTGACAAATCTTCTTCTATGAATCCATTAGGCCTAGAGCTTAGATATTTGGTATGTAGCATCATCTTATGGCCATTACCAAGATTGTACAAATCATACCCCTACGGTGATAAATGACCCTGCACCAGGGGTCACTTGTTTTACATAGAGTTATATTGGAAAATCTTTAAAAATCTTCTTCTATGAATCCATTAGGCCTAGAGCTTAGATATTTGGTATGTAGCATCATCTTATAGGCCATTACCAAGATTGTACAAATCATAGCCCTTGGTGATAAATGCCCCGCACCAGGGGTCACTTGTTTTACATAGAGTTATATAGGAAAATCTTTAAAAATCTTCCCTATGAATCCATAAGGCCTAGAGATTAGATATTTGGTATGAAGCATCATCTTATGGTTTATTACCAAGATTGTACAAATCATGACCCTATGGTGATAATGCCCCTGCACCATGGGTCACTTGTTTAACATAGAGTTATATAGGAAAATCTTTAAAAATCTTCTATGAATCCATTAGGCTAGAGCTTAGATATTTGGTATGTAGCATCATCTAATGGGTCATTATCAAGATTTTCAAAATGGTGGCCCTTTGGAGATAAATGACCCCGCACACAAGTCTTCTCCTCTGAAACCATAAGGCCCAGTGCTTATATATTTGGTGTGTAGTATTGTCAGGGTTAAAATGTTTAAGATTGAGTTATATCAGAATTCTTGTCTGTTATAAAAACCTTGTAATCAGTTGTAGCAATGGTACTCAGGTGAGCGATCCAGGGCCATCATGGCCCTCTTGTTTACATTTACGAGGAGGTATGCGTGACAGAGCTCTACATACATTATTTGACAACCTTTTCTATGAGTGATTTCATTAGTCGAAAGTTTCGAGGATACTTAGCCACCTTGCCAACAATGACTTCCCCACAAGTATTGCTTAAAATACTTGACAAAGTAAATTACTGCTAGTAGTTCTTTCATGGTAGTGCAATAATTTTGTTGAGAGGGAGGAAAGCTTCTTGCTTGTATATGCTATAACAACCTCTTGACCATTTTGTAATTGAGAAAGTATTGCTCCAACTCCTACTCCCGAGGCATCTGTTTGTAGGATAAATTTACCATGACGGAAGGGTACTTCAAAATAGGAACCGAAGTCAAGTGCTCTTTAAGTTTATCAAATAAACTTTGGCATTTTTCATCCCATTTGAATTTGGACTTTTTCCTGGTAAGTTGATTTAATGGCTCTGTAATATATGCACAATATGGAATATAACGGCAATAATAGTTAACAATGCCTAAGAAACTCTTAACTTCAGTCTTGTTTTTTGGCACAGGCCATTGCAAAATAGCTTTGACTTCTCCGGATCACATGTCACCCAGTCTCAGAAACAAGATGTCCCAAAAAGGGAATTTGCTTTTTGAAGAATGTACACTTAGACGCTATTGAGTTTAAGATTTGCATCACGAAAACGTTGAAAGACCAATCTCATATTTGACATAGTTTCTTGAAAATTCCTCCCATATATGATTACATCATCAACATAACAAATGCATTTAGTCCAATTAAGATATTGTAAAACTCATTCCATTAGCCTTTCAAATGTAGCACCTGCATTCACCAAACCAAAAGGCATGGTGAGAAAATGAAATAAAAACCCTGGGTAGGAGTAGAGAAAGCAGTTTTGCATTTGTCGACTGGATCCATCTCAAATTTGCCAATACCCTGAAGCCAGAAACAACTGTACTGTACCAACTTGAACCAGAAGTGAAAACAAAAATTGATTGATATCCGGCAAAGAATAAGACCCTTAACTGTGACCTGATAAGCCCCCTAAAATCAATTTCCATCTTTTTTTTTAACCAGGCAAATGGGTGCTGACCATGGGCTGTGACCCTTTGGGTTTTATAATTTTAGTTTGCAACATTTTTTCTACCCCCCCTTCAATAATCTCTGTCTGAACTGTAAATACCTTCTAAAGGGGTATTTTAATCCCCAGTAAAAATAGTATGGGGAGCTAAATGGTCCTACCCAACATGCCATCAGGCAAACAACATCTTGAAAATCACATAGGAACCTTGAACATTCTGATACCTGTTTATCTGACAATTCACTGAACAAACCCCATTAAAGACTGTAAGTGAGGGGTTAGATTCCACACTTGAGTCTCTCTCATATTTAACTTGTGTAATGTGATCAGAACTTGACATTTCCACAGGGCAGACATTCCCTAAAGAGTCACCCCTTTTCAACTTAATTGGCTTGTTACTGATATTCATGAATAAAAAATATTGCTTTTTCCTCATTTCCCCAAAAATGATTTTGCCAGAGAATTCCTTTTTTCTTGAGGCTATCCATGGGTTTTACTATACAGTCATTCCCATACGAGGGGTATGCAGCTTTTCCCTCTATTAAGGCTCTGGAACTGTAATGGTGACATTCCAAAATCTTAAAAATGATATTATTTCCTGAATCTATACTATAAAACACATTGTATGGTGAATTTTTATTTAAATTTACCGTTTATAACTAAAGTTATTGACATTTTATGTATTTTCCCTTAATGTTAAAGAAATGGTCGAAATAATACAAGGGTAAAAAATAAAAAAGTACACTTTTTAGCTCACCTGAGCCAGAGGCCAAGGTGAGCTATTGTGACCGGTCTTCGTCCGTCGTCCGTCCGTCCGTCGTCCGTCCGTCCGTCGTCCGTCCGTCGTCCGTCCGTCCGTCGTCCGTCAACATTTTGCTTCAAACGACATCTTCTTCTAAACTACTCACTGGATTTTGAAAAAAACTTCACTGGAATGTTCATTATGGGGCCCTTTTCCAAAGTTGTTAAAATTATTTTGATTGGGCAAAATCTAGGTCACAGGGGCTAAAAATAGATTTTAAAAATAAAAATTTTAAAAATCTTCTTCTCCGAAACCAAAAGGGCTAGCCTTTTGATTTTTGGTATTGATGATCTTAGACTCTTCCCAAAGGATTGTTCAAATTATGGCCCTGGGTAAAAATTTGCCCCCGCCCCGGGGGTCACTTGATTTAAAAAAGGTAATATAGGAAAAACTTAAAAAAATTTTCTTCTCCGAAACCAAAAGGGCCTAGCCTTTTGATTTTTGGTTTAGATGATCTTAGACTCTCTACCAAGATTTTCAAATTATGACCTGGGGTCAAAATTGGCCCCCCCCGGGTCACGTGATTTAACAAGGCTAATATGGGAAAAACTTGAAAAATCTTTTTTCAAAAACCCAAAAACCGGGAGCTTAATTTTTGGGTGTCAGCATATTATAACACACAAGTTTGTTCAAATCAGGGCCCTGGGGTCAAAATTGGCCCCCCCCGGGGGTCCCCTATTTACATGGGCAAATATAGGAAATACTTAAAAAAATCTTCTTCTCAGAAACCAAAAGGGCCGGGAGTTTAGATATTTGGTATGTAATGATCTTATACTCCTCCCGATGTTCAAATTATGACCCTGGGGTCAAAACTCCCAAACCCGGGGGCACTTGATTTAAAAAGGGCAATATAAAAAAATTTAAAAAAATTTTCTTCCAAAACCCAAAGGCCTGGGGTTTGATATTTGGTGTGCAGCATTGCATAGATCACCCCAAAGTTTGTTCAAATCATGGCCCGGGGGTCAAATTTGGCCCCCCCCCGGGGTCACCTTTTTTACATGGGCTAATATAGGAAATACTTGAAAAAAATCTTCTTTTCAGAAACCAAAGCCTACCTTTTGATTTTTGGATGTAGCATATCTTATGATCTCTCCCGATTGTAAAAATTATGCCCCCGGGGGTCAAAATTGGCCCCCCCCGGGGTGTCACTTGATTTAACATAGGCTACTATAAAAAAAAACCCTTTGAAAAATCTTTTTCTCAGAAACACAAGCAAATTTAAAGATTTTTGGTGGTAGCTTTGTCTTGTGGACCCCTTTCCCAAGTTTGTTCAAATCATGACCCTGGGGTAAAAATTTGGGCCCCGCCCCAGGGGTCACTTGATTTAACTATCTAATATGGGAAAAACTTGAAAAATTTCTTTCAGAAACCACAACCCGGGGGTTTAGATATTGGTGTGCACACTGTCAGTAGATACAACCAAATTTGTTCAAATCAGGGGCCCTGGGGTAAAATTTTTGGGCCCTCCCCCGGGGGTCCTTGATTTAACATAAGCAAATTTAGGAAATATTGAAAAAACTTCTTCTCAAAACCAAAAGGCCGGTTTAGATTTTGGTTGTAGCATGATTTTTATGACTCTCTCCCAAAAATTTTTAAATTAACCCTGGGTAAAAATTTGGGCCCCACCCCAGGGGTCACTTGATTTAAAAAGGGCTAATTAGGAAAAATTTAAAAAATCTTCTTCTCAAAACCAAAAGGGCCTGGGGTTTTTAGATATTTGGTTGCAGCATTGTCTAGTAATCACACCAAGTTTTTCAAATCATGCCCCTGGGGTCAAATTTGGCCCCGCCCCGGGGGTCACCTGATTTTACATAGGCAAATATAGAAATAACTTAAAATTCTTTTTTTTAGGAAACTAAAAAACACAGGGCCCGGCTTTAGATTTTTGGGTGAAAAATTGGCCCCTCCCCAGGGATCACTTGTTTTTACATAGCTTATTTTAAAAAAAATCTAAAAAATTTCTTCTCAAAATGAGCGATCTAGGGCCATCATGGCCCTCTTGTTTTTTATAAACAACTGTTTTATGTTCATATTTTAACCCATTTTCCTGTTTTACACAACTAAATATTAATTAAAATCAATAGAATTGAGCTTGGACAAATACTTTCAAAGATATAGAGTTTTATATACATATACTCACATGCAAATTTTCAGTTTTTCTGTCATGTTTTAAAAACTTCAACTATCTTTAAAGCTAAATATCTCAAGTATGGATTAAGTTTAAGACATGAAACAACTTTAAAATTTTCTGCAATAATAACTCTACATAATATGAGATTCAATAGAAGTTTTACCGTTCCAAAAGAAAATAATAGCAAGTTATATAAGGTGACTATAATGAAACTCCAAGCGAAAAATGACGTCAAAATAGTCAGTATTAATTAAATAGTAAATCTTAAATAAAAAAATCATCTATACATGATACAAAAATGACTTTTAAACTTCAAAAACACAAATATATTACAGAATACATGGTTAACCTTGTTCTTTTGAACAATATAAGAATGCAACGGAGCTGAACATTCAGTATATACATGTACTATCATATCTGCCTGCAGGTCCAATGGTCCAAGATGTGTCTGTTAATAATCATACATGAATATCACATTTACTACAAATGGTGTAGAGGGTCATGTGAAGGCTTTCTTAAGTCTCCATATTTTTCATCTCAGTTTAATTTGTATTTATTATTACCTCCCTTTAAAGGTACATTTGTGTCTGCTCCAGAGTTGTTGTTGTTTTTTTTTTTTTTTTTGTTTTTTTTTTTGCATTACTCTCATTATTTTGTTACTTTGACATTTCCATTCATACCTACATCAACTGTTTATAAAGTGTTGCTTACAGATAGCACATGTCCTTCTGTTGATAGTTTGTTAACCAATACTGATTTTAATCAGTTTTTCTGAAGGAAACCTCTGGTTATGAATATGGGGTAAGTCAGAGGGCGGGCATATAGGCTGTGTAAACAAATACCTCTGTGCGCAACAAGATGAGACATTACATTCTTTGCCTGTACACACAGTCCCAACACAATAATTATGTTCTACTTCAATTAAACAACTTCTTGGCCTTTACAGCGCCAGCTTTGCTGAAACTACCTCGCAAGTCGCGTCGCTGAACACCAGTTTCAGCCATTTTGATTACCCAACTACGTATCGGAAACACCCCACCAAATGATAGGAAATTACTAAAAATAGAATAAAACCGGAAATCGACGATAATTAACGATTACGGATCATTCGGCAAACACGGACATTTCCGAGTGTCGGTGTTTGCCGAAGTTCATTACAGTTCCAGAGCCTTAACACTATTAGCATTTCTGACATGGGGGGCACTGAGATATATTCAGCTACAATGTATTTTAACCTCAAAATTTGACCTTACATCATAAAGATGTATAATCCAAGCCTAGTTTTCAAGTTAAATCATACCACTTGAGATTCTTACCCTGCGATCCTATAAATGCATGACCCACAATACAGGAACTACCCTTTAAGTCAGCTACCAGAAATGGCCATTGTCCCATTAGCTGCGTTTGAGTCCAGTTGTTACTTTCTCTAAGTTTGGTTTCCTATCTTCAACCCTTCATAAGAATCTAGTGAGATAATACTCACTGGGGGAACCTGTATCAAAATAATGCGGGTACTGGAATACCTCTCAAGTTTTGCATGGAAATACAGCTAGGAAGGTTATATTGATTTTGTAAATTTTCCCCTACAGATTGCTTACTCAGCCCTTTGACTTCTTTATCAGTACCCATTTTTGATTTGCTTTGCTCAGAACAGTCAGAAGCACTTCCTGTGCTTTGCTGCAAAGAGTCTGTTCCCCCTACTCCCTTAACAGAGCCATCAGTACTTCATGTACCTTGATTATTCTATCTGTACAACAGAACACCTGCATCTCAGACTCTGTACCTTTATCAATACTAATGGGAACCTGTTTTTCATGATTGTCTCCCTGATTTAAAGACAAACCTTGCTGTTGATTCTTTGACTGCATTATCTCTTGTGTTGGCAATTATGCAAACCATTTATTGTTACCCTTTATCAAAGTAAGTTTTGCACACCTTCTGTGGTGCTGAATTATCGGCCCCTAACTCAGCACTTTTAGTTTTCCTGAGCCTGCCAACACCTGGACTCAACATGACCTTGTCTACCACAATAAGTGCAGATAATCTTTGAACCATCCCGAGTTCCTGGTTGGAACCCTTGTTTTTGCTCAGCCTGTTTTTCAGGCCTCTTAACATAATTTGGTTTCTCATATTGCGATTGAAAATACTTGTTCCCTGAGGAGTTATTCCTCCCATTCTGATGTATTGGTTGGTCAAGCCTTTCCCGCATGATTTCTACTGAAATTTTTCTGGTTTCCTAGTTCCCATCTACCCCATTACATATTTTATAATTCATGGAGTAATCATTGTCCTGTCATAATCTAAATTAGGCTTTCTAGGTATATCCAAAGGAACCTTTATTGCCTCAAAGCTATGAGCAAATCCTACCAACTCTTGCACCAAAACATGTCCCAAGTCATTGTCTTGCACATCTCCACCTGCAGAAACTCTTTACATTCTCTATTTCTAATCCCCAGTATGAACTGATCACATATTAATTGGTAAAATGTATTTCCCAGATCCATAGTGAAAGCCTTACACGCTTACCTTTGCAAGTCCTGCAAGAATGAGTCTATATCTTCCCCCACCGTCTCATCCGGGATCTAAAATTGTGACCTATACCACGTTCTCATTAACCGGAATGGCAAACCTACTTCCAGAGCAATCTTTAACTGTAAGTAAGTCAAATGCTCAACAGACTGTAAAGAACCACAAAAATCCAATGCATCACCATCTAAACATATGGTAAGGCGCGACCTCTTTGTTTCCTCGTTCACCTATTGTAAACTGCTATTTGATCAAAACGAAAACTAAAATGCTCCATTTCTCCTTACCCGAAAATATGGGGGGTGGGTTCTACCTCTTTTTATATTACAATTCCTCTCCTCGACTGGAATGAGACCACAGACTAGCCATGCCTTGTCCATTGATAGGCATCCTTATTCGAGGTGAATTTACACTCGGGTAAATATTAGGACCGAATGGTTCAAACTTAGATATGGACGGTTCGAACCCATGACTTGGTTTAGTAGAACATGAAGTTACAGTAGTGGTTATAGGCCTTGCTGAAATTTGTTACCTAAATTCCCCCTGACCACTGTGTAAGTGCCCAGTCTCATGATGGCCTACCCCATCGAGCCTTGAAAACCGCCAAAAGTAACACTTCTCTGAAAAAAGAATCTAAGTTACTATGCCAACGTTCATCAACATCAGGAACCTGATTGTACCAACTAGATCTATCATTCCGAGTAAAACCAACATTTTGATCCAAAATAGGACGCCCAGCACATAGTGTGCTTGTCCCTAACATAGATCTAAAACCAGTGGCCATTATCCCTCACCATAACTACTGCACAATTTTAATGAAATAAAACTAATATCCCTACCACACAATGCTATGAATATATTTCCACTGCCGAAATTGGTTTCCCAAATGAACAATAATTCACCTAATGCAGAAGAAAAAAAAATGAAGAAGTAAAATAATTTCAATTAATCTGTAAATAAAAATTGTGCACAAACGTTGTCCTGCGAGATCGCCAAATGTAACAGGAACGGACGACACCGTTCACACAGGGGGGGTGTGTATGGCAAATTTTTAATCCTCGTTTT
>CM037785.1:33546222-33596222 GCA_021229015.1 Solen grandis | reverse complement strand
CATTAGGCTACATGTATGTAAAAATATGTAAAATCATGTGACCCCTGGAGCAGGGCCAATTTTGACCAAAGGGCCATGATTAGAACAAACTTGGTAGAGGTCCATGTAACATACCAAATATCTAACCTCCAGGCCTTGTGGTTTCTGACAAGGAGATTTTTCAAGTTTTTTTCCCCAATATTAGCCTAGGTAAAATCAAGTGACCCCTGGGGCGGTGCCAATTTTGACTCCAGGGCCTTGATTTGAATAAATTTGATAGAGGTCTACCAGACAATGCTACACACCAAATATCTAAACTCCGGGCCTTGTGGTTTCTGAGAAGATTTTTCTAGATTTTCCTATTTAGGCCTATGTAAATTCAAGTGACCTAAGGGGCGGGGCCAATTTTGACCCCAGGGCCATGATTTGAACAAATTTGTTAGAGGTCTACTTGACAATGCTGCACACGAAATATCTAAACTCCAGGCCCTGTGGTTTCTGAGAAGATTTTTCAGATTTTTCCTATTTAGCCTATGTAAATCAGGTGACCTAGGGCGGGGCCAATTTTGACCCCAGAGCCATGATTTGAACAAACATGGTAGTGACTAGAAAATGATGCACATCTAAACCCGGGCCTTTAAAAGATAATGCCCATTTAGATCCTTTTTAGGAGAATATCGTCAGTTATGAGATTTAAGGGGGGCATTTATCAAAGTAATGAGGTCATATCCTGTTAACTTTAAGTTAATTGTTGAGTTTGATTTTTAAGTTTTGACGGTTTGAATACAACATACAAAACGCAATTTATCCAAGATGACGGTTTTTTTTTCACCAATATTTTTTGTATGTTACTGTAGTATTTAAAAATCTCTCGTGTAACACTACAGTATTGTACTGTTAAGATGTTTTATATTTATGTTGACCATTCGACTTTACAATTATTACTTTGATCAAAACAAATAAACCCCATTTATCATTTTAAAACTGGATTTGTAGTTTCATTACTCCCTGCCCTAAGAACGAGAGAGAAAGAGAGAGAGAGAGAGACAGTGTGGCAGACCACTGCTTATTTAGGCCCTGCATCGTTTCATACATAACTGTACAGATTAGAATACGTGCAACATCGCTGTCACAACATGAATGTTATGTACAAATTGCAGAGAGTGGCCACTGAAAAAGACCTAGTGACAGCCTTAAACTGAGATGAAGATAATACTTTAAAAGCGACTGGTCCTTGAAGGGCAAATGACTTATCAAATATATCTTGCTCTTAGGCTATATCCCACAGATAATTCAAGGTCGCTGGTCATACAATGTATGTGCCCACAAAATGATCAAGTCAAAAAAGTTCTTCTAAAACGGAACGTGGTATACAATCATCCCATATGTTATACAGTGCGTACCACGTGGTATATGACGTCATTTTAACTATCACAAGTAGCACATTTTGCCAGTATTTTATTGCTTCATCAATATTTAATGGGATAAAAGGCATGCGAAGCAAACCTTAATAGCGCAACATATAGGCCCTAGTGATACTCAAGTGTACAGGATTGACAAAGATTCGGGAAAACAAGAATTCGTGACAATTTGAAAGTTACCACGAAAAGCAGATGACTAATAATGATAAAATAAGGACCTTTGTGTAGAGCACAATTTTCCGCTTTGCATGCACTATATCCCATTAAATTGAAATCAATAAGAGCAGTTTTCATCTTATGCTGTTTCTGATAACGTAAATGAGTGGTAAAGCAAAACACTGATAAAGCAACAAAAACCCAATACTGGTAAACTTATATGCTGTGCTGCTCGTGTGTGATATGCATTTCTAGGAAGAAGGTCTATGTTTCAACATACAAAACAGGCATCCTGACCAGTACATTGGTCTTCAAACTGGATCGATCTTCTTGGCAAAAGCAACTGTTTTGACAGCGTATATACAACATCCCATTTTCGTGACTAGCAAAGTAAAAACTAAGTCTATTCTTGACCAACCTTTTGTCTTATCTAATCTATATTTTATTGGACCAAAATAATATTACAATTATAACTGATAATACATATAAACAGTAAAAGCCACGCTAATCATGTGACTTTATCTTTTTTTTCTGTCATTACTTCTTCCACCATTTTCCCCGTCTTTCTTTTATTTCTTGCTGACAGAGTTTTTAATTTCTTATCATCGACCATAAACAGAAAGTCGTGAGTTCGATCTACTAAACTTTTTTTTGGTATCTTTTAGTTCTACTCAAAGTTAGCTATTGTGATCACCGTCAACAATTTGCTTTAAACGGCATCTCTGAAACCACTTTTAAACCTCTTGGTAGAAAATAATGAGACTTGACATTTATGATCCTTATGTAGCCATTGATTAAATTCTTACAGTTTTAATTATTCATTTTTAACCTTTGAGAACCACGACGACAATGTCATGTTCCTGTAGATTGAGTCGAAATAAGCCCATGGACCCTAATGTGTATGTATTTTCACTAAACTGAGAAATTGTGTAACATTAGCCAATTACAGTTTAATTATTCATTTTTAAGTAAAAACCTATCCTTAGCAGTAAGCTATGGGAACAAGACATTGTGATTGCTTAACAAAGGTGGTCGCTAAATGAAAGTTGAACATATTACATTTTACAAATTGCTAGATTGGTTAAATGAAAACTGACTGCTAAATGCAGGTTGGCTGCATAATACAGGTGATTGCTAATACAGGTTCAACTGTACATGCAATCGCCATTACAGGTCATTTTTAAATTGAAGTTATGGTAATAGAAACCGATAATCATTACTGTAATCTGGAATGATATATTACGGTACAATGCATAGTTCCGCGAGTTCTAAAAATAGATATTAAATACGGAGTATTAGCAATCATATGTGCGTCTACCACGCTGACGCATACTGATTCTGTCTTCCATTTTGTCCCACAAAGTTGTTGACAACGAAATTGAAATCATGTAAAGGGATCGGCCTGTATGCAACATGGTTCGATCCACATAATAGTGATGAGAGCTATCCAGAGGACTATTGGTGTTCAATATTTAAACGCTTCCAACCTAAGCACGATATTGCAAGTGTCAACGCTGGATCAAGTGTAATAGATCAATAAATGGACTGCTTGAACAAGCACAAGCCATTGTTCAAAGGTAAGTTATATAATGAACTAGTGTATATGTCAATTTGTTCCATGCAGTTTTGCTTGGCAGCAAGATTTATGGATACAAGCCACCATCCTTTAGCATAGAGTTTGTAAGTTACACATCAGGCTATACTGTGAGTACGTATGACATTAATTAACTTTAGAATTCACCTTTAATGTCACCAGTGTTAGTGATAGGATTTTGAACCAATTTTGTTGCATGCACTATATCCCATTAAATTGATATAATTTTCATTCCTGTTTAAGCTATTGGTAGGTAACATGCCAACTATGTATGCAGAGTGCAAGTTGACCCTTGTATAGTTTAAGTGTCCACTTTGTAACCTGAAGGTTGTGGCCTCCAACCAGACTTTAAAGCTAGAGGTATTTGCTTCCATTCTTAATGCTGGTATTAAAGGATAATCAGAAAAAAAGTTACAAAGTGGATCACCTCATTTCTAAATGCCCTTAGGCCAGGACTGTAATGCTCCATGTGGGAGCTGTACAGTATGTGGCAGAACAGTTGACACATTTTGTGCCTAAATTTTAAACTGTATACTGTAGGTCCATATCAGTTATTCATTCATTGTATATATTTCTGGTTGGTGCAGTTTATTGTTATTTGATGATAGCAGTTCAAAACTGATACATTCTCAATATAATTATCATAGCAGTAAGCAACCAGTATGTTTATGGGTCATTCTCTCACAACTAAAATTGACAAACGTTATTTTTTCAAAATTTTCAAATTTTAAATATTAAATTTATTTTTTGTGTATGTTATTCTTACATGTTTTCTCTTACTGTGTATTTTCACGTACACACAGTAACCCTTCTGATGGTGTTATATTTGACCTTGACCTTTACTGATCCCTGTGAATTTGTCTTTCCATCACATCATCATTTTCATTATAAAAAGTTTATTTCTTTCAAAAATCATTAGAAGAAACTTATATCCGTAAAGCCTGTAACTGTTTTACACTGTATAACAGTATTTTTACTGTTTATTTTGTTTCTGCTTCAATCTAATAACTGTATTTAAAAAAAAAACATAATTGGTAGATATGTTTTGTAGTTACAAATTACGTAACATACTATAGCATTACAGCTGCATTCGTAAATAAGGGTAATCAAACTTGTTCTAACAAAATATATACGTACCAGCTTCAACGTTAAGATATAGTTAGGGCGAATCATGCTTTTCTTCCGGTTAAAGCACCAATAGTTTCTCGCGTGACGGAAGAGACATTTCGTTATGGTAGAGACATGAAAGTAACGGTAAAGACAAAAGTGGACTCGTAACCTACTGGGAGTAAAAAATCACAGTATATTGTCAGGATTCATTCCTGTTTTATTTCATGGAACTACAAACATAGTGAACAAAAACCACAATAACGGCTTATAAGGATTTAACAAACTTTGTGTCCTATGTGTTACATGATAAGATCGGTTACCGAACTTAACTCACATCAGATTCACATACTAGTCAAGTCTAAAGACAATCCATATTGAATATTTGAGTGGAAATCATTTAAAGAAAATTGCTGATCCATTATATATGCTTTCCAAGTTTCTGTGCAATGATTTTCCAAGCCATTGGGTCTATCTGCACGCTTTGGCTCAGATATCGTCGTCATAACATCCTTCAAATCGTACCAAATTATGTCTTCTACTAAGGGCCAAAAGTATCTGTTTTCTCCTATGCGGCACATACATTTCACCTCTGCGGATTGATCATCTAGGTCCTGTTACGAAAGCAAAAACTTTGTTACTAGAAGTTGTTTCTTGTAACAAAAACAAACAAAAACCCGCCCTCTAATGATATTAGAATATTATTTTATCTAAATATACCTAGCGGTTTTCTAGACATGGTAATGTTATCAAACCCCGATAACGGGGAGAAGGGGCATAATAAATGTGTGCCTTAACGTTCTAAATTTTACCCCTACATGTACGACATGCAATCGTGGTGGTTTAACAGCTGGTTTTCCAATTATGTAAATTATTACTAAACGTGTGCTTAGAGCGTCCGCATCGGAAGCGGTAGGCTGCGGGTTCGATCACTGACCGCGACATGCCAAAGTCGTAAAAATGGAACATTTCAAGCCCCCTTGCTTGGCGCTCAGCATATAAGGGGAGTTGCAGGACTGTTTAGTCTGGTGACGGGATAATGTGGCTAGGTGTGGTACCATGGCATATGTCTACGGCGTGGTATTACATTGTGGCAGAACTGTAGCTGTCTCAAGTAAACATCGTCTCTAAATGATTGAAATTCAGTCGGTGGGACACGATCAGGCTGAAAAATGGCTCTTTTGACAATGTACATATATGTACATATATATATATGTATATATGTGAGCTATGTCACACTAAATCTATGTTGTTAATGCGCAATGCATCATTGGATTACGTGTGTCGGAAAAACACAGAAATGTCAGAAGGTCCATCGTCCGTGCGACGCGGCTCATATAATTATAATTGTATAACATACCTGGATTATTCCTGGATACGCTTCCCTGTCATACTGGACAACACACCATGTACCAATCAAATCTGGACGTGGACGTACATTGCAGTAGATACTATCCTCAGCGACATCAGTAGCGTCTGAATCTTTCGGATCAGGCTCATGCACATTTTCACGTTCTTTATCTGCGGTAAAATACATTTTACCTACATGTAAATACAAGCATTGAATTGTCCGAATTGCAGGCTTATTTAATAAGAAAAAATACCCAGTATAAAGACCACTCCGTAATTGAGACCAACAATTTTGCTGGCCGTAAAAGCGGGATTTTAATGAATTGCTGGAATTGCCAAAAGACTTTTCAGTCAGACAAAAAATGAGACTTTTCATTTTCTAACAGTTCAAGATATATACAATGTTTGATTTAAGTTTTTTTGTGTGAAAATTACAGTGCAGCTACATTTGATAAAAAATCGAGTTAACTAATGTATATGAAGTTACGACCTGAGGTCCGGGAGTCTCTTCATTGGGTAAAGTCTCAATGTGATGCTCTGGAGACTCTCCATCAATGCAGTCGCATGAACTGGACCATCGGCAAAAGCAGCTTAACACTTTCAAACGCATGATACCCTTGTATTCTCTGCTAATAACTAGCTGGTGTAGCTTCATCGTACAGTCTTCAGTGAAGCAGGTATTAATTGTATGTATCGTTCAATGTCAACACTTTCAACTAAGAAGAGGTGAAATTTTTTTAACTGACTGCCAACCAACCGGTGGAATGCCTTAGCATCCGGTATGTCCTGTCCATTTGCAACAAGTCTGTCGGCCATACGCTTGACGGTGCCACCAACGCCATCTGCAGAACTTTTACCATGTCCGCTCTCTTTAAACTTCCACGTTGCACCAGCAAATCCATAAGTATCGAGAATTTCTTCATGGAATAAGAAAAAGTGATTCTTGGAACGATACTGAGTACATGGTCCGTCACTAATGAAATGCAAGTTGGTGACGCTTGGGTGGGATTCTTAATGAACATTTGTCAATTTTAGTGCAAAATTCAACGTTTATTTTTATTGAGTATATTATTGGTGCTTGGCAAACTTTTAATAGTGTACTATACCGCATAAGTTTTGTTGAATACATGTTTATTTGGATACAGAAAATATGAAATAATAAAACGGCATTAAAATCACTTCCCTGTCTTGATCCAGTTTCTTTTTCAACATAGTGTTTGAAAGAGCGGACGAGAAAGCGAGAGAGAGATTAAATGATTACATGTACAATTGCACACCGAAAACATTTTACAAAAGTGATATAAAAAAGTAGGAAATACCGAAATAGTACATAAATGGTTCTCGTACTGCCAGCTAAAAAGCTTCCTCATATGAATAATCTCAACCTTCCAAGACTCGAATCCATAGTTGTAAAAAGTGACAGTAAAGCAGCAACAAAAACAACTCGGTCGAGAAGGCCGCTTATAGTTCTTAAATGAGATTTTTCTCCAGAAAGAAATCATATTGAAAATAATGTCATTTTCTGTACATTTTTTTTCTTTTGTAAATGAACATATTTGAGATGAAATGTTTCGTAACAGTCAAGGCCCATAGATGCATCCATACCAAGTGTAACTGTGTGTAAGAGGGGAACCTGCCTCTGCAAAGATCTTGTCCATATATAAATTGGTTCCTTCGATATAGATGTTTCATATATTTTGTAAGATAAATATATATAAATATTAATTTCCCTCATTACTGTAGATAATCATGCTACGAAGCTTCATTATAAGGAAAGGAACAACATACAAACTGAAAAATAAATTTGTGATGATTATGTTGACGATATTTATGCTGATGATGATAGGGCTGCTGTATTAATTCCTGCTGCTGCTGCTGATGATGAAGATAAGATATATATCTTGGCCTTGAATGCTAAAAACGACTCGGATCAGCGCCGGTCGACTAAGTATGACTTGACTATTTGAGTTTACCGTCGCTTCGACAGTATTTCAGACATAAAGCGACGTCCAGCTAATTACAGGTGGAGGAAGACCCTGGATGCACGGAGGCATCCGGGTAGAACCAACGACCTACCGCAAGCCAGCTAGAATGCTTCCTCACATGAAAATCCGAATGACCCTGCCGGGATTCGAACCTATGCGTTGAGGGGCTGAGTGAGTGTTAAAACGACTAAGTATGTACTTATGTGAATAAACGTAGCATTTCACGAAGATAGATACATAGGACAAACAGAATTCTTCTTTGTTGAAAACATTTTGTCAGCCTGTACGCATTTAGTTTTGACACAGCATTATTTTTTCAACATTTTTTTTTGCTTACTCTTATCATGTAGAAGTTATATACAATCGTTCACTATACTGAGAGGTTATTCGGTTTTCAATGTACTATAGTTGGTGTAACTGACGTCAACTTCAACTAAAACCTTGAACGTTCACTTAATAAAGAAAGACCTGAGATATATACGAACCCCTTTCCAAAACAACAAAACAAATATAATCCAATTCCAACAATGAGTCCAATTGATAAAATCCCAAACAATAGAGCCAGGCATACCCATCACTAGAAATCCGTAGCAAATATCCAACAGTCCACCCTTATGAACATCAAAAGGAAGGTAAAATCAGAGTTACCATAATCCTGTCCCACAAAGAGGACACATATGCAACAAAAAGAAAAAGCCAACAATTATATGAAATATGAGCTCATACGAACGTCTACATTTCCAGGTGACTGAATATGGGGTACACTAGAGCATAAAAACATACGAGGTCAGATCAAAATAAAGCGCTTTCCACATATACTAATTGCCACAAAACAAAATAAATTACAAATAAATCACTTATTATCTCTGTGCATTTTAATGTTTCACGATTTCAAAAGAAAATCTTTGAGTAGCAACACTCACTCACCATTAAATCACCATTTCCAAACGGGGAAAATAACATCCTAATTCTATTCCCAGCTTTCGGCATCAAACATATATTCTTTAATAAATTAAAAAAAAAAATCAAACTTGGTTAATTCAAAATTTGACCCACTGTTGGCCTCAAGTTTTATCTTTAAGGAGTGCTGGTCAAAATCCGAAGTCAGGACACAAAGCAAATTATATTAGCAGGCAGACCCTAATAAAACCCGATAAGACGAAGTTTATAGTAAGCAAGATTTTGGCTTTGATGTGAGACCGATCGAACCGTGCATTGAAATCAATAGTAAATGCGTGCAAAGTTACAACCTCCATAATCAAGAGATGTCGGATTCCGTTCCTTACCATATTTTAGTATATTATTTAATGCAGAAGAAAAAAGGACGGGGTATGTGGTTCTGGTGTAATGACTTAAGGTATATTTAACAATGTTTGAAATAAGTAAAAATAAAGGTGAGTAACTTATCAATATCTAAAAGTAAATCAATAATACGGATATATAAAATAAACATTTAGATAAATATAAATGAATAAAAGATTAAAAATTTTTTAAAACTTTTCAATAATTATACATGTAGATCTAGATAGAGTAAAATTGAATAAATAGAGATTAGTTATATTTGCAATATCAAAATTTGATTTCTTCTGATCTCTCTCTCTCTCTCTCCGCTAACCTGTGAACCATCCGTCTTACTATTCTCCGTTGATCGATCAGTCCACATCAGATCGCTTGCAGACTCATTATTCAAAATGCCATAAATACTGCACTGTGTAATGTAACGTATATCATGGCGTACTGACCCAGAATTAATGCTGTGGAAATATACAGTGTAGAAATTCTCCGATATGACGAGGCTGAGACTGTTTGAAGTGGACAAGCGGCCTTCCGTCCGGAAGAATGTGTCCAGGGCAGGGTCGTCATAGAGCTGGACGAAGATATTACAGTTAAAAGTAAGGTTAATGTGTTTAAAGTGCAATTCCCTTGCAGCTACACTCTCGATAAACACACTAACACAAAAATATATATTTTTTGGTATAGTAGTTGGAAGTACCGACTGACAGGTACCATTTATTTCGTTTCACATTACAATAACATATAAAATACATATATATTTAAATGCAATAAAGTCTGAACTCTATAAACTCAAAACCGTGAAAAATCAGCACCAGGCATACCAAATGCCTAAGCAGGTCTCACCCGCTATCTTAACACTATCCTCGTCTATATCCATTGTAATAAAGTATTACAAATGACTCTAGTCAACAAAGATTACAAATATTTGATCACAATCAAATGAATCAGAAAAATTCCCAGCTTAAAATATAGTATAATGCATGTATTACAAAAAATAAAATTATCAGAAAAGCCAACTTAATCTCAATATATGGAACAGTGACTAAAACCTAACGATGCTCTTAACATATAGATCTTAGAAAAAAAAATAAAAAAATAAAATCTAAAATCTAAGAAAAAAGCTTCCGACTGCCAGTCGATCCCAAAGCTGAATGAATGCCCCGGTGTAAGCACGAGCAATTCGTGCACAATACGACGACATCTATCGGAGACTTTGAAGCTAGGGAAACAAATTTTCGTCTAATTCGCATAACTCAAACGCCGAAAATTACATTTCCCTTGCAACCACACTCTCGATAAACACACTTACACAAAGAAATATATATTTTGGTATAGCAGTGGGATGTACCGACTGAAATAAAAGAACGGACAAATACATCTCGCAAAAATGAAATCATCGTCGGTGTATTAAATGGCCCAACCTATACCCATTTGATAAATAGCGCATTTTGTTTATTTTTTCTTCAGATGTGAAGGTCGGGTTACGAGAGAGGGGGCATGTGACCTGGTGTAGAAGCGCGGGCAAACAGTTCACGGAGATGGTGGAGTACCTTAACACTACGCTGGTTGTCTATGGAAACGGTAACCATGTTTGGAATTTACGGATGTGTTAGTCTACTAGGCCGACTTTATATATGTGTATAAGCATGTTGTATATTTTTATTTTCACTTATAAATTGAACAATATTTTTATAATTATTTATTTTTCTGTCAGTATATTACATGTATTGTGGAAATATGTTCTGCACTTCGAATACAGAGTAAATAATATCTTTCTGCCATCTTATTAAGTGTTATACAGCTGTCGTTAAAATAACTATTTCCCAAATCTCAGTTGATACAACTTCGTGACAAAGTTGGTCAGATTTATACAATGTCTGAATTATTATAATGATATCTTGTAAGATCTAGCGAGCATAATTAGACAATGCAACAACTTAATACTTTTTACAATTAATTAACATCATTTTTGATTCTCTTATTCAGTTTGCTGCTGTAATTTTTTTCTTTCTCTTTCCTTTTTTTTTTTTTTTTTTGGGGGGGGGGGGTTTTATTCGTATAATTCGGTCACATTTAAACATATATATATGCGGTTTTAAAAGTATAATACTATGATTTGCAGACGGCCATGGAAACCGGAATACACATCTTACAGCCGGAAACCATTCCTATCCGTTTAAGTTCCGGCTCCCTCCCGAAATCCATGCATCATATACAGCCGATATACCTAGCGACTAAAGTTCAGGAAAGATTCAAGGGCGGAATGTTGTTACTGTTGTCAGTCTGCTCCAGTCACAGCCAGACTCCGGATTGACCGTACCGGATATGTTCCCGGGGAATCGATCCTTTGCGATGCGGAAATTAACGACTCGACCCCTCGTGGAGCATGTTTAACGACAATTAAGCTATTGATGGTTAGATCGGCTTTATGATACTTTACTTTTTTTTCTGTATCGGTTATAATAATGTTTCAAAATTGGTATATGCATGTATACAATTTCCAGTTTTATTTGTATTTCTTTGCGTAGTTGAACATTTACTTAGATTTCTAGCTTCTGTAAATTTGAAAGAAAAGGCAACTAACAAATCATGCCAACAATTATATTTTATGATGACTGATACTGTGTGCTATCAATGAAACAAATCCATATCAGTCACTGATATTACCCTACGGGTCCGTTGCAACTTTTTTTTTTATTAAAATATGACGGGATAAAAATTGCGTGTATATCTATACGGATATTAGCATTTTAGTATTCACTAGTTGCCTCCCTTCGTTTTCAGTCATATTCACATTATTGGGAACAGGACCGAATTCATATAAGAGTTCCATTCTATTGTCACCAGTAAGGTAAAATCGGGTTTGTTAAATATGGATATGGATTATACCTTATCTCAAAATGATACTGTAGTAGAGGTAAATATTATACCCCCTATGACAATACAGTTTTAACAACGCGATCGTTAAGATATCAAAATTGTATCACTTTTCGATGATATATTTCATATCTACTGAAAGTGAACAAATATCCTCTACATATCGTGCAGCTTTACTTGCCGTTGATGCGTCATAAATCATGTTAAATTATGTTTAAGGACATTTTCTATTTAAAAAATGATATGGTAAATATATTAAGCAGAACACCAGGGACAATATCAAAAATGAAACACTTGGACTAGAAACTTTACAAGACAGACGCCTAAGCCTCAGATTAATATTAATGTACAAGGTGGTTGAGGGGTTAGTTCCAGCACTGCCAACATCAGATTTTGTGAAATTCACCAGACCTAAAAGGACAATAAAAACAAAAACAAAATTAATAGCTGCTAAACATCAAATATATTAGAAAAACGCATTTGCAAAAATTCAAAGGGTCTGGAAATACCATCATCAAACTCTAAAGAATATGAAAATTCATTCTTTGTTGACACTGTGATTCACTGGAATCATCTCTCTGATAATATAGTGCATGCTGGCTCTGTTGAGGCATTCAAAAATGCCTTAAAGAGCCAGCGCCAATAGTGCGGGCCTTACCTTCCGTTGCAACACTTTGGGCTTGACTATCGTAAGAATTTAAATTTGATTAATATCATGATTTGTTTCCTATTATATTTTTTTTGATTTATGAGTGCCTCTGATTTCATCATTTACTTCTCATGGAACACAAACCCTCACAAGATAACAATTACACTAAATTTTATATAATTCCACGGTTTTGAATTTGCAACATACTTAATTCACTAAGATGATATTCGATTTTACACCTTTTAATTGTAACGCTAATTTAAAGTTGATATTTTATTTTCAGTTAGGTACAATGTATACGCAAAACATAATTATGCACAAATGCACAAGTAGCAGGATCACTTAGGTCACATTAATAATAAAACAATACGGGTATACATGTAAATCGTTTCTTATAGGATAGCCATATTCGACTATAAATGGAAGAAATTTATTGTTATGTTTCAGTAAAAAGATATACTGCAAATAGAAATTTCTTCTTTATAGTTTACTTTTTTTTTCTTTGTCAACGGGACTGTGAACTATTTTATTTGTGACTGAGAATCAAAACCTACACAATAAATGATCATGCCGAGGACAGTAGCCTGTATGTCTAAATATATACCAGTAGTAACGTGGCGTTTACTTAAACGGTACTTATCATTACGTCATTAAAGCTTTATCGTTTCTGTTTTTTGAGTCCTAAGTTGAATGGGACAGAAAAATAAAATAATTAATATGTAAAATAAAAGAAAATCAACATAATAAACATGAAACACATTTCATATTGTTGCTTTAATGGTTAAAGTTTTTAAAGGAATATCATCATCAGATTTTGTTTAAAATTATGTCCAAAGTTTGTGAGTCATTCAGCTTCCAGGACATCTGAGATATTATAATGTTCAGAACTTAGTTTGCTCCTTCCGGTATTTTATTTATATGATATCATTTTCTGGGCTAGACAGTTGAAATGTCGCCTCATTTCGGCATCACGTTGCGGGTAAGTGGATGTAATAACACATTATCCTGATAACTGGTATAGTAGTCATGCAATTTTCGCCAAAGAAAGTTGGTGTACCATTATATTTTAAAAGAATTGGTGTGTAGACCTGGTATCGAATCAACGACATTGATTTCAGAAAACAGACTTCCTAATCACTTGCTCAACAACATATTTCAAAATCTACGTCATTTTTCCAGCACCGTTGACTTACGAGGATTGTTTGGCAACTATGCTTTGAACGATATAGACAGAAGAAAAATAGAATGCCGACAGCAACAGAGGAGCTAGTGTGAAAAAACATGAACTTTTTTATGTTTGCCTTAAAAACTTGTGCATGTGTTTTGATAACTCTGAAATGGCATATGTTTAGAAAAATATGTGATGGAGTTGGCATGTTTTATCTAGTCAGATTTTATATTTAGCGACTAGCTTGTCTTATCAGTCACTTATCAATTTCCATAGAATCTTCTGAAGACAGGCTCATTTGCAACAAACTGTGCTTAAGAGAAATTTTTGCAATTGCAGAATAGACAATGCTTGTGTGTTAAAACTATTTTCCAATTTCTACATGGGTAAAACTGAGTTTAGACGCAAAATTATTACAACGTATTGACGAGGGAGTAACTTCTGATGATTTAGTAATATTATTTACAGACTTTCTAACCGAGAAAGGTAACAAATAGTTTAATGATATTCAAGTTATAATAAAACAAGATTCATAATACATGATAGAAGCAGGAAAAATAGTTTAATGAGGAGTGTAAAAATAAGAGAGAATTATATAAACTAGCTATTCAGCAATATAATTATAATAAAACTGATACAAAAAAAGATAATAAATATTTTTGCAGAAAATGTAAACTTCAAAATAACAGAAAAAAAAAACCCCTAGAGAATTTTGGAAAATGTTTAAAGATAAAACGAGTACACCAGTCGGTAAAAATATTTCACAGCAAGATTTTTATAAACATTTCAAACAGTTGTCATCGCACGAGATAATAAATATTGATATGGAACGTGTGAATGAAGCTTTAAGTAATGACGGTTTTTGCCTAATATATGACTTACATGAACATATAACGATAGAAGAAATAATAAGTACATCGAAAAAACTAGGAAATATTAAAACACCTTCACATGATATTCTGTACGAATACTTTTAATGCAATATACATGTTTTAGCAAACCATTAGAAACATTGTTTAATCATATTTTAGATTCGAAACATTTCCCTCACAGTTGGTCAACAGGAATTATTATACCGTTTCATAAAAACTGGGATCGAACAGATACACACAATAATAGGGGTATAGCGATCACAAGTTGTTTTGCTTAGTTCTTTACCGTTATAATTAACGAAAGATTAAAGACATAGACTGAGGGATTTGATGTTATTACAGACGCACAATTTGGTTTTAAAAACAACTATCCCACAACGGATGCAATATTTGTCTTAAATACTTAATAGAAAAACAATTCAGTGAAGGAAAACTATTCTGCTGCTATATAGATTTGAAGAAAGCATACGATTTTATTGACAGGAATAGTCTGTGGTTTAAGTTTGTCACATACAGGTGGAAAGGTATTTTCTTAGATTCATTCAATGTATCAAGACGTAAAGTTATGTGTCAAACATATGAATAGTTTATCAGATATTTTTGAAAGCAATATCGGATTGTTTCAAGGCGAGGTTACAATAATTTACAAGAAAATGTGTTCGACGGAAGTAACATGGATCAATTGTCAATATATCTTTTATTATTTGCTGATGATGCAGTTATTTGTTCAGAGACAGCTGAAGGTTTACAAAATCTTTTGAATAGTCTTGAAACATATTGTTTAAAATGGAATTTAACCGTTAATGTGGAAAAAACAAGGATTGTAGTTTTGAGAAAATGTAGAGCACCGGATAGGGATTACGCATGGTCTTATGCAGGCAGCTGTTTAGAAGTTGTAAATAAATCTAACTATCTTGGTATCGTTATGTCTAGTGGAGGGTCATTTACTCATGCAACGAATACGCTTAAAGGTAAAGCGCTAAAATCAATTAGTTCATTATTTACTATAGTTAAGGATAAAGAATTGTCAGTTGATACTATGTTTAACTTGTTTGATGCTTATGTTTTATCTATACTGAATTATGCATGTGAAATCTGGGGACACATCAAAGCTGATAGTATTGAGAAAATTCATAAAAAAAATGCAAATTGATTTTGGGTGTAAAAAGTGAGACTAATACTCTGTCCCTATACGCTGAACTTGATACCCTTTATATATCTCTCATTATGTGCGAATAGTGAAGTATTGGTTAAAACTATTTGGCATAAAAAATAAAAATTGTATTCTAAGTACTGTTGTAAGATTTAGAAAACAAATACCTGAAAATAAAAGCAGGATTGTGTATTGGTCGTCAAAAGTAAAAGAAATATTGCAAAACGCGGGCTTCAATGACGTTTGGTTATTTCCAGAGTGAGTAAATGTAAATACATTTTTATCCTATCATCAGACTCACATTGTGGTATAAACTGCCTATCGAATAAACTTAGCTTTATACTCATTCGTGAAATTTTATATACTCTGACGTCATCGGAACTACTTTCTTGCGTTCAAATGTGTTTTGTGTATTGGGCTCAACCGTGTAAGATACTATACTTTTTAAATATATTTTTTTCTTATCGAGTATTTGAAAGTTGAAAATGCTTAACGCATATGCTTAATAAAAAGTTTCGAAAAGTTCGTGAATTGTTATAACCGTTTTTTAAATCCTGGGACTACTTAGGTGTGTACGCAGAACGGTTTGTTTGCTTGCACACGCGGAAGAATACTAAAGGGCAGATAGTTGGGAGAATCCAGATTTTTTATGCCCCCCCCCTTCGAAGAAGAGGGTGTATATTGCTTTGCTCATGTCGGTCGGTCGGTCCGTATGTCCGTCGGTCCGTATGTCCGTCGGTCTGTCGGTAGACCAGACCTTGTCCGAGTGATAACTTAAGTTCTATTTGACCTTTAAGTCTCAAACTTCTTGTGGTTGTTGCTCATTATTAGTAAATGACCCCTATTGATTTTGGTGTCATTACCTCAAAGGTCAAGGTCACAAGGTCACATGTTGTGTATGTATAATACCAGACCTTGTCCCAGTGATAACTTAAGTTCTATTTGACCTTTAAGTCTCAAACTTCTTGTGGTTGTTGCTCATTATTAGTAAATGACCCCTATTGATTTTGGTGTCATTACCTCAAAGGTCAAGGTCACAAGGTCACATGTTGTGTATGTATAATACCAGACCTTGTCCGAGTGATAACTTAAAGTTCTATTTGACCTTTAAGTCTCAAACTTTATGTGGTTGTTGCTCATGATTAGTAGATGACCCCTATTGATTTTGGTGACATTACCTCAAAGGTCAAGGTCACAAGGTCACATGTTGTGTGTGTATAATACCAGACCTTGTCCCAGTGATAACTTGAGTTTAATTTGACCTTTAAGTCTCAAACTTCTTGTGGTTGTTGCTCATGATAAGTAGATTAGTAAATTATTACTCACAATCATCAAATATGTTTATATCTTTAGAACTGTTAAATATTAAAAACAAATCAACGTTGTATAAATTAGCATTTCTTTTGTACTAAAGGGTTTCAGCTAAGAGACAACAATATTATTGGCAATTAATTACCATATTAGTAAAACATATTTGTAAATATTTATATGTATGAATACTTAAATATCTGTCCTTATGATAAAAACTCTCACAACGCATAATGTATTTTTGTTGTTAAAAATATCTTTGCATGCAATTGAAATGAAAAATATATATTTATTGTAGATTTAATGAGCTGTATCTGCTAAATAAATGTATGTTATGTTATGTTATGTTATGTTATGTTACGCGTTGCACAACGTTTCGGGTGCTATATTACTAGGCAGAGAAAAAAATCCAAATTTTGTTTCGGTCTGTTCACTAAATGGTGATAATTTTAAGTACGATTGCGTTATGGAAGTCGAAACTGAATTAGAATGTGTTGAGATAACGTGTTTAGTAAACAGTAACGAAACAAGAAAGAATCGCACCTCATTTTTCCCCCATTTTCTCACCTCAGATATTTTGAACCATAACTGACTGGAATTCCAAGCGGTATATGGATAGGATTTCAACAGTTTGTAGCTGTCGGTCCAATGGTGCAGTGGGTAAGGTAGTTAGGCTGTAAGGCGACTGTAAGGGGTGTGGGTACGAAACCCAGCAGTGGAACATCTTTTACGATTTTACGATATTTTTAAATTACATGTATCTTTGCAATGCAGGATACATTCATTTTTGTTTTATTGAATATAATTATTTTACAAATATTAAGTACATGTGTAAATAAAATTAAAACAGCATACATTGAATAATAAAAGTTTGTTGATTTAGATTTGCTTCCACTTTTTCATATAATCCTATAAATTGTAAGCAAGAGAAAGCGGGGAAGTAAGAGTGGCGATATGCTTTTTGTTAGCAACGATGTGTTCATCTTTTCTTTTGTTTATGTTCTCGCAAGGTTAAAGCACCTTCCAGCTGGCTTCCTTCACCTGTTATTAGCTGGACGTCGCTATATAGCTATATAGCTATCCCGAACCTTAAAGCGAATCTTAAAATATGCTAAGTTGCAAAAGAAAGCGTGCATTCAGTTTTTCTACTCTAAATATAGAATTTTCTTCAGAAATGAAATGCGTTTGGCTTAAAAAACATGGGCACTGTTTGATCAAAATGATGTAAAATTATTTCAAAGCCCAAACCGTGTGTTTCCGAAAGAAGTAGTTTCACATTCAGTAACGTGTTTTGCTGCCTCAATTCTCGTTTGCATTCTTTTTTGCCTTCTATCACACGAGTTCTTTCCTCTGCGCAATTACGCAAAATAGTACACTCATTAATTAGTCCAATTGTCGATATATCATTTTAATACCATTGGAATAATGTAGAACTTTAGAATGTGTTATGTCCTTGCACATCCAAACTGTTATTCTCTTGATTTGACAATATCATCAACGCCTTTAATATTTATTCTCAAATAATCAAGCATTCCAAGTTCTATTATTCTTAAATGTGTCGTTAAAATGTATCATATTTATCATTTATATATCTATTAGTATTTGATGCTATATAATGTTAAATAGGGGAATTCAAATTCTTTAGGCGTAACACAAAAACGTTTTTAGATTCTGTGGTAGGACATTAGAAGTTGGGGAGGGGCTCTCAAAACGTTTTGAATATGTCCTTCCCGGGAATATATAAAAGGGTTATCATGTTCTTGGGGGAGCTTGAATGTCCGGGCACTTCAAATCGTTTCATCGGCACTGGGAAGATATCACTCGACAGTTTCTGTTATTCAGTATGAAGTCATTTTTTTTGTTGTGGAAGGCTATTCTCCCACGAGATTCTATTAGATAAAGTTTCTGCTTGATTAAATTGATAAAGTTTACGACTAAACTTTGTTACACGCAACGTCTGGTCAATCTCATATATATCAGTTTTCGCCAATGGGGTTTTTATACAAATATGTGTCGTTGTTTAGTCTCGTTATACGTATCAACTGTCAGAGTAAATCATGCACGTGTTATCTCCCCTGTTATCATCGCATTCTTGTGTGTGTGTTTGTGGTAATAACAAAACATTACATTCGTCAAAGTTTGTTACTAGAAGTTGTTATGGTATTGAATGCATCATCTATGGTTTCGTCTGCTGACAGTATTGTTAAACCAGGCTCCTTGATATCTAATCCCGGGAAATCGTCCATCATTGTTTTTGTCTTTCACGCTGCTTTGTCTTGTGGCGGGATGTTTATTAATTCCTACTATAGTCTATACGAACAGAACATGTCCAAATTCTTTCCTAAAACCGATGGTCAGTTTTTAATTGTTTTTATGCATAAAGGTTTGTATTGTGTTTTTCTACCATAATTGCTTAGCAGATCGACCCCTGCAAAAGTAAGAATCACCGGGTCAACTAGTTTCCACATATAATCTGTACAGATATTCAGTATCAGCTGCGCCTCGGTGTAATATACCATTTCTCGGGTTGACAATATCCACTACGTCCCCGACAGCCATGTGTTATTTATATAATATTGCATCTTGATATGGTACTACATGTATATATATTATATTAGTGTTTGCTTCTTCGTTGCACATTACATGTGTGGTCAGCCTGATGTTGTTGTTTTTTTTCAATCATGTTAAAGCTAACTTCACAAACATCTTTATTCGTATTTTATCAGAGACACTCCGAAAATTTCTGTAATATGGATAAGAGACAAGGGAGGTAAAATGATTAAAAATACATTTGCAAGTTACATCCCTTGTATTGGGCGGCATACCCGGCTGCATCAGCGGAAGTTAATGTGTTATATGTATATATTTCTTGGCAAGATGCAACTTACTTTTAAAGCATCTCGTTCACAGATTCAAAAAAAAAAAAAAATAATATTCTGCTCTCGTTAATGATGGTAATATTTTTGTTTCCTGACAAATAAACTCGGAAAGTTCAGGTCATATTGCACAGGAAAACGTAATTTTCGTAAACGCAACCTCGACGAAAAATGTTAATTTAGAATATATATAATACGATATCCCGAAAGACACGTGTTCCGCAACATGGCGTCTTCACCAGTTTAGGGTATATATAACGATTTCGTAAATTCATCCTATGAAGCTAGCGCATGCGGGAAATATGAATGAATCTAACATTAATATAGGTTTTATCAGTCTATATATAGTTTCGATGCCGTCTTTGACGGTTTTGTCTATTTGGGGAAACCACCTACTTTTTTTTTTACGATCACGGATGGCTGCATTGGGTGACATGGGTAGATAGATATTGATAGACATAATAAACGCATATAGTTAAAAATCAAATTCTCAGTCATTGCCCTTCTGTGAACAAGATGCTTTAAAAGTGTCTGTGTTGTTTTAAAAATACCTGTCTGTTTAGAAATGACTTAAATATATAAATACATGTATTTTATTTAGGGTTGGGCGGTTTGGAGGCGTCAGTGTCGATTCTTAGCGCTAAGTTCAACTAAAATACTTAGGGACAAATTTCATTAGTGTTGTTTCTCTAAAAGAAATACCAAACTATTTCATTTCTTAACATTTATTGATAGTTATTAAGATAATAATTCATTTCAACTTAGTCGTGTACTGAATTTTTCATAAAATAGTAATGGTGGAATGTGTATCTACCTAGTTTAAGAATTTAAGTATTGCTTAGCGCTAAGTATTGTTGTGGAAATCGAGCCAAGTTTACCCGACATTTACATAATTCATAAGAGGTACTTAACCTACGGCCCCGATCAGTTGGAGCAGGCGTCCTAGGCCATAATATTTCACGTTTATATACGCGATCCAAACATATAACCAATACTTATCAAATAGGTTATCTTCAGCATCAATTATTTTTACATTTCCATCAAGTTTCCATGCTGCAGTCGTATTTAAATAAAGATTCTAACATCACTGGGTGGTAATACAGAACACACAATCTTTATCTAAATCATAAAATTGTTTTACTTACTTTGATTTTATTTTAATCGATTTTCTTAGTTTCTTTATTTCAGTTACATTGGATAACTGATATTATCTGAAAATAAATAAATTAATAAATTTTGTCGGGTCCCATCCAATCACGTGCCTTTGCTGTAGAAACATTGCTGTAGTGTCAATTGAGGTAGTTCGGTGTTGTTTTGGGGGACTGACATTGGAAGTTAACGATGGGACTTGCATGGGGTCTGAAATTAAGTAAAAAAAAATATTTTCATATATTAAACTTTTTTTTCTGTTCTAAAAAATCCGACAGCAGCATGTTTGAATTCATACAGTGGATTTGTAACAATGTGTTCTTATCAGTTAACGATTTCTACGATTTTCTCTTTTCCACAATTTACCGCTAAATATATTTTTAGTATTCAATTTAAATTAGTGATACTACTAGACTAATTATAGATCTCGTTCCCAATTTCACCATACTATGATTCTTGTGTTTAATTATGTGATATATATTTGACCATGTATATGTGTTACATGTATAAATATGGATTTTTGATGCTGAATGTAACTGTTGTTTAATAAGTTATTTTAGTCCAGACGAACTATAATTAATTAATGCAAAGGAAAAGTTCTAGATTTATAAAGATAACAGATGTATAAAGTAAATATATTTCAATTATTTTCCCTGGGAAAATGGAGTGCATATGTTTTAATTAGCAAAAGATATACCAGTAATCTACACAACATATGTTGTGTGTATATTCTCTAGGCATTACACACGCGAAAATAAATTCAACGGTACGGCAGAGGCAAGTCTATCAAGCTGTTGATATGCACGGGAACATTTTCTAAAAATAGACACTGCTAAGCTGTAAGATAATATACCTTCTCCTTGTTACTAGGACAACGCAGAGATATTCAAAGGGTGGGTGTTGGCACTGAGAGAGTAGTTGATTCACGAGAAGTACACGTTTATCTAAATCTTATATTATTAATTAAAATGGCTATGAGTGCATCTGTGTGGCTTAAGGCAGCAACTGCCTGTCTGGCTCTTGGGACTTTGTTGTTCGTAATTGGATTTGCGACCGATTCATGGATGACATATAGTTATGGATACAAGGAGAGTGGATACGGTCTATGGAACGGGTTCAATACACATGGCAGTCGAACACACACCTTTGATATGAGCTCTTATGCCCTCAGAGTACGTGGCTGGACAGGTGAGAATCTGGTTTTGTGCAAATAAGACATTCATTCTTAGATTATGTCTACAAATGTGGCCAGTCGAATGAAAACACTGATTAATTATCATTAAAACTGGGACGAGTTGCTCAGACAAAGAGTTCTTCGTGCTCTATGTGACGATTTTACTATTTTGTTGCGAAGAAAGTGTTTTGAAGATGGCGTCTAACGTAGATAATATTTATCTTCAATTTAAAACTAATATCAATTTGCAAGATTTAGCAAATAATCAAAGCATTTAACTGGCATATGATCACTTATTCTGTAGATCAAAACAGAAACCACAAACAAAACATTTTGTATGTTCACATTTAATGAACATCTAAATAATATCCATTCCGAATATGAAACTCCAAAACCTTGTCGGCCATATCTGTTTACCATGTTACTTCGCGAGGCACCTTTGAAAAGTACCTTCCTCTGTCACGAAACCTATTTTGGCAACATCCGGCTGCATGCAATTTCAGTGACAAGTACTTCGAAACTTATTGAAACTACTTGTGTAAGCAACTTGTCCCTGATTCGAAATCCAATTTTCATAGGTATAAGCTTCCCAGTAGACTTGCGGTACATGTAGGTCGAGGGTTATACCCGAGTGTCCCATGTCTTACACCTGTAACTGGCTAGACATACAATGTAATACTGTCACATAATGTCGACCGTATACCTTCAATGTTAAAAAATGTTATGATTGAATGTATAAATGAAATATGACATACCAAACTGTGGTGACCAAGACATTGTCGTGGACGTGCTTAACGGATAACATTAAAAGTATTAAAGCGCCGTGACTTTCATGAAATATACTGATGTAATTTCCTCTACGTTTCTTCCTCACTAGCAAATTTTGCGCTGAAAATTGCGAAACAAGTAGAAAGAGATAGAGAGAATCAGAGAGGATATTCATGAAATGAAGTGTGGTCTTTCAGTAATGCAACGATACACAGATTTATGGTCAATGACAGCATATGTTTCATTGAATATGAAATTGTAATCAGAAAAATATGAGTTGGCAAAAAAACAACAACAGGGATCTGCTGCCTAATTATCAGTCAGGAAATTAAACAAGGAACACATCGGTGGTGTTATTTCTTATTTAAATAGGGTACTTATATCAGCATTTTACAAGTGCTCATGGATACAAAGCGTTAAATGTGTTAGACTCTATAGGTTGGGTTGTAGCCATGGTTACCGTGCATCCCCCCCTAGACTTTTTCTCATAGGTACCAAAATGTGCATTGAGGTCTTCTAAACAAAATTTGAGGGTGCCCCCAGAAAAAAACTCATTTCAGCTATGTTTAATTAAAGGGTTTCCATGGTAACCATAAAGGATTTTTCAAAATACCCTATGTAATTAATATTGGCTATAACTTTCCTTCTGTTGATGTTACAGAGTTCAAACAAGTACCAACGTAAAGAATAGACTTTATAATTCATAGTGCTAACAAAAATAGATAAAAAAAATTAATAAAAATAATTAATACTTATTTCAAAAGCTGTTCTGATACGCAAAATGATTAAATATGGTTTTAAATTGTAAATTTTGATCTTTAACTGTAATTTAAAAGTTTTTGGTTCACAATATTTGAGTTTAAAATTGTTAAATTAAGCCTTTTAAGCTGCTTTTTCTATTGAAACATTTATTTGAACTTAAAACGTCAAAATGATTATATTCAATGAAAATCAATTTAAGATATTAGTTTAAGTCACACAAAATTCAGATAAAATGTTATTTCTCAAAAATGTTTTTGAGTTGAACAATTATTTAAAATAATCATAATTACCCTCATGAATATTAATGAGAAGACTCAAAAATTAATAGCAGCACCCCCCACCCCCCAAACTCCTGAAGTTTTGTATATTTGAAGAGATTTTTCAAAGAAACTTTATTAAATTTTTTTTTTTATTATATTGAGTGACTCAATTCATTAGACAATGACCTCGAGACAATAACAATGACAATGGAGTGATTTTGCCCCTTAAGATACAGCAGTAGTGTATTATATATTAGAAATTGTTGCTGTTTGGACAACATCAACCATTGCTACTATATAACTGTTTCATCTTGCTTTTTTGAAGAATGTTTCTGCATATACAGTGTACATGTACGATTAGTCATCATCGTCAACATCTTCCAAAATGTCTACAGTGTCATCTTCTTCTGCATCATCTCCTTCAAGAGCTCCCTCCAAAACATCTACCAACAATGGAGGAAGTAGGTCGCCTTCAATCCAGAGTGGTTCTATCCTTCCACTCTCAAGGGTCCAACCATGCTGCTGTGAAACAGCTGGTATGTCTGGGTCTGCGATGTGCAACTGCTTCCAGATGCCCACCTGATAATTTACCCGCCGTATATGCTGCAGTAGACACTTTTTGCAGGGAGGCAAATACCCCAAGTCTACGTTTCTCAGTGCATCGGTCGGTTTGTCCTCACATTTCTTTTTTATTTTCAGAAGTCTGAATTCGTCAACATCTTTGACACGGACATTGCCGTACATGGCACAGGTGAAGGCTCCAAGATCGTTCAATAAATCATCAGTCACTTCCCAAGAGTTTCCAAGACTACCTAGAGATTCTTTGTAGACAGGTCTCTTTTCCAGAGTTTTGATTGGACCAACATGTCCCCTACCTTTGAACGCACTGGTTGAATCACACCCACAAAAGGCGTGCAGGCCAAGCAACGCAGAGCGATGATCTGGTGTGAAGGCATCAGCAAGTTCTGTCATGTTTATAAGTTTCCTGTGATTGCCAGACCCAGTGTCAAACAAGACTGTGATACCTTCAAACAATCCAATGAAGTACAGGACAATAAAAAAGATGTCACTGTCAGGTGTTCTCACTTGAACTGTCTTGTAGCCTTTCTCTTTTGCATAGAGTATGTAAAGTACAACTCTTGTATCTGTTTCCTCCTGTGTTGATTTCAGATCTGCGATGTTTGTTGTGACTGTAGTCTTTCCATTATGTGACGTGTAATGGAAAGCTTCTCCCTCACAAATGAGGATGACCGCATAGAGTATGTAAAGTACAACTGCTTTTGTTATACTTTGGTCAGGATGATCCAGTCTGCGGGTCTCTTTGTATGCTCTCCTTGGACCAACAGCTTCTCAGACTTTCCTCTCCTAACTCTTTCCATGCTTTTTACCGAGTTTTCTAGGTACATGTCAGTACTGAAAATGATGTCGGTTTTCTGAGGCACCATTTTGAACAACTTTTCTGATATTTGTTTGAAATTGCCTGGCACTTCTTTCATTGAATGGAAAAGAGCATTTCCATCTTCTACTACAAGCACAGTTTTGTCCTGTTCGGGAGGATCAGCTAATTCAACCCCTTCAATCAAGTACTTGAGACCCTTTGATAGAGAAAAATGAGAAGTTCTTCGAACCAATCAAGAGGCTGAACTTGAAAACCATGGAGAATCTAAGTAAAAAAGTGACCATTAAATCAAGTAAGAACAAGGTCATTGAGTACAGACAAGGAAATGTTGCTATGCAGCTCTTAGTTTTGTCACAAACTCCAGACATACACTTTGACTTGGCTGATCTTATGAAATACCCACTAACTCCTGTACCATTCAGTATTGGAACCGCCGATGGCGGATTAGCAAAAACAGACAAATCAAAGGGTCTCTAGTAAGTATAGTTTCACTAGTCTTTCATATAAAAATCAACATGATATGAAAAAAGTTCTTGGCCTGAAGCTCAGAGTGCTCAGAATCAGACAACATTTATTCATCGTTTAAAATGGCGGTCATTACTGTAAAAATAGATGTTGGTTACATATAGAACACCGATACCTTTTTTTCACGAACATATCTCTCTGAATGTTTTATACGAGTACTGGAAGATATAAAAATAAAATAAAGCAAATTACATATATATACTCATATTATGTATATAGGCCGGGCACTAAAATAACCATTTTCTTCCCAAAATTTTGCTGCCTTTTTAGCTCATCTGAGCACATCATGCTCATGGTAAGCTATTGTGATCGCCTTTTGTCCGTCGTCCGTGCGTGCGTGCGTCCGGCGTCAACAATTTCCTTTACACAACATCTCTCCTAAACCGCTGATGGATTTTGACCAAACTTCACAGGAATCATCCTTATGATACCCTCTATCAAGATTGGTCAAATTATTTTGATTGGTTGAAAAAGTAGGTCACAGGAGCTAAAAATAGATTTTAAAAATGCAAACTTTGAAAATCTTTTTCTGCAAAACTGCTAGTCCTAGAGCTTTGATATATGGTGTGTATCATTGTCTAGTGGATCTCTACCAGGTTTGTTCGAATCATGACCCTTGGGTCAAAATTGCCCCCCCCCCCCCCTCCCCACCAAGGGGTCACTTGATTTTACATAGGCTTATATAGGAAAGAAAAAAAAGAAAAAATCTTCTTCTCAGAAACCACAAGGCCTGGAGATTAGATATTTGGTGTGTTGCATTGTCCAGTTGATCTCTACCGTTCAAATCATGGCCCTGTGGTCAAAATTGGCCCCGCCCCAGGAGTCACTTAAATAGACTTATTTAGGAAAAAAATAGAAAAATCTTCTCCTCAGAAGCCACAAGGCCTGGAGTTTTGATAATTAATGTGTAACATTGCCTTATGAACATCCACCAGGTTTGTTTAAATAATGGCTCTTGTCATCTATCAAGTCATCTATCAAGTTTGTTCAAATCATGGCCGTAGGGTCAAAATTGGCCCCACCCAAGGTGTCACTTTATTTAACATAGACTTAAGTAGCAAAAAAAAAAAAAAAAAGAAAAAAAAAAAAAAAAAAATCTTCTCCTCAGAAGCCAAAAGGCCTGGAATTAAGATATTTGGTTTGTAACATGGCCTTATGAACATCCGCCAGGTTTTTTTTAAAATAATGGCTCTTTGGTCAAAATTGGCCCCACCCCAGGAGTCACTTGATTCTAAAAAGGCTAAATATTTTACCTCGGCCACATTGTTCGTAAGAGCCGTCTATCTACGAGCCTCTCGTTTGACAAAATTTGGTATTTTTCCGTTTGAGTTCTGAGCGAATGTTAGCGACTTGTGCGACAATCTTGGGCTTTTGGGTATTCGTATGAGGACTCCCTGATTAAAAGCTTCTGAGGCCTCGTACTATTTTCTACTATTTTGAGGTCGTGTACAAACTGCAAGAGAATCGTACCGACATCGAAGGATCGTACGATACACGAACGGTTTTTACCAGTCGTGAGAATCTCGTATGAGACGCGTACGAGACGCATGCAACATTAGTGATAAAAAAATCTTTAGAGCCTCGCAAAAGTTGCCTACAGGTATCGTTCAGCTCCTCACGAGTTTTACACGATTCCTTGCGACATATGTACGATTTTTTTCTTCTTTAGAAATAGTGCGAGCCGCATATCTGATGTGACCACTCATAAAAATATTTGAGAGCTGGTACGAATTTTGCAAGTGTCTACGAGTACCAATGATTGTACTATTTCATGATTTCTAGGGACATCGCGCGAGACTCAGGCATTAGTAAAGTAAATAACTACTCGAAGAGTAATGCAAATAACTACTCGTTGAGTAATGTAAATAAGTACTCGTCGAGTTAGGTAAATTACTCATCTGACAAGGACTATAACCAATTGAGTTCTGCAATTATAACATTTTAAACACAAACGTAGTCGTGATGTAATGGTAAATCAAGAAATGAAATACGTATTCCGTTTCTTAACAGTAAATCTGATCGATGATTCAAATCTAGATTTACGTCTTTACATCTTCTAATTTAGTATTTCCTTTCATGTTCAAAGAAGCCGTTCATATATAAATTTGCGTGCTGTTGTGTAGAGTAGAACTGTTGGATCAGCTCAATATATTTTATCGGTCTGGACGTTTGCCAAGTATTGGAAGGGGAAATAAAGTCATGAATAACTGAAAAATCATCATTTTTCACTGAGACTATATTTCGTGTAATTTTCGAGGGTACATATTCATGAACTTTTGTTCTAGAATATGGAAGATCTTATTAAAAAACGTGATTTAAAATGAAATTAGTCAACGATTTGACAGTATGGTGATTTATGTGTAGATATATCCTGGTCCATATCTTTTGCATTTATAATACCCCCAGATACGAAGTATATGGGGACTAAATTGAAATCACGTCGGGCAGTCGTTTTAGACAAGATTTGTCCGCATTATTTCTCAGCTTTTGTCACATTTTGTAATAACATCACGATATATATAAGTTCCATGTCTAGTTGCGCATATTGTTGGCACGTCATGACCGGCTTAATTTTAAAGTAAATTCCCAATAATAAAAACATTTTTTGGGCTGCTGTCAAATTATCTTAATGGTCAGGTGCACTAATAATCGAGTTTCAATTAACAGGAAATAAGAGAAGAGTGACCTGAAAGTAGTGGTCTTAATTGTGAGGTGGTCTTTATATTGAAGTGGTCTTTATATGAGGTTTTACTTATAAGAGTTATGGTCCTTTGTTATATTTACTGAATATTTTATCCAAACCTTTTCTCAGTTACCATCTGTTAGATTTTTATTTAACTTAAAAATGATTATAAATACCATTCCTACTTGATGTCATGCTTACTGAAATTTCCATTGAGTTATGCCCCTTTGTCTTACTTCTTGAATATATTTCATCTACTCTATTTCTTAGCTACTTTTGGTCAGATTTTGATTTAATGTCAGAGCACAGCATTTATAAGTTACACATAGTTTTGGCACTTCATGTTTGGCATAATTGTATTTGAGTTATTTACTTCTTTTTTGCGATATGTGTATAAGTTTATCAGAACTCTACCGGTTTTTGTGTTTTATTATTTTCATCCTTCAACTGTGTCACGACTGTCTCTGATATGGTTACAGTAATTGTGACAAAGCGGTACCTTGGGGTATTGATCATTTTCAGTGATACTTCTTTCATGTCAAAATGATTGTCCTAAAGAAGCTTTCCAAAGTTTCAAAGAAAGGTTTTGTCTTAAAAATATAAATTTAGTCAATATTGTGATAAGTAGCAATTGTGACTCCAACCATCTCTGGCTACCTAAGTGCATGGCGCTGTTTTGTCTTTGATCGACATGACACCATTGGCGAGTGTTTAGCCGTGAACCATGAATATGTCATCTTTCAAAATGATAGAGCCGGTGGTGATCAGTAACAGTGTTTATATTAATTGGTTTTAATCACTTTCCTTATATCCTGGACAGGAATTCACTTTAAGCTTAAGTGCAGTAATTTGTTTACTGATTTGATTTCACACCATGAGCGATTCTACTGGATAACCATTTAATTTTGTGGGTGGACCTTAAAAGGAATGCGATAGAAGAGAAATGGTTGGACTCAGAAGTTGGTCAAAACACTGAGGAGTGCCCTGTGAAAATTGTTATTAATTTATAGTGACGTTGTGTAACTCCATAACAATTAATTAGGCCCTCAGTTTTTTTTAAACATTTTTGACTTTGTGCTTCTTGTCTAAATGTAAATGAAATAGAAACGGTTTTGTACTTCAATATCTTCCCCTTACAGCAAAGACACACACTTAGAGGGAAAGATAATATACCAACATCACAGGTCATTATCATTTTTCAAGGGTCTATGTTTATTGATCCTGCTATAATATTGATTGTTGCTAGTCTGAAATATAGACGATCAGAATCCTCCTTCGGATGGTGGCGTTGGATGGTCTAGATCAGATTTGATTGATGGCAGTGATATGTCCTGTCAGATGAGACATCCAATAGTGATGGCTGGTCTGAGCTTTACGGTGTGTGGCTTTAAGAAAACTTCATCATCATCTCACAAACATATTGACTGTCCCCAATGACCGGATGGTTAAAGCGTCCACCTCGGGAGAGGAAAGTCGAGGGTTTGACTTGATGTATGTATTTATGGAAATTCGTGGGTATCTTTATTCATGGATTCATGTTCTAGGAAAAGTCACAAAATCTATCGTCAGAAATTATAATGAACTCGTTTTCCTCTTTGGCGTTTTTATTGCAACTAAGCCTTTTACTAAATCTACGTCAGAAACTCATAAACTCAGGAATTCGCAATTTTGTGATTGTATATGCAAATACCAGTTATATGCAGAATTAGGTCCTGTCCAGAACGAAATGCATCAATTATGATACATACATCCCTTGAGAAATTAAACTGAGTATAGGATTACAATCCGTCCAGTTGCTGCGTAAAGTAGGATCAATACCCGGCAGTGTCATGAGAAAAGAACAACTGTTTTAGCTCTCCTGTGCACAATGTGCTCATAAGAGACCTATTGTGAGCGATGAATGTCCGCAATCAACATTGAACTTAAAACGACATTTCCTCAGAAACTATCGGCTCACTTTGCATAAAGCTTAACAGGATTGTTTCTTGGGTGGTCCCCTTTCAAAAGTATTCAAATAATTAAATTTCATGCAGTATTTAGTTGCCAGTGCAATAGAAAGGAGAAAAAATGTGGTAACTTAAAAAAAAAAAATTGTTATCCAAAAGCACTGGCTAGATTTTTGTCAAAATAATCCTTCTTGGCTCACTATCTACCAATTGCTTTTTTTATCCCTTGAAAAACATGGCCGACAAGGGGCGAAGCCCTTTTTCTTTTAATTTTATGTATAAAGTTAAATTTGAAAAATCGTTTTGTCCAAAAGTAAGTATTGCATTTTAAAATTATTTACAACAAATGCTCCTTGGCCCACTCTCTCTTCCAAGAATATTCAAATTATTTGTATTCCAGGGGTTTGAGCCCGTATTCTTTATATGTATATAGTGAATATTATACATGTCAATATCTTCTTGTTCAAAAGTAATAGTTGGATTGTTCAAATTATTTGGATCCTTTAAAAAATCGCCACCGGGGTGGAGGGGGTGGGGGCTGAGCCAGTTTCCTAAATATTGTTAGGTGATTTAACATTGTTCTAAAAATACGGATATATATATAATAGTTAAAACAAATTTTTTACGTCGCTCGGTTAACAAGGTCTTACAACTTATACTAATCCATTTAACAGTTCCTGGGCTGGATCGGTACTCTTCCGCATCGGGGTTCGAACACACAACTTTCCGATCTGTAGCCAAGTATGTTACCACTGAACCTTTGTAATAAAAACGAAAATACTGATTCGGTTTAACAATAACGTGCTCAAGGTGAGCTTTTGTGATAGCCCTTCATCCGGCGTCCGTCGTGCGTCGTCAATAATTTGGCTTGTTAACACTCTAGAGGCCATATTTTTAGGCCAATCTTCATGAAACTTGGTCAGAATGTTTGTCTCATAAATCTTGGACAAGTTCGAATTTGGGTCATGTGGGGTCAAAAAGTAGGTCACGAGGTCAAATCTTAGAAATACCTTGTTAACACTTCAGAAGCCACATTTTAGGCCCAATCTTCATGAAACTTTGTCAGAATATTTTTCTCCATAAAATCTTGGACAAGTTCGACTTTGGGTCATGTGGGGTCAAAAAAAAAGGTCATGAGGTCAAATCTTAGAAAAACCTTGTTAACACTCTAGAGGTCACATTTTTGGCCATATCTTCATGAAACTTGGTCGGAATGTCTGTTTCCATAAAATCTTGGACATGTTTGAAGTTTGGTCATGTGGGGTCAAAAAGTAGGTCATTATGAAAAATCCAACATATGTTGCTCATTTATAATCAGGTGAGCGATTCAGGGCCATCATGGCCCTCTTGTTTTATATTTCGTGAAGACGAAGTATATGTTTTAGTTAGTTAACAATGGTGCGTACCTATTTTCCGTGATTATAGCAATATCTTACTATGTAAATCGATTTAATACTCATTCGGCCCTTCCTTAGGCCATCATCCCTTAGAAGATCAAAAGTGAGGTTTGTCAGTTACGCCAAAAACGTCATTTTACAATGAAGGGTCAAATACGGATATATATTTAGATGCTTAACCTTATTGCAAAACCATATTGATCAAGTAAAAGGTATTGCACGTAACACATGAGTCCTCTACCGATGAGATGCAAATTTTCCGTTACCATAGTAACCAGAATTTTTGTTCGAGGAAAAACAAAGTGGCGTGCAGGATTTCCATATTGACATCTATTCATATACCAAGTTTCACAGTATTATCTTTAACGCTTTTTAAGTCATCCCGAGATCCAGAATCCCAGACATCCGGATAGACAGACAGAGGGACAGACAGACAGTCCCTTCCTGTGTAAACACCGGTAGGGGACTGCGTGTCCAGATTGCGAGCGTCCAATTAGATTTTGTAACCTGGGCACTTGTCCTAATATTTATCGGTTTTGTACACATAAGTGTAAAATAACCTGTAAGACCCAGGCACTCTAGCCTTTTATGAGTTGTCTGATCAGGGTCTGTTTGCTCATTTTTAATTCATGAAATATACATAACCGAGAGAATGCTGATAGTATAAACATAATTTATGCTGCTATATGTAAACCACACTGTGGCAAGTCTTTTATTCTGCAGCCGTAAAACAACCGTACACACTCCTACGCATTTCCCGTTACCAACTCGCTGTGTGCTTGATCATTTTACTGGGTATAATGGTCAGGATATGTCCATATGATTGCAAATTGCTCTTGGCTAGCTATCGATAAAGGAAAAACGTTTCAATCATTTACACACATCCTTGGAAATATATTTAGTTCTTGACTTTGGCACTTTCATACTCTACATACTGAAAAGAATATATAAAAAATAAGCAAAAATAAAGTAACATAGATGGAAATGGTTCTAGTCCCTGCCATAGATCGCTGCCCGATTTTTTGATTGTCGGCGAAGCTGTCAATCAAAAACAAGCATTGTTGATTTGCATAGGTACAAAAGTCGATTTCCATGCATTGCGATTATAGAACAAAAACAAGTTTACATACATAAAGATCCTTCATTCATTCATTCCTTCCTTTACCAAAAGTTTTTTTTTACTTTGCATGTCAACGAATTTCAGCCAACCAAATGTTCCCATAGAGTATTTCTTTACGTTGTAATAGAAAGGCAAACATACCAATATCCTTTATGAAATTACTGTTTCAGATATCTACACATATTTAACAGCAGAATCCTCCAGGTTCGATCTCATGACTTCCATAGGTTTGCAGCCTGCAAAAGTGTCAGAGATCATCAGGAAACAAATCAAAGCATTCAAGCACTGAGCCTGTCTGCGGGGTTATCATGAGATAAAGAACAAGTCGAGCTTACTGACTAGTAACTAGAGTTGCAAGAACTTGCGTTATATGCCTCTATTAATTCAACCCTGTTGAAGCGTTGTGTTTAGCTCTTTTATTTAGATCTCAGTGCCTTGAGCGCGTTTATTATCAAATTGTATTAGGTGTGTGTTCCATCAAGAATGAATCACAAGACCAAGACTTTTTCATAAATTTTCGTATTGGCTGAGAGTAGGTAAAAGCAAAATTCCATGATAATCTAATAGTCTAATCTTTTTCCTTGCCAAAATATATTTTATATGATTTTTTTATGACAAAAAGTACGCATATTGCCGAAAAAATCATTTAATTAAACAATTAATGTGTTGAAAACAAAGGCAAATACACATGGTTATTGTACTTAATGAAACACCATTTTAAGTTTTAAGCATGTCCAGCAATTTCATAAAACCATTTTCTAAGGGCATGCAATGGTACACAGATTTTTTTCTTTAAATGACCTATTGTCACTGAACGTGAACATAGTATATGCGATAATTCTAAATATCTAACATAGTGTATGCTTGTTTTCAGACTTTTACCGGGCCACCCAGGCATTTGAGTGTTTGGGTTTGATCTTACAAAGTGTTGCGTTACTACTGGCCCTGCTCATCCTGTTCTGCGACAGAGTTAGAAAGCCAAGTCCGCTTATAGCTCTCATTCTGTGTGGGTTTGCGGCAGGTAAGTCACGTTACCGTCAATGCAATTTTACAAACAATGATAAACTCAAAGTGATTCGTATAAACGAGTCATCTGCTTGAAAAAGCAATTGCCTTATACTTAGGTTCGTGTACATATTGACCTAATTAATTATAAAAGATCTAAGTCTGACCAGACATGACCAGTAAAGGCCCATTATACTTCCAAAATCATTGTATATTCATTGAACAGAAAAGCAACGTGTGTTTTACAAATTTGTTACGAAATGCATATACAACTATACATACTCGTTGGCGACAACGTTATTACATTGCATAAAAAGAAAGAATATTTCACTTAAGATCATCCCATTGTTTACATCAATAACTAATTTGCATCTTCCGAGTTTCCTTATCAATTTTCTGACGTTTTCCATAGATCTTCGTATATCCCGAATCACGAGTGAATAAATATTAATGACGTAGCAGATAAACAAATTTCGATTCGACGACGGTTTTTTCAAATTCAATTTATTTCCGGTTACAGACCGGTCTTCGGAAATACTCGGTAATGACGAGTATTTTGACATCCGTCCAAAATTTTTAGTTTTGTAATTTTGATTTTGTATTGATTTTCAGTGCGTTAAACTGTTATTTAAGAGAAGATTTTTGCTCATTATGTACTATTTGTGTTAGTCTGCAACATGTCATTTTTATTTTATATTTTCTTTGTAATGAAAATTGAATCAATATGAAATATAATGGGCCGAACATAGATGATGTGTTTTCCTTAATTTTATATATAAAGAATAACTTGGTGGTAGAATAAATATTGTGGCCTTCACGTTATCTAGTATAACACAATTCTTACGTAAATTAGAAAAAGTTGCCATCTGAATCCGGTATTTGCTGTATAGAAATCAGGCATATTCTAGGCAGAAAACCGACAGCTGTGGAATCTGAAAGTTATCTGCTTGTTGTATGCCGAGAACAAGTTCAAATTCCATCAACAATACTCATCTGTTCATTATACGTAAGTCTTAAGTATAACGGGGACATAATAAAAAAACGTTTTATACGAAAAGTAAAAATGACTAATTTAACATAAATACATGCCTAATAAAGCTATGGATTGTTTAGTCGTTTTTTTTAAATAAATTAATCAATTATGATAAAATAGATCTCTATAAATATTTTGTCAGCTAAATCCAGTATCGAGCTTATCGCAATGTTGTTTTCTGCAACAGGCGTGGGGACATGTATTCATGTTATCAAGCATAATGATCTCTCTCTCTCTCTCTCTCTCTCTCTCTCTCTATATATATATATATATATATATATATATATACTGAACCATACAGCATAAAAGATCAAAAGTGTAGCCGCCACAGAATACTTTCAGAAGAAAATACCAACTTGTGAAGGATAAGGTGATAAGAAATCTAGCATAAAACAAAGATGTATATAGCGTATAGATAATACAGAATATACAATGATCTTAATTCAGATGAATGTATGCACTTTGATGTCTTAAATAAGTACGTAGGTAGGTCATGTTTTAAATAAGATCCAAGGCGTTACTTTGCATTGAAGACAACGTATAGTTCTCTTATCTGATCAACTTAAAACAGCTTTCTTGAGCACACCTGTTACGTGTGAGTATTCTTTGAATTACAGCTGAATGAAAGGAATGTTATAATAATTCTAAAGAAATATCACTTGGCGCACAGTATCTGTTAGGACATATTGAGCTCACTTTATTTCATTACAATAGTCCGAAAGTGTGCGTATGTGCGTATATAAGCGTACATTTAAAAGGCGTTGACAACAGTTTCCAAATTCACTCTTGAGTGATTCTCATACAAATGTTTTATCAGCGATCCAAGGATATTGGAAATAGGTTAATTAAAATTAAATATGTAGCTTATGTTGTAAAGCCTTGCAATATTTTAAGTTAAAGCAAACTGGGAACAAAAGAAGTATATATTGTTTTTTGTAATACATATGATAAATACAAAAGGAATATATCGGGGAAATTGTAAATTCCGGGACCAGTACCAAAATCTTGGAGCAGGGCGGCGCCAATATATAGGATTGAATACTATGAATTCAAGTTAGTTTGGATATATGTGGATTTTATGTTGATTCAGAATTGTTGTGTAGATTTTTTTTCTCGGGGCAAAAATTATAATTTTCATCCCAATGATTAAGATGGTCATACCATTGAAAAACTAGATTTTTTTTTAAAAAAACACCGCTGACCTATAATTTTATTTTCATATTTCAACTAGTAATTTCATAAACTAACCACAAAGTACATGTATCAAAAATCACCTATTGAGAAAAAAGAAAAAAAATCAAGTACACCCAACGTTTTTGATATTACTATAGATGAGAAATGATCTCAAATAAGTATATTAAATCTTGCAAAATATGGCGGTCTCATTAGTCCGAAATGTTTTATATAATAATTTTACTTTAATTCTCTTTCTTTTTATTTTGCAGTCGTCTGCATGGTGATAGGATTCTGCATCTTTGCATTGAAACTGGAAGATCGTGGTTTCTCCGTAGGATGGTCAATGGGTTTGGCAATGGCTGGGTGTGTTCTTACATTCCTGGCATCCATCTTTGCCCTAATGCAACGCTGTATCTAGAGGATAAATGTCGCCTTAATGATCTCAAAGGAGGGGGCACTTGACCATACATAATGACGTCATCCACTCAATCCAGTGACTGATGTATGCTTTTAAAAAGTGCCTCTTTGGGAGTCAATAGCCTCACTTATTTTTTCTTCATTTAAACCAGTAATAAAATAAAAAGAATTGTCATAAGTCAAAGCTAACAACATCAGAGTTTCATAAAAGCTGAAGAAGTTTTTATTGCAGGTATACCATCTTTGCATGTTGTATGTCAAGTCGAACTACTCTGACCATCTGTGGTTTGCATCCTTTTGCAAACCACAGATTCAATATACACAAGGAGGTAGTTGGAGGGCAAATTTTTGTGTTGTAAGACTGCCTCACCACATGAAAATGTGCGTAGGTAGAATTTCTCACTGTATATACATAATGCGCGGAAAGCCCGTGGCAATTTTAAAAGCAAGGGCAATAACCGATGTTTATTATCAATATATGTCAGTGATGGTTACCGTTCGTATGTTGTAACATCTTATTTTCTTTCTTTTTTTTCTTTTTTTTTGCAAAAACAAAAAGAAGTTTGTTTGGTCCTTGAAGTGTGCCTTTAATTACTTTTAAATGACTTAATCTGTAAGCTTATCGTAAAAAATAATATATGTGTAATATCGCAGCGCTACATTCTGCCCAAGGGATAGCAAAATAAAAATGTGATTTCATTTTAGTAATTCATATTTTTTTTTTCATGAACAAAATATTTGTGACAAAAAAAAAATAGAGAAATTAAAATGACCTTAGCCACTAGAGGTTAATACCCAACATTCAAAAGTGCTGATGACATTATATATGTATATATATATATAAACCTCTATTGCTTAAGGCCAAATTTCATTTATCTTTGTAGTTACATAATGTTTGTCTTTATTGTTTATATCTTCGAAACATAAGATATGCCCATGAAAAACGGTGTGTAAAAACTATCGATTTAGCGTATAAAAAATACCATCTGATAAATGAATGCAAAAGAAAAAATGATGAACGAGTTTTTGTTTTATGTATTATAACAAAGTTGTTCACTTTAAAGGTTTAATTAAAGTTCGAATATATTTTTTCAGTTTATCATCTACAGAAGTGAAATATGTGAAGTAAAATAGTAGATTTAATTCTATAATGCCATTGAAAATAGTTGTAATTAAAAAAAAGTCACTTGTTTTGTGAATGCTTAAACATTACATGTAAATGAATATTTGATATATGCTTAAATGATGTCTTGAGATACACATTACCTCATATATGTTTGCTTTGCACCCATGTAATTTTGGTAGATCTATTTGTATTTATCTCTCATTTCTGTTTGTATCATCATTGTTTGATGTTAATGTTTTCAATGAGTGATAATATAATGTGTTCCTTAATATAAATATGTAAATTAATGTAATGTAAATTAGAAACAGAAATTTATTAGAAAATTAGAAATTAGAATCAATCTAACAAATATGATAAATAAATAAATAAATAAATAAATAAAAACACATGTATATCCGTAAGATCCAAAAGTAATTGAATGAAAATAATAGGACAACTGTTGTTGTTTTTTTACCTTAATAAGTATAGATTCGTGTACCTACAAATCATGAGGCAGTGGTTTTGTTAGTCGATGCATATTGTTTGTATTACATATATGATGTTTCCATACGTATAGATCAGTGTGTATTTGCCTATTCTGATACCTGCTGTGCGTGATATACACTGTTTTATTCGATCATTTTTTATATTTTATGGCATAGGCGATCTGTATAAGTGTTTTTCTATAATTCTGATATTTTTAATCTCATTTTTATTTCTGTCCATACGTATTATAGTGCCTTCAAATAAACGATGCTAAATCAATACTGCTTTTTTCATTTGTATTCAAACCACACAGTATATTCAGATTGAGATGATGCCTATACATTCATCATCCAATGTGTCTCAAAATCTGAACACAGTTCATGACTCATCATCTACAAGCCTAAATTCCAAATGATCAGACCGTCCCCGGTGGCCGGGCAGTTACAGCGCCTCTGGAGCGGGAGGTCGTGGGTTCGATCCCCGGCCGCGACATACCAAAGTCGTCAAAAATAGTACTGTTATAGCTCCCTTGCTTGGCGCTTAGCATGTAAGGGAAGTTGCAGGACTGGTTGGCCGGTGTCAGGATAATTTGACTGGGTGTGGTATCATGCCACATGTCTACGCCATGATACTGCAGTTTGGCAGCACTATATCTGTCTCAAGTAGACATCGTCTCCAAATGACTGAAATACTGCCGTTACCAAATTTGAATGAAACTACTCGTATATTGATTGGCTGATGTGTCTTCCTGACGTAAATCATCAGGTTCAGTAAAGCCTCTATCGTTTGGGCACTCGATGGGGAATTTTTAGAGAAAGTATATATAGGATCTCATATGGGTTGTCATATGATATAAGAAATACGTAATAGATATTACACGGGAAACTAGGAACGTCATGTGATGAAACAAAAATACATATGTAGTAACATATATATGTATTTATTCATACAAATTATAATTTATAGTCATTTCCATAAACCAGTTATATACTTTGGAATACTCTCATATTAGCATTACCCAGGGCGACGTAGTCTTTTTTTTCCCATTTTCTTTACCTTTCCTCATATATTAACCCAATAAAATTATCTCAATTTATTGTTTTGTCGTCAGATGTGTACTGAATAATCTAAAGGCATACGCGCCCTATACAATATTAAATTCCCATTTTAATTTCCTTCTTTGTCTATATTGTAAACAAGAAATATCTTTAAAAATGATATTCGGCTTAGTTACACGTAAAACGCTTCAAATGTAATACGTAAAACAGTTTAAAACTATTACAATGTTAGCAAAAATGCTTATAAATACCAAGATTATGGGCGGTATTGTGAAGACTATGTAACAAAACTGATTTAATTTACAAACTAAAAAAAGCTTATAATACCAACCTTCTTAAAATATATTGCACCTGCTGATATAAGTAAAGACAATTCGTATGTAACCAAGCGAAACCGAAAGATCATTAATCGCGTATATCCGATCATTTTTTCCAGATCAACACACTAAATTGCACAACTCCTCCGCAGTATTTATCTCCCCTGAAGGCCGAGTACACTTTTACAAATAAGGGGATAGTGTGGTCTAAAAATAGAAATACTCCTGTTTCTTATTTAGTTGTTTTAAGTCATATTGCCAAACAGCATTTCTAACTGATAGGAAAGTGTTAAATTGCCATTACTGTGTTACCTTTTTATGTTTAAACTGAAACAGAAAAATGTTATATGAAGTGGAAAGATATATACAACATGAAACTCCCGTTTTGAAGTGGAATATCCTAAATAGATTATACAAGACAATGAAAGCATTGCATTTACTCTAGCTTCATTTGCATACCAACATTTGATTGGTTTAAGAAGAAGGTCAAATCAATTTTATACAGCTACGCCGAAAAACTGTAATGGAGCTTATGCCTTTAAAGCATTGAATCCATCACTACCGGTATTTACTGATTTTTTTTTAAATGTAAGCATAAAAACACTACTTTTTGGACCCTCAATACAATATGTTTTTAATTATGTTCTTAATACAAGAATCTTAAAATTCAAATTCATTCTACTTAAAATAAATGAGAAATTAAAAAAAAATCAGAAGGAACCCGCTAAAACGTCCTTAAGAAATTATTAAGTGTGTATATTGCTTTTCATATTACGTTGTCTTTGATGTTTCTTCCCAACTGTCCCACTTTTAAAAAAAGCAATAAGATTTAGGAAAGTTCTTTATTGGAGAATCATAGTCGGTCATGGATAAGTGTCTGTCGTCGGATCCGTAGTTGTTGACCAAGGTGTCATTCATAATATAATGTACAGTGGTTAAAAATATGTACATTTTTATAGATATTATTAGTGTCACGACTGTCGTGTCGATAGCCTCCGCGATTCATATGCTATGTGTTGGCACGAAGTGAATATACTGTAAACTGTTTTATTTGGTTAATTTCTATGACAAATACATATTCACTGATCTTCAGACACTGCAGAATTGTCACAAGTCATTCCATTTAACAAACGGAAAACAGTGTCTGAGTATTGTAAACCCGCTCTCTTTGAAGTTTGTTTTGTTAAAAGTTCACTGAGATAAACTGGAGCATTTCTTAAGAAGCAGTTACACATAAAGCACATAAGTTTAAAATGTACGAAGGCTTTGATTGGTAATAGGTGAAGATTAAACAGAGCTTCTTTGGAACTTGGTAGTAAGACTAGTTTGGCACACATATTTTGGAAACGTTGCATCTTAAATAAGTCAGCGTCTGCAGTAAGAGACAATATGGCCTTGTAATAAACCAGATGGAAAAAAAACAAAGAATGATCCAAAATTTTAGCAACGTCCTCGGTAAGATATTTACGGATAATCTTTATTCTAAGATAATTCAACATAGCAGTTCTGCACTTTGTTTTAATATTTTCTTTGAATTTTAGAAATTCATTTAGGTAAGCGTCCAAATGTCTAATAGTGACAATAGATTCAATTTTATTACATGCAATGTCAATTTAATTTGTTCATTTATTCAACTTTGTCTTACATGTCAATTTAATTTGTTCATTTATTCAACTTTGTCTTACTTCCAAACATTATAAACTCTGTTTTTGATGATTTCATTTTCAGTTAATTTTTTATCCAGTCATTAATAGTAACTACACATTGATCTTTTCCCACACTGGCAGTCCGTTCATTTGATACTGAAGTTGGTCGAAAATGGTTATTAGCGACATGGTCGCCAGCGAATCCATACACGGATATAGTTAATGGAAGTTCCAGCATCTTTGAGATAGAGCAAGACCCGAGACATTTAAGATGGAGCAAGGGCCCGAGACAATTGCCCAGATACACACTGCATTCTAGAGGTCGTGTAGATTACACATACACGACAACTACGTGGTCGATTAAACGAGTTAGCTGTGTCGCACAATCCATAATTGTTTTGTAATACTTGATACACAATGCACGACGGTCGTGAAGTTAATAAAAGTTTTCGGACTGTCGTGCCGATAGTCTCGGGGTGTCTTCGCTGAGTGAATACTTGACACGCGTGGAAAGTACGTGTTCGTCTAAATCTAATGTCATTAATTAATACGATGACTATTAGTGCATCCTTTTGGCTTAGGGCAACAACTGCATGTCTGGCTTTTGGGACTTTGCTGTTCATACTTAGATTTGCGACCGATTCATGGATGACAGTTGATTATGGACATTCGGAGCACGGATTCGGTCTATGGGACGGGTTCCAAACAATAGGCGGTCATACACACACCTTTGAAATTACCTCTTTTATACTCAAAACACGTGGTTGGACAGGTGAGAACAATAAGACAATCATGCTTGTATCCTTTTTCTTCTCAGTACTTTTACATATGCTAATATATCACTTTGCATAATGAATGACATACACATGTGGCCGGCCGAGTGAGAATTCTGTTTTACTAGCATTTGACTTCTTACCGCTGTTGATTTGTGGTAGGTCGGGGCTTTACCCGGGTGACCTTAGTCTTCCACCCGTAATTAGCTTAGAGAGTGCTATATGACTGAAATATTGTCGCAACGACTTTACACCTTCAATAAAACAATCAATCAAACAAACAAACAAAAAAGAACATGTAATGATTGAATGTATAAATGAAACATATATCAAATTGTGGTGACCAAGACTCTGTTTCAATTACAAACTCGCGGACGTGCTAAATGACACCCGTTCAAAGTTATTAAAGGCGATCGCGACAGTTCCTATTATCACGCAAGATTAAATTTTACACTATCACCGGTGATGTGAATAAAACAGTTTTCGTTTAAATAAAAACGCTTGATGATGGAAAAGTCAAGATCGAAAAATGGTTCAACTTGCATGTTATATTTTAACTGCAAATTGAACCGTTGTTATGATGAATACTGCCGCAATTGTCTACTGCACTGTACATATTTTATATGAAATTTTACAGGGAATTTAAAAGGAATTTTATACTGATTAAGATATTATTTGATGAAAAAGTTTGTTGCTCTCTTTCCCCCTCTCTCTCTGGATTATGTAATGGAATATAATGTAGTATGTCATGCTTCATTGATTTCTCTCTCTCTATTGTACATGAAGCAGTTACAGTAAGCTTGAATAATAACATGTATACAATGTCATGAGCATGTATGTGTAATTTATTATTATGTGATTTATTTTTAAACAATTGTTATACTGCCGCCTTGCTGTATGTACCACATGGGTCTTATGACCTTCTGGTTTAATCAAATAAAATCTTGAAAATCTTGAATTATATTTATCACGACGACTGTGGTTACAAACTTTAAAGAATAATGTTTAAAACGATTAGGAGGAACAGAATCTGTAGCGCATACGCGCTATTCCTGTGTGAAATGGATTTCGGTAGTCAATCTACAGGCCTATAAATATTTACATAAATATTTTTTATCAATTCCTTAGTTAATTTCCCTTGAGTAATTCTCCACCAACAGTATTTTCTTAAAGAATAAGTCTGGCAACCTATTGTGTTAAGCTTTAATCTTATAGAAAGGTACCTAAAAAGTATTCATTGAAAAGATAAGAAACATCTGGATGTTTGACATTTGAAAAAAAAAAAAAGTTAAAACAGATACTGTTAGTTTGTACATTTTTTTTTTCAAAATAAATATTGTTTTAGCCATATGTTAGGGTATTTAAAATAAACCCAATTTTTTTTTTTTCAATTTACAAAAAAAAAAACATTCATATTCTTTTTCTAAGGCTGGTGACCCCCTCATTTTGATCCATATTTTAGTAGATCAGATAATATACTAACAACATACAAATAATCAGGTAATTCTGAATGTTTTAAAAAATGATGAAACTGTCGCGATCGTCTTGAAAGCGCCGCGACTTTGTATGCATAAAGTTCATACTGATGTTAAGTTTAAACAGCTCATTCATGATTCCGAAGAGGTTGTTTCTTTTTTTCCTCGGACGGTGCAAATTTGTGTTGTAATAACCCTGCAATTATTCAAATTTTCGTGGTTTTAAGTTGGCATACACTAATATTGGCATACACGAATTAGCGCGCGCGCGAGAGAGAGAGAGTACGAGCTCATAAAGTGTAATTCTTAGACAATTTGTAATGTAGCAATACACAAATGTTTGTTCAATAATACCATATGTATCTAATACGTGATATTGTAATCAGAAGAACACGGTTGAAATAGAGATATTATGCCTACTTGTCAGTCGGGAAATAATTGCTTGAAAATATCGGTGGTATTCGTTTTTTTTTCTTCTGAGTTTTATTTGTATAAATAGAAAATTTGTATCAGACTTTTACAAGAGCTTCTGGTTATTGATTGTTTGCTTAATGCCTAATTGAAACTTTTCCGAGATAAAGCATTAAAGGAAAAAAGTTTAATTGATCAAGTATACAAGGAGCTCAGTATGTTTGACCCGATTATCACTAGCCCTTTATATATATAAAGGCACTGCATTTGTATTTTTTCCAGAGGTCACCTTTATTTTCTGTTATTTTAGATTTTATATTTTTGACAGTATTTGCATTTGAACTTTTATTTTCTTTTCACTTAAAGTCAAAGAATGGGTAGAAATTTCCGACCCCAATTTAGGTCGGGTTTGACAATTTATGATACATGGATTGTGGTAGATGGGACACAGAACTCTTTTGAAACGGCAGACTATTCATTACTTTACTGAAAGTGACATTTTGTATTTTTCATTAGCTGAAATAGTGCTCCTAATCCGGCAAACTATGTTTGAATTGGCAGCCATTTCTGTTTAGACATATTATAGTTACACACAGAACACCAGTTACTTTTCAAGAAAATATGCTTTTTACCTGCACTGGAAGGGTCGTGATACAAAAAATAAATAAAAATATATAAGTAGGACGGTGAATTTTGCTAAAAATCCATCCTCGAAATTGAACGTTGAGACTTTAGACGTAGTTTTTATTACGTCTAAGTTTTTGGACTAGGTTATCTCAGACATTATTTGAATGACTTTAAGCGAATTCTACGCATAGCATGAAATAAAAATGTAAATAACTTCTCGAAGAATGACATATACCCTATGAGTTCTTCAAAAGCATCTAAATAAAAAGAAAAAGAAAACAACAACAAAAAATCAACAACAACAACATTGGATTTTCACAATTTTAATTGAGTAATGAAAATATGGTTACTCCATCAAAATTAAGTCAATTGCTTTTTTTCCTCAACTTAATTTTGGAATTGAAATAACAGTACATGCTCTTACTGGCATATGCGCCTGATGTTCTTGTATGCAACAATGTCAATTTAACAATTATCATATGAAGAATTTATAATTAGCTCCGCAACAATTAAAATTAAAAACATTCAATCATTTTTGATCTGCCTGATTCAAAGATTTAGCCATTTTAACTATTAAATTTATTAAACTATTTACTGGTTAACATGTTTGGTTAAAATGGAATTGGATGCTATCGACTCTACTGCTGTCGTGCTTCTTTGGTTTGTAAACACGGTCCAAAGCCTCTGACAACCTCGGTGCCGCTACAGACGATCTCAACTTCCAGATCGTCAAGTTTTGCGCGACAAATGCCTGACGTTTGGTTCGCATGCAGTGTTAGGTATCTGCTCAAAGTGTTTTTTTTAAAACGTTTACCTTTTTTCCTGCCTTGTGTAATCATATTTGAAGCAAACGAATAGAAAAGCGTCAGATGAACGAATAAGACAGACTGGATTTGTTTTATTTGAATGGAACCCAAAGTAGGAAATTACCAGAAATCGTTTGCAGTCTATTTTGCGGATTCGCAAGAAACCAGCCGAACATATACGAGTAGTTGTAAACATCACTCGGTTTCATAATGTTGCGTACCAATACGCTTTAATGTTTTGGATATTTGAGTAATCTAATTTTTAATTGCTTTTTGATACGCTAGAAATTAAAAAGAATTGGTTTTCGATCTATTTTTATTTGCGTAATTACGCAAATACGCACCTTATCTGTAACACTGGGGTTAAACCATGCCCTAAGATATTTTATTTACTGTTTCTTTTTCTCACTTTATTACCTGGTTCTCGGGTGAGCGATCTCAGGGCTTTCATGGCCCTCTTGTTATATATCATAATTGTTAATCATACAAAAAGCCACATTTTCATATCCGAGTGCCATAAAACGTGTCTACATAATATAATTTGTAACATAGCAATACGAAATTCCATCAAAACTCGCGACCAAGCCAACTATGGTCCTTCAATAATAAAAAGTTTTGACCTTTTTAAGTAGGCGATAGCATATATATTGCCCAGGAACCGTAGAGGGAAATTGGTAATACTCAATATGCTTGTCTCAGTGTCCGAGGAGCTTCTGCATGACTGTCTGTTAGTAGATATCAATTTAATCTACCCATTTAAACATAAGGAACATCCAGTTGAAAAGTACAAACATAAAAAACACCCAGTTGAAAAAGTAAACATTTGCGAGTTTTTAAGTAAATGTCGTAGTTACATTGGTAGTGAACTCGTCTCTAATATATGCCATTTACATCATCAGCTGCTCAAGACTAAGGGCCAAGTGATCGAGTTCCTTGGACGTAACATTTTTTTTTATGTTTCCCTTATACATGTATTTTAATTTTGTCCAATTTTTTTCTCTTTTTTTTCCCAGGCTATTATTACATCTCCTAAATTTAGCAAAATATACGTTTTCTAGCAACATTTTTAAATCACAGACCATTTAAATCTTGCCAGCATTATTTTGGTGCATTATATTGTAACGATTTAAATTTATATCATTGTTTTCTTTTATTATGAGCCAAATATATATATTTTACAGTAATTTCTTGATTCTTTTTATATATCACGTGATGAGCCAATTTGTGAAATTTTTAATCATGAATACTATTATATGTATACCTGAATTTCATAATTTTTTTTGGTTTTTGTAATCTTTCAAAGATAATTTTACCCTGTCATAAGTTCAGCTTTACTCAGAGCAAGTTGTTAATATATTTTCATGGAATACTTAACCCACTCAGAATGACTCACAGGCGATGTTCCGAATAGTCTTGTATGATGATTGTGTGAACAGGCACTTAAGAATGTAAATGTGACTCCGTAAAAAAACAACTCCTCGTTTTGACTGACTAGGTAAGTGGACCCTTCCTGTACTCAGTTGTAAAATCACAAGTGTGTCCTACTTTTCTCCCCCCCCCCCCCCCCCCCCCCCCGCCCCAAATCCCTTCGAAGAGAAAAATCACCGCTCCTAAAACAAAATCGAATTTTGGGAAAATGAAGCGATCTTTTGCAGTTTTGCAGACAATGAACTAACCGAAACAATAAAATTAGAGGAAATCAAAACGGTTAAGTTCTTCAAAAAATAAGTAATCACAGGTGTATACTACGCCTGTCCAGGTTGCAAGACAGATAGGCTACCTGAGCATTTGTCTAAATATATATATCTGAATTTGACACTTCAGTGTAAAATAACCTATATACACACTACAGACACACTAGTCTTCCAGGAGCTGTCTGATCAGGGTTTCTTCTATTTGCTCATAAACTATTGTAACTCCGAGTCTATAGTCTACACGACTGAAAAGTCCATTTCGTATACAATTCAAAGTTGAGTAAATTAATATTCATCAAGTAATAAATTTGCACATGATAAATCTATTATACAAAATATTCTTGCTAAGAAATGTAAATTGTTTTGTGCTTTTATAGACTATGAGAAGGCTTTTGATACTGTTATTCTTTGGATTAAATTAGTAAAATCTGGTTTAAGTTGTAAAATGAGTAAAATGTTCAAAGCTGTTTATCAGAATGTCAAATCATGTATTAAAGATTCAGTTACTATGTCATATTCAGATTTTTTGATGTGTCATTTGGTGTAAAACAAGGAGAGCCTCTGTCTCCTGTGTTATCTAATAAATAATATCCTGTCGTTTTCTTTATTTTCATTTTCATGTGGAAGCTAAATAGAATTGTTTGTTTATTTGTTTGTTTAACGTCCAATCGACAGTATTTCAGTCATTAGAAACTTGAGACAGATATAGTGCTGCCACACTGCAGTATCACGCCGTAGAGATGTGGCACGATATTACACCCAGTCACATTATCCTGACACCGGGATAACCAGTCCTGGAACTACCCTAATATGCTGATCTCAAAGTAAGGGAGCTATACCAGTTCTATTTTTTTACGATTTTGGTATGTACGTAAATAGAAATGTTTACATCAATATTGATAAATAAAAATGTTGCTGTGAAAAGTTGATGTCAAGTTGACGGAACAAAAATGAAATAGATAAATGTCTGAGTGATAGTTTTGCTGATAGTGTTGTTGTTGTTGTTGTTAATGACAAGGATGCTACTGCTGCTAATGTTGTTTAATGTTTACCACATAATTAATTTTTGCATCGACTTTGATGCTCATCATCAATGCATTTCTTGTACTAGTACATACGATGGCCTATTTCTTTAATGATCTATCGTCATTTACAGTGAGATAGAACATCGTTACCTAGTGTATGAGGTAGCTTTAAATACGCTCGTTTTCAGACTTTTACCGGGCCACCCAGGCATTTGAGTGTTTAGGTTTGGTCTTACAAGGCGTTGCGTTAGTGTTGGCCATTCTCATACTGTTCTGCGACAGTGCAAGAAAAAGAAGTCCGTTCAATACCCTCATTCTGTGTGGGTTTGCTGCAGGTAATTCACATGTACTTACCTTACTAATTGATAAAAGAAAATCTATTTTTGTTTAGACTTGACCATAAATAGATGATGTGCTTTACTTAATTTGATAAAATGTATTTATTTTAATAATATGTAAGGTGTGGTCATTTGAAGTGGGGGCGGTAGAATAAATATTATGACATTCACCTCTCTCTGATTTATATATAACAGGTTCAAATTCCCCCAATACTACTCAGCTGTAAGTAATAATTAAATCTTAAAAACAGTAGCAACATATTCTTAATCATTTTTATTCGACAATTTTTCTGATGATTATTTAAGTATTAAAAAACGCTAAGTATGAAATAAAAATGAGCAGGGGTATCTCACCCGGACTCCCTTGTATCCAACCACTGTCTCTTCTGATGGTTTCCTTCATCATAAAAGGACACACACGTGAGTTATCCTTGACCGAAAGTCAAAAGATATGGCCATTATAACCAGAAAATGATTGCTAGCTATTACAAAAAAAGGAAGCCTTTGGAAATTGGTCTATGCTTACCATACGTGTCGACTTTGCACATATAATGCACTCTAGGAACGCACTTTTGGTCCAACGCACTATGGCGTCTGACCCCAAAGTGCGTTACGCACTATGGTGTCCGATCACAAAGGGCAGTCGGTCTAACATAATTTTGGGGTCAGCACCAAAAATGGGCCAAAAAGCGCGTTGATATATCCCTTACTGAGGCGATTTAGGGTTCAACATCGATTGCATCATTGACATGGATGATCGACCGTTTCGAACATATTCCTTATGCAGGACATCATCATCATCACCACCATCTTTATCATCATCATCATCCCCCTCCTTATCATTGTTATAATCGTGTTTGTCATGGTCATCATCTCTCTATATTCAGCTATGTGTGTTACTTTGTATCATTTATTTATAAACAATACAGCACGTACAGCACACCACCGTCACTACATTAGCGTTATCCGTAATTATTTGGCGTAGCTGTATAAAATTGATTTTGACCCACTTTTTTAACCAATCAAATGTTGGTATGCAAATGAAGCCAGAATAAATGCAATTTATTTGGGATAAAGTATCTGCCAGAAGTCATTAACCATATTTTCTTTCATTAGAATAGTCCGTATATGATTTTACAAAAGTGTATATTGAGATTGTTTTAGATCAGCTATGCTATTAAATAAGAAATTCAAAATCTTGCAAAATACGGCGGTCTCATTGATCCAAAATGCTTTATACACGTATTTCTATTATCCAGTACATGCACGTGTACTATGTGTACATTAACTATAATATTTTTTTTCACAGTCGTCTGCATGGTGATAGGATTCTGCATCTTCGTCTTGAAACTGAAAGACATTCTTTTCGTAGGATGGTCGATTGGTTTGGCAATGACTGGGTGTGGCCTTACATTCCTGGCATCCATCTTTGCCTTAATGCATCGCTGTTTCTAAAGAAGCACATCGATCCCAGTGTACGCGTATGATTTAGTATTCATTTAAAAGTGTTTCTGTTGGTGAGAGTGGATCATTTCAATGTTACTATTTTTTCTTCAGTTACATTAGTTTTCAGATAAATAACGAAATTGCCATAATCTTTATGACATCAGCGTAGCATAACAGCTGAACATAAG
>CM037785.1:33525322-33546122 GCA_021229015.1 Solen grandis | reverse complement strand
AAAAAAACAAAAAAAACATTGTCCTTTTTTTCATTAATACTTTTGGTCTTAGGATATACTGTTTTTTATTTATTTATTTTTTTATTTTTTTTTATCATTTTGTTAATTGTTCAATTTTTAAAATTTTCTAATTAATTTCGTTTCAAATTTTCTTTACTTTAATTTTAAAATATTTATATTAAGGAAACATTATATTACATCATTAAACATTAACACAAAAAAGATGTAAAAACAGAAATGAGAAAAATTTTAAAAATAGACTACCAAATTACATGGGTGCAAAGCAAACATATATGAGGAAATGGTACTAAAGACTCATTTAAGCATATTCAAATATTCATTTAATGTTTTTTTTTAAAAGCATTCACAAACAAGTGATTTTTTTTATTTACAATTTTTTAATGGCTTTATAGAATTAAATCTACTTTTACTTCCAAATTTCACTTCTGGGGGGGAAAACTGAAAAAATATATTCAAATTTTTAAAATTAAATTTTAAAAGGAAACAACTTTTTTAAATACAAAAAAAAAAACTCTTCATCATTTTTTTTTTTGCATTCATTTATCAGGGGGTATTTTTTATACGCTAAATCATAGTTTTTACACCCCGTTTTTCATGGGCATATTTATGTTTCGAAGATAAAAAATAAAGACAAACTTTATGTAACTACAAAGAAAAAATTAAATTTTGGCCTTAAGCAATAGGGGTTTATATAATATATATACATATATAATGTCATCAGCACTTTTGAATTTTGGGGTTTTAAACCCTCAAAGGGGTAAGGTCATTTTAATTTCTCTTTTTTTTTTGTAAAAAAATTTTTTTTTTTATGAAAAAAAAAAAGTTTTTTAAAAGAAATACATTTTTTTTTGCTACCCCTTGGCAGAATGTAGCGCTGCGATATTACGCATATATTAATTTTACGAAAAGTTTACAGATTAAGTATTTAAAAGAAATTAAAGGCAACTTCAAGGACCAAAAACTTCTTTTTGTTTTTAAAAAAAAAAAAAAAGAAAAAAAAATAAGAGTTACAACATACGAAGGGTAACCATCACTGAATTATTAAAATAAACAGGGTTTTTCCCCTTTGTTTTTAAAATTGCCACGGGCTTTCGCGATTATGTAATACAGTGAGAAATTTTACCTACGCACATTTTATGTGGTGAGGCAGTTTAAAACACAAAAATTTGCCCCAATACCTCCTTGTTATATTGAATCTGGGGTTTTGAAAAAGGGATGCAAACCCCAGTGGTCAGAGTAGTTCGACTTGACATACAACATGAAAAGATGGTTACCTGCAATAAAAATTTCTTTTTTTATAAAACCCTTGATTTTGTTAGTTTTGACTTATGCAATTCTTTTTTTTTATTAGGTTTAAATGAAGAAAAATAAGTGAGGCTATTGACTCCAAAGAGGCACTTTTTAAAGCATACATCATCACGGGATTGAGGGGATGCGTCATTATGTATGGTCAAGTGCCCCCTTTTGGATAAATTAAGGCGACATTTATCTTAGATACGCTTTTGCATTGGGGAAAAGATGGATGCCAGGAATGTAAGAACACACCCGCCATTGCCAAACCCTTGACCATCCTACGGAGAAACCACATCTTCCGTTTCAATGCAAAGATGCAAAAATCCACACCAGCAGACGACTGCAAAAATAAAAAAAAGAGAATTAAAGTAAAATTATTATATAAAACATTTTGGACTAATGAGACCGCCTATTTTGCAAGATTTAATATATTATTTGAGTCATTTTCATCTATAGTAATACAAAAACGTTGGGGGTACTTGATTTTTTTTTTTTTTTTCAATAGGGGATTTTTTTATACATTACTTTGGGGGTTAGTTTATGAAATTACAGTTTAAATATGAAATAAAAATTTTAGGTCAGGGTTTTTTTTAAAAAAAAAAACTAGTTTTTCATGGTATGACCCTCTTAATCATGGGTGAAAATTATAATTTTTTGCCCCCGGAAAAAAAATCTACAAACAATTTGAATCAACATAAAATCCCATATATCCAAAATAACTTTAATTCATATATTCAATCCTTAAATTTTGGGGCCCCCCTCTCCCAAAATTTTGGTACTGGTCCCGGGAATTTTCAATTTCCCCGATATATTTTTTTGTATTTATCATAGTATTTACAAAAAACAATATAACTTCTTTTTTTCCCCGTTTTCTTTAACTTAAAATATATGCAAGGGTTTACAACATAAGCACATATTTTAAATTTTAAATTAACCTATTTCCAAATCCTTGGATCGCTGATAAAACATTTGTATGAGATTTACTCAAAGTGAATTGGAAATGTTGTCAAAGCCTTTTAAAAAGTGCTTATATCGCACATACGCACCTTTCGGACTATTGTAATAAATAAGTGGCTCAAAAATTCCTAACAGATACTGTGCGCAAGTGATATTTCTTAGAATTTTTATAACATTCCTTTCATTCACTTAATTTAAAGAATACTCACACGTAACAGGTGTGTCAAAAAAGCCGTTTTAATTAAGTTTTCAGATAAAGAACTATACGTTGTCTTCAATGCAAAGTAACGCCCTTTGGGTCTTATTTAAAACATGACCCACCTACGTACTTATTTTAAAACACAAAATGCATACATTCATTAAATTTTAAAATCTTGTATATTCTGTATTATCTATACGCTTATAAATCTTTTTTTTATGCTAGATTTCTTATCACCCTTTTCCTTCACAAGTTGGTATTTTCTTTTGAAAGTATTTGTGCGGGTACACTTTTGACTTTTATGCTTATGTTTCAGTATATATATAATATAATTATTTAAAAAGAGAGAGAGGGGAGAGAGAGAGAGAGAGAGATCATTATGCTTGATAACATGAATACTTCCCACGGCCCCTTGCAGAAAAAACATTTCGATAAGCTCGAACGGTTTAGTGACAAAATATTTATAGAACTATTTTTTCATAATTGATTAATTTTTTAAAAAAAAAAAAGACTTAAAAAATCCATAGCTTTATTAGGCATGTATTTTTGTTAAATTTGTCATTTTTACTTTTTGTATAAAACGTTTTTTTTTTATGCCCCGTTGTACTTAGACTTAGTATAATGAACGTGGTATTGTTGAGGAATTTGAATTGTTCTCGGCATAAAACCAAAAAATAACTTTCAGATTCCACAGCTGTCGGTTTTCTGCCTAAAATATCCCTGATTTCTATAAGCAAATACGGTTTCAGATGGCAACTTTTTCAAATTTACGTAAGAATTTGTGTTATACTAGATAACGTGAAGGCCACAATATTTATTTACCACCAAGTTTTTCTTTATATATAAATTAAGGAAAAAAACATCATCTAGTTGGGCCCCCATTAATTTCATATTGATTCAATTTTCATACAAAGAAAAATAAAAAAAAATGACTGTTGCAGACAAACACAAATATACATAATGAGAAAAAAAATCTTCCTTAAATAAATTTTAACGCACTGAAAATCAATACAAAATAAATTACAAAACTAAAAATTTTGGAGGGATGTAAAAATACTCGCATTACCAGTTTTTCCGAAGCCCGGTCTGTAACCGGAAAAAAAATTAAATTTTAAAAAAAACCGTCTCGAATCGAAATTTTTTATCTGCTCGTCTTTAAATTTTTAAATTACTCGTGATTGGGATATACAAGATCTATGAAAACGCAGAAATTGAAAAGGGAAACTGGGAAAGATGCAAATTAGTTATTGATGTAAAAAATTGGATGATTTTAAAGTGAAATATTCTTTCTTTTTTTTGCAATGTAATAACGTTGTCCCCAACGGTATTTTTAAAGTTGTATTGCATTTCGTAACAAATTGTAAAACACACGTTGCTTTTCTGTTCAATGAATATACAAGTTTTTGGAAGTATAAGGGGCCTTTACGGGTCAGTTGGTCAGACTTAGATCTTTTATAATTAATTAGGTCAATATGTACACAACCTAAGTATAAGGCAATTGCTTTTTCAAGCAGATGACTCGTTTATACGAATCATTTTGAGTTTATCATTGTTTGTAAAATTGCATTGACGAAACCCGTGACTTACCTGCCGCAAACCCACACAGAATGAGAGCTATAAGCGGACTTGGCTTTCTAACTCTGTCGCAGAACAGGATGAGCGGGGCGTAGTAACGCAACACTTTGTAAGATCAAACCCAAACACTCAAATGCCTGGGGGCCCGGTAAAAGTCTGAAAACAAGCATACACTATGTTAGATATTTAGAAAATTTTCGCATATACTATATTCACGTTCAGTGACAATAGGTCATTTAAAGAAAAAAATATGTGTACCATTGCATGCCCCTTTGAAAATGGTTTTATGAAATTGCTGGACATGCTAACTTAAATGGTGTTTCATTAATACAATACCATGTGTATTTGCCCTTTTTTTCAACACATTAATTGTTTTTAATAAATGATTTTTTCGGCAATATGCGTACTTTTTGTCATAAAAAAATCAATAATTTAAAATATATTTTGGCAAGGAAAAAGATTAGACTATTAGATTATCATGGAATTTTTCTTTTACCTACTCTCAGCCAATACGAAAAAATTTATGAAAAAGTCTTGGTCTTGTGATTCATTCTTGATGGAACACACACCTAATACAATTTGATAATAAACGCGCTCAAGGCACTGAGATCTAAATAAAAGAGCTAAACACAACGCTTCAACAGGGTTGAATTAAAAGAGTCATATAACGCAAATTCTTGCAACTCTGTTACTAGTCAGTAAGCCTGACTTGTTTTTTTATCTCATGATAACCCGCAGACAGGGTCAGTGCTTGAATGCTTTTATTTGTTTCCTGATGATCTCTGACACTTTTGCAGGCTGCAAACCTATGGAAGTCATGAGATCGAACCTGGAGGATTCTGCTGTTAAATATGTGTAGATATCTGAAACAGTAATTTCATAAAGGATATTGGTATGTTTGCCTTTCTATTACAACGTAAAGAAATACTCTGAGGGAACATTTGGTTGGCTGAAATTCGTTGATATGCAAAGTAAAAAAACTTTTGGTAAATGAAGGAATGAATGAATGAAGGATCTTTATGTATGTAAACTTGTTTTTGTTCTATAATCGCAATGCATGGAAATCGAATTTTATACCTATGCAAATTAACAATGCTTGTTTTTGATTGACAGCTTCGCCGACAATCAAAAAATCGGGCAGCGATCTATGGCAGGGACTAAAATCATTTCGATCTATGTTACTTTATTTTTGCTTATTTTTTATAAATTCTTTTCAGTATGTAGAATATGAATGTGCCAAAGTCAAGAACTGAATATATTTCCAAAGATGTGTGTAAATGATTGAAACGTTTGTACTTGATCGATAGCCAGCCAAGAGCAATTTGCAATCATATGGACATATCCTGACCATTATACCCAGTAAAATGATCAAGCACACAGCGAGTTGGTAACGGGAAATGCGTAGGAGTGTGTACGGTTGTTTTACGGCTGCAGAATAAAAGACTTGCCACAGTGTGGTTTACATATAGCAGTATAAATTATGTTTATACTATCAGCATTCTCTCGGTCATGTATATTTCATAAATTAAAACTGAGCAAACAGACCCTGATCAGACAACTCATAAAAGGCTAGAGTGCCTGGGTCTTACAGGTTATTTTACACTTATGTGTACAAAACCGATAAATATTAGGACAAGTGCCCAGGTTACAAAATCTAATTGGACGCTCGCAATCTGGACACGCAGTCCCCTACCGGGGTTTAACAGGAAGGGACTGTCGTCTGTCCCTCTGTTGTCTATCCGGATGTCTGGGATTCTGGATCTCGGGATGACTTAAAAAGCGTTAAAGAAATATGTGAAACTTGGTATATGAATAGATGTCAATATGGAAATCCTGCACCCACTTTGTTTTTCCTCGAACAAAAATTCTGGTTACTATGGTAACGGAAAATTTGCATCTCATCGGTAGAGGACTCATGTGTTACGTGCAATACCTTTTACTTGATAAATTTGGGTTTTTGCAATAAGGTTAAGCATCAAAAATATATATCCGTATTTGACCCTTCATTGTAAAATGACGTTTTTGGCGTAACTGACAAACCTCACTTTTGATCTTCTAAGGGATGATGGCCTAAGGAAGTGCCGAATGAGTATTAAATCGATTTACATAGTAAGATATTGCTATAATCACGGAAAATAGGTACGCACCATTGTTAACTAACTAAAACATATACTTCGTCTTCACGAAATATAAAACAAAGGGCCTGATGGCCTGAATCGCTCACCTGATTTAAATGAGCAACATATGTTGGAATTTTCATAATGACCTACTTTTTGACCCCACATGACCAAACTTCAAACAAGTCCAAGATTTTATGGAAACAGACATTCCGACCAAGTTTCATGAAGATATGGCCAAAAAATGTGACCTCTAGAGTGTTAACAAGGTTTTTGTAAGATTTGACATCATGACCTTTTTTTTTTGACCCCACATGACCCAAAAGTCGAACTTGTCCAAGTTTTTTATGGAGAAAAATATTCGAAAAAGTTTCATGAAGATTGGGCCTAAAATGTGGCCTCTGAAGTGTTAACAAGGTAATTATAAGAGTTGACCTCGTGACCTATTTTTTGACCCAACATGACCCAATTTCGAACTTGTCCAAGATTTTATGAAGACAAACATTCTGACCAAGTTTCATGAAGATTGGCCTAAAAATATGGCCTCTAGAGTGTTAACAAGCCAAATTATTGACGACGCACGACGGACGCCGGATGAAGGGCTATCACAAAAGCTCACTTTGAGCACGTTGTTGTTAAACCGAATCAGTATTGTCGTTTATATTACAAAGGTTCAGTGGTAACATACTTGACTACAGATCGGAAAATTGTGGGTTCGAACCCCGATGCGGAAATATTTTAATGGCCTTCCCAGGCAAAGAGGATCGATCCAGCCCAGGATAAGTTGTAAGACCTTGTTAACCGAGCGACGTAAAAAATTTGTTTTAACTATTATATATATATCCGTATTTTTAGAACAATGTTAACTCACCTAACAATATTTAGGAAACTGGCTCAGCCCCCACCCCCTCCACCCCGGTGGCGATTTTTTAAAGAATCCAAATAATTTGAACAATCCAACTATTACTTTTGGACGAGAAGATATTGACATGTATAATATTTACTATATACATATAAAGAATACGGGTTCAAACCCCTGGTGGCCATGTTTTTAAAGAATACAAATAATTTGAATATTCTTGGAAGAGAGAGTGGGCCAAGAAGCATCTGTTGTAAATAATTTTAAAATGCAATACTTACTTTTGGACAAAACGATTTTTCAAATTTAACTTTATACATAAAATTAAAAGAAAAAGGGCTTCGCCCCTTGTCGGCCATGTTTTTCAAGGGATAAAAAAAGCAATTGGTAGATAGTGAGCCAAGAAGGATTATTTTGACAAAAATCTAGCCAGTGATTTTGGATAACAATTTTTTTTTTTTAAGTTACCACATTTTTTCTCCTTTCTATTGCACTGGCAACTAAATACTGCATGAAATTTAATTATTTGAATACTTTTGAAAGGGGACCAACCCCCAAAAAACAATCCTGTTAGCTTTATGCAAAGTGAGCCGATAGTTTCTGAGGAAATGTCGTTTTAAGTTCAATGTTGATTGCGGACATTCATCGCTCACAATAGGTCTCTTATGAGCACATTGTGCACAGGAGAGCTAAAACAGTTGTTCTTTTCTCATGACACTGCCGGGTATTGATCCTACTTTACGCAGCAACTGGACGGATTGTAATCCTATACTCAGTTTAATTTCTCAAGGGATGTATGTATCATAATTGATGCATTTCGTTCTGGACAGGACCTAATTCTGCATATAACTGGTATTTGCATATACAATCACAAAATTGCGAATTCCTGTGTTTATGAGTTTCTGACGTAGATTTAGTAAAAGGCTTAGTTGCAATAAAAACGCCAAAGAGGAAAACGAGCTCATTACAGTTCTGACGATAGATTTTGTGACTTTTCCTAGAACATGAATCCATGAATAAAGATACCCACGAATTTCCATAAGTACATACATCAAGTCAAACCATCGACTTTCCTCTCCCGAGGTGGACGCTTTAACCATCCGGTCATTGGGGACAGTCAATATGTTTGTGAGATGATGATGAAGTTTTCTTAAAGCCACACACCGTAAAGCTCAGACCAGCCATCACTATTTGATGTCTCATCTGACAGGACATATCACTGCCATCAATCAAATCTGATCTAGACCATCCAACGCCACCATCCGAAGGAGGATTCTGATCGTCTATATTTCAGACTAGCAACAATCAATATTATAGCAGGATCAATAAACATAGACCCTTGAAAAATGATAATGACCTGTGATGTTGGTATATTATCTTTCCCTCTAAGTGTGTGTCTTTGCTGTAAGGGGAAGATATTGAAGTACAAAACCGTTTCTATTTCATTTACATTAAGACAAGAAGCACAAAGTCAAAAATGTTTAAAAAAAACTGAGGGCCTAATTAATTGTTATGGAGTTACACAACGTCACTATAAATTAATAACAATTTTCACAGGGCACTCCTCAGTGTTTTGACCAACTTCTGAGTCCAACCATTTCTCTTCTATCGCATTCCTTTTAAGATCCACCCACAAAATTAAATGGTTATCCAGTAGAATCGCTCATGGTGTGAAATCAAATCAGTAAACAAATTACTGCACTTAAGCTTAAAGTGAATTCCTGTCCAGGATATAAGGAAAGTGATTAAAAGCAATTAATATAAACACTGTTACTGATCACCACCGGCTCTATCATTTTGAAAAATGACATATTCATGGTTCACGGCTAAACACTCGCCAATGGTGTCATGTTGATCAAAGACAAAACAGCGCCATGCACTGAGGTAGCCAAAGATGGTTGGAGTCACAATTGCTACTTATCACAATATTGACTAAGTTTATATTTTTAAGACAAAACTTTTCTTTGAAACTTTGGAAAGCTTCTTTAGGACAATCATTTTGATATGAAAGAAGTATCACTGAAAATGATCAATACCCCAAGGTACCGCTTTGTCACAATTACTGTAACCATATCAGACAGTCGTGACACAGTTGAAGGATGAAAATAATAAAACACAAAAACCGGTAGAGTTCTGATAAACTTATACACATATCGCAAAAAAGAAGTAAATAACTCAAATACAATTATGCCAAACATGAAGTGCCAAAACTATGTGTAATTTATAAATGCTGTGCTCTGACATTAAATCAAAATCTGACCAAAAGTAGCTAAGAAATAGAGTAGATGAAATATATTCAAGAAGTATGACAGAGGGGCATAACTCAATGGAAATTTCAGTAAGCATGACATCAAGTAGGAATGGTATTTATAATCATTTTTAAGTTAAATAAAAATCTAACAGATGGTAACTGAGAAAAGGTTTGGATAAAATCTTCAGTAAATATAACAAAGGACCATAACTCTTATAAGTAAAACCTCATATAAAGACCACTTCAATATAAAGACCACCTCACAATTAAGACCACTACTTTCAGGTCACTCTTCTCTTATTTCCTGTTAATTGAAACTCGATTATTAGTGCACCTGACCATTAAGATAATTTGACAGCAGCCCAAAAAATGTTTTTATTATTGGGAATTTACTTTAAAATTAAGCCGGTCATGACGTGCCAACAATATGCGCAACTAGACATGGAACTTATATATATCGTGATGTTATTACAAAATGTGACAAAAGCTGAGAAATAATGCGGACAAATCTTGTCTAAAACGACTGCCCGACGTGATTTCAATTTAGTCCCCATATACTTCGTATCTGGGGGTATTATAAATGCAAAAGATATGGACCAGGATATATCTACACATAAATCACCATACTGTAAAATCGTTGACTAATTTCATTTTAAATCACGTTTTTTAATAAGATCTTCCATATTCTAGAACAAAAGTTCATGAATATGTACCCTCGAAAATTACACGAAATATAGTCTCAGTGAAAAATGATGATTTTTCAGTTATTCATGACTTTATTTCCCCTTCCAATACTTGGCACACGTCCAGACCGATAAAATATATTGAGCTGATCCAACAGTTCTACTCTAAACAACAGCACGCAAATTTATATATGACCGGCTTCTTTGAACATGAAAGGAAATACTAAATTAGAAGATGTAAAGACGTAAATCTAGATTTGAATCATCGATCAGATTTACTGTTAAGAAACTGAATACGTGTTTCATTTCTTGACTTACCATTACATCACGACTACGTTTGTGTTTAAAATGTTTTAATTGCAGAACTCAATTGGTTATAGTCCTTGTCAGATGAGTAATTTACCTAACTCGACGAGTACTTATTTACATTACTCAACAACTAGTTATTTGCATTACTCTTCGAGTAGTTATTTACTTTACTAATGCCTGAGTCTCGCGCGATGTCCCTAGAAATCATGAAATAGTACAATCATTGGTACTCGTAGACACTTGCAAAATTCGTACCAGCTCTCAAATATTTTTATGAGTGGTCACATCAGATATGCGGCTCGCACTATTTCTAAAGAAGAAAAAAAAATCGTACATATGTCGCAAGGAATCGAGTAAAACTCGTGAGGAGCTGAACGATACCCCTAGACAACTTTTGCGAGGCTCTAAAGATTTTTTTATCACTAATGTTGCATGCGTCTCGTACGCGTCTCATACGAGATTCTCACGACTGGTAAAAACCGTTCGTGTATCGTACGATCCTTCGATGTCGGTACGATTCTCTTGCAGTTTGTACACGACCTCAAAATAGTAGAAAATAGTACGAGGCCCTCAGAAGCTTTTAATCAGGGAGCCCCTCATACGAATACCCAAAAGCCCAAGATTGTCGCACAAGTCGCTAACATTCGCTCAGAACTCAAACGGAAAAATACCAAATTTTGTCAAACGAGAGGCTCGTAGATAGACGGCTCTTACGAACAATGTGGCCGAGGTAAAATATTTAGCCTTTTTAGAATCAAGTGACTCCTGGGGTGGGGCCAATTTTGACCAAAGAGCCATTATTTTAAAAAAACCTGGCGGATGTTCATAAGGCCATGTTACAAACCAAATATCTTAATTCCAGGCCTTTTGGCCTTTTGGCTTCTGAGGAGAAGATTTTTTTTTTTTTTTTTTTCTTTTTTTTTTTTTTTTTGCTACTTAAGTCTATGTTAAATAAAGTGACACCTTGGGTGGGGCCAATTTTGACCCTACGGCCATGATTTGAACAAACTTGATAGATGTGATAGATGACTTGATAGATGACAAGAGCCATTATTTAAACAAACCTGGTGGATGTTCATAAGGCAATGTTACACATTAATTATCTAATCTCCAGGCCTTGTGGTTTCTGAGAAGAAGATTTTTTCTTTTTTTTCTTTCCTATATAAGCCTATGTAAAATCAAGTGACCCCTTGGTGGGGAGGGGGGGGGGGGGGCAATTTTGACCCAAGGGTCATGATTCGAACAAACCTGGTAGAGATCCACTAGACAATGATACACACCATATATCAAAGCTCTAGGACTAGCAGTTTTGCAGAAAAAGATTTTCAAATTTTGCATTTTTAAAATCTATTTTAGCTCCTCTGAGCTACTTTTTCAACCAATCAAAATAATTTGAACAATCTTGAAAGAGGATATCATAAGGATGATTCCTGTGAAGTTTGGTCAAAATCCATCAGCGGTTTAGGAGAGATGTTGTGTAAAGGAAATTGTTGACGCCGGACGCACGCACGCACGGACGACGGACAAAAGGCGATCACAATAGCTTACCATGAGCATGATGTGCTCAGATGAGCTAAAAAGGCAGCAAAATTTTGGGAAGAAAATGGTTATTTTAGTGCCCGGCCTATATACATAATATGAGTATATATATGTAATTTGCTTTATTTTATTTTTATATCTTCCAGTACTCGTATAAAACATTCAGAGAGATATGTTCGTGAAAAAAAGGTATCGGTGTTCTATATGTAACCAACATCTATTTTTACAGTAATGACCGCCATTTAAACGATGAATAAATGTTGTCTGATTCTGAGCACTCTGAGCTTCAGGCCAAGAACTTTTTTCATATCATGTTGATTTTTATATGAAAGACTAGTGAAACTATACTTACTAGAGACCCTTTGATTTGTCTGTTTTTGCTAATCCGCCATCGGCGGTTCCAATATGAATGGTACAGGAGTTAGTGGGTATTTCATAAGATCAGCCAAGTCAAAGTGTATGTCTGGAGTTTGTGACAAAACTAAGAGCTGCATAGCAACATTTCCTTGTCTGTACTCAATGACCTTGTTCTTACTTGATTTAATGGTCACTTTTTTACTTAGATTCTCCATGGTTTTCAAGTTCAGCCTCTTGATTGGTTCGAAGAACTTCTCATTTTTCTCTATCAAAGGGTCTCAAGTACTTGATTGAAGGGGTTGAATTAGCTGATCCTCCCGAACAGGACAAAACTGTGCTTGTAGTAGAAGATGGAAATGCTCTTTCCATTCAATGAAAGAAGTGCCAGGCAATTTCAAACAAATATCAGAAAAGTTGTTCAAAATGGTGCCTCAGAAAACCGACATCATTTTCAGTACTGACATGTACCTAGAAAACTCGGTAAAAAGCATGGAAAGAGTTAGGAGAGGAAAGTCTGAGAAGCTGTTGGTCCAAGGAGAGCATACAAAGAGACCCGCAGACTGGAAATCATTCCTGACCAATGATGATAACAAAAAGCAGCTTGTGCAGATACTGCGTAAAACATGGCAAAGTGATGGATATGCCGGCATGCTAAGGGAAGACTGGTCATCCTCATTTGTGAGGGAGAAGCTTTCCATTACACGTCACATAATGGAAAGACTACAGTCACAACAAACATCGCAGATCTGAAATCAACACAGGAGGAAACAGATACAAGAGTTGTACTTTACATACTCTATGCAAAAGAGAAAGGCTACAAGACAGTTCAAGTGAGAACACCTGACAGTGACATCTTTTTTATTGTCCTGTACTTCATTGGATTGTTTGAAGGTATCACAGTCTTGTTTGACACTGGGTCTGGCAATCACAGGAAACTTATAAACATGACAGAACTTGCTGATGCCTTCACACCAGATCATCGCTCTGCGTTGCTTGGCCTGCACGCCTTTTGTGGGTGTGATTCAACCAGTGCGTTCAAAGGTAGGGGACATGTTGGTCCAATCAAAACTCTGGAAAAAAGACCTGTCTACAAAGAATCTCTAGGTAGTCTTGGAAACTCTTGGGAAGTGACTGATGATTTATTGAACGATCTTGGAGCCTTCACCTGTGCCATGTACGGCAATGTCCGTGTCAAAGATGTTGACGAATTCAGACTTCTGAAAATAAAAAAGAAATGTGAGGACAAACCGACCGATGCACTGAGAAACGTAGACTTGGGGTATTTGCCTCCCTGCAAAAGTGTCTACTGCAGCATATACGGCGGGTAAATTATCAGGTGGGCATCTGGAAGCAGTTGCACATCGCAGACCAGACATACCAGCTGTTTCACAGCAGCATGGTTGGACCCTTGAGAGTGGAAGGATAGAACCACTCTGGATTGAGGCGACCTACTTCCTCCATTGTTGGTAGATTTTTTTGGAGGGAGCTCTTGAAGGAGATGATGCAGAAGAAGATGACACTGTAGACATTTTGGAAGATGTTGACGATGATGACTAATCGTACATGTACACTGTATATGCAGAAACATTCTTCAAAAAAGCAAGATGAAACAGTTATATAGTAGCAATGGTTGATGTTGTCCAAACAGCAACAATTTCTAATATATAATACACTACTGCTGTATCTTAAGGGGCAAAACTCACTCCATTGTCATTGTTATTGTCTCGAGGTCATTGTCTAATGAATTGAGTCACTCAATATAATAAAAAAAAAAATTTAATAAAGTTTCTTTGAAAAATCTCTTCAAATATACAAAACTTCAGGAGTTTGGGGGGTGGGGGTGCTGCTATTAATTTTTGAGTCTTCTCATTAATATTCATGAGGGTAATTATGATTATTTTAAATAATTGTTCAACTCAAAAACATTTTTGAGAAATAACATTTTATCTGAATTTTGTGTGACTTAAACTAATATCTTAAATTGATTTTCATTGAATATAATCATTTTGACGTTTTAAGTTCAAATAAATGTTTCAATAGAAAAACGCAGCTATATGCAAATAGGCTTAATTTAACAATTTTAAACTCAAATATTGTGAACCAAAAACTTTTAAATTACAGTTAAAGATCAAAATTTACAATTTAAAACCATATTTAATCATTTTGCGTATCAGAACAGCTTTTGAAATAAGTATTAATCATGATTTTTTTTATATTTTGTCTTCTATTTTTGTTATCTCATCAATATTCATGAGATAGCACGTATGAATATTAATTAATCTTATATATGTGCATAAACTATAAAGTCTATTCTTTACGTTGGTACTTGTTTGAACTCTGTAACATCAACAGAAGGAAAGTTATAGCCAATATTAATTACATAGGGTATTTTGAAAAATCCTTTATGGTTACCATGGAAACCCTTTAATTAAACATAGCTGAAATGAGTTTTTTCTGGGGGCACCCTCAAATTTTGTTTAGAAGACCTCAATGCACATTTTGGTACCTATGAGAAAAAGTCTAGGGGGGGATGCACGGTAACCATGGCTACAACCCAACCTATAGAGTCTAACACATTTAACGCTTTGTATCCATGAGCACTTGTAAAATGCTGATATAAGTACCCTATTTAAATAAGAAATAACACCACCGATGTGTTCCTTGTTTAATTTCCTGACTGATAATTAGGCAGCAGATCCCTGTTGTTGTTTTTTTGCCAACTCATATTTTTCTGATTACAATATCATATTCAATGAAACATATGCTGTCATTGACCATAAATCTGTGTATCGTTGCATTACTGAAAGACCACGCTTCATTTCATGAATATCCTCTCTGATTCTCTCTATCTCTTTCTACTTGTTTCGCAATTTTCAGCGCAAAATTTGCTAGTGAGGAAGAAACGTAGAGGAAATTACATCAGTATATTTCATGAAAGTCACGGCGCTTTAATACTTTTAATGTTATCCGTTAAGCACGTCCACGACAATGTCTTGGTCACCACAGTTTGGTATGTAATATTTCATTTATACATTCAATCATAACATTTTTTAACATTGAAGGTATACGGTCGACATTATGTGACAGTATTATGTCTAGCCAGTTACAGGTGGAAGACATGGGACACTCGGGTATAACCCTCGACCTACATGTACCGCAAGTCTACTGGGAAGCTTATACCTATGAAAATTGGATTTCGAATCAGGGACAAGTTGCTTACACAAGTAGTTTCAATAAGTTTCGAAGTACTTGTCACTGAAATTGCATGCAGCCGGATGTTGCCAAAATAGGTTTCGTGACAGAGGAAGGTACTCTTCAAAGGTGCCTCGCGAAGTAACATGGTAAACAGATATGGCCGACAAGGTTTTGGAGTTTCATATTCGGAATGGATATTATTTAGATGTTCATTAAATGTGAACATACAAAATGTTTTGTTTGTGGTTTCTGTTTTAATCTACAAAATAAGTGATCGTATGCCAGTTAAATGCATTGATTATTTGCTAAATCTTGAAAATTGATATTAGTTTCGAATTGAAGATAAATATTATCTACGTTAGACGCCATCTTCAAAACACTTTCTTCGCAACAAAATAGTAAAATCGTCACATAGAGCACGAAGAACTCTTTGTCTGAGCAACTCGTCCCAGTTTTAATGATAATTAATCAGTGTTTTCATTCGACTGGCCACATTTGTAGACATAATCTAAGAATGAATGTCTTATTTGCACAAAACCAGATTCTCACCTGTCCAGCCACGTACTCTGAGGGCATAAGAGCTCATATCAAAGGTGTGTGTTCGACTGCCATGTGTATTGAACCCGTTCCATAGACCGTATCCACTCTCCTTGTATCCATAACTATATGTCATCCATGAATCGGTCGCAAATCCAATTACGAACAACAAAGTCCCAAGAGCCAGACAGGCAGTTGCTGCCTTAAGCCACACAGATGCACTCATAGCCATTTTAATTAATAATATAAGATTTAGATAAACGTGTACTTCTCGTGAATCAACTACTCTCTCAGTGCCAACACCCACCCTTTGAATATCTCTGCGTTGTCTAGTAACAAGGAGAAGGTATATTATCTTACAGCTTAGCAGTGTCTATTTTTAGAAAATGTTCCCGTGCATATCAACAGCTTGATAGACTTGCCTCTGCCGTACCGTTGAATTTATTTTCGCGTGTGTAATGCCTAGAGAATATACACACAACATATGTTGTGTAGATTACTGGTATATCTTTTGCTAATTAAAACATATGCACTCCATTTTCCCAGGGAAAATAATTGAAATATATTTACTTTATACATCTGTTATCTTTATAAATCTAGAACTTTTCCTTTGCATTAATTAATTATAGTTCGTCTGGACTAAAATAACTTATTAAACAACAGTTACATTCAGCATCAAAAATCCATATTTATACATGTAACACATATACATGGTCAAATATATATCACATAATTAAACACAAGAATCATAGTATGGTGAAATTGGGAACGAGATCTATAATTAGTCTAGTAGTATCACTAATTTAAATTGAATACTAAAAATATATTTAGCGGTAAATTGTGGAAAAGAGAAAATCGTAGAAATCGTTAACTGATAAGAACACATTGTTACAAATCCACTGTATGAATTCAAACATGCTGCTGTTCTATAATTAGTCTAGTAGTATCACTAATTTAAATTAATAAAAATATATTGACGAAAATTTTACTTAATTTCAGACCCCATGCAAGTCCCATCGTTAACTTCCAATGTCAGTCCCCAAAACAACACGAACTACCTCAATTGACACTACAGCAATGTTTCTACAGCAAAGGCACGTGATTGGATGGGACCCGACAAAATTTATTAATTTATTTATTTTCAGATAATATCAGTTATCCAATGTAACTGAAATAAAGAAACTAAGAAAATCGATTAAAATAAAATCAAAGTAAGTAAAACAATTTATGATTTAGATAAAGATTGTGTGTTCTGTATTACCACCCAGTGATGTTAGAATCTTTATTAAATACGACTGCAGCATGGAAACTTGATGGAAATGTAAAAATAATTGATGCTGAAGATAACCTATTTGATAAGTATTGGTTATATGTTTGGATCGCGTATATAAACGTGAAATATTATGGCCTAGGACGCCTGCTCCAACTGATCGGGGCCGTAGGTTAAGAAACCTCTTATGAATTATTGTAAATGTCGGGTAAACTTGGCTCGATTTCCACAACAATACTTAGCGCTAAGCAATACTTAAATTCTTAAACTAGGTAGATACACATTCCACCATTACTATTTTATGAAAAATTCAGTACACGACTAAGTTGAAATGAATTATTATCTTAATAACTATCATATAATGTTAAGAAATGAAATAGTTTGGTATTTCTTTTAGAGAAACAACACTAATGAAATTTGTCCCTAAGTATTTTAGTTGAACTTAGCGCTAAGAATCGACACTGACGCCTCCAAACCGCCCAACCCTAAATAAAATACATGTATTTATATATTTAAGTCATTTCTAAACAGACAGGTATTTTTAAAAACAACACAGACACTTTTAAAGCATCTTGTTCACAGAAGGGCAATGACTGAGAATTTGATTTTTAACTATATGCGTTTATTATGTCTATCAATATCTATCTACCCATGTCACCCAATGCAGCCATCCGTGATCGTAAAAAAAAAAGTAGGTGGTTTCCCCAAATAGACAAAACCGTCAAAGACGGCATCGAAACTATATATAGACTGATAAAACCTATATTAATGTTAGATTCATTCATATTTCCCGCATGCGCTAGCTTCATAGGATGAATTTACGAAATCGTTATATATACCCTAAACTGGTGAAGACGCCATGTTGCGGAACACGTGTCTTTCGGGATATCGTATTATATATATTCTAAATTAACATTTTTCGTCGAGGTTGCGTTTACGAAAATTACGTTTTCCTGTGCAATATGACCTGAACTTTCCGAGTTTATTTGTCAGGAAACAAAAATATTACCATCATTAACGAGAGCAGAATATTATTTTTTTTTTTTTTTGAATCTGTGAACGAGATGCTTTAAAAGTTCGTAGATCAAGTGTACTTTCAATTATTTTCGAGGTGCCAAGAATATATACATATAACACATTAACTTCCGCTGATGCAGCCGGGTATGCCGCCCAATACAAGGGATGTAACTTGCAAATGTATTTTTAATCATTTTACCTCCCTTGTCTCTTATCCATATTACAGAAATTTTCGGAGTGTCTCTGATTAAAATACGAATAAAGATGTTTGTGAAGTTAGCTTTAACATGATTGAAAAAAAACAACAACATCAGGCTGACCACACATGTAATGTGCAACGAAGAAGCAAACACTAATATAATATATATACATGTAGTACCATATCAAGATGCAATATTATATAAATAACACATGGCTGTCGGGGACGTAGTGGATATTGTCAACCCGAGAAATGGTATATTACACCGAGGCGCAGCTGATACTGAATATCTGTACAGATTATATGTGGAAACTAGTTGACCCGGTGATTCTTACTTTTGCAGGGGTCGATCTGCTAAGCAATTATGGTAGAAAAACACAATACAAACCTTTATGCATAAAAACAATTAAAAACTGACCATCGGTTTTAGGAAAGAATTTGGACATGTTCTGTTCGTATAGACTATAGTAGGAATTAATAAACATCCCGCCACAAGACAAAGCAGCGTGAAAGACAAAAACAATGATGGACGATTTCCCGGGATTAGATATCAAGGAGCCTGGTTTAACAATACTGTCAGCAGACGAAACCATAGATGATGCATTCAATACCATAACAACTTCTAGTAACAAACTTTGACGAATGTAATGTTTTGTTATTACCACAAACACACACACAAGAATGCGATGATAACAGGGAGATAACACGTGCATGATTTACTCTGACAGTTGATACGTATAACGAGACTAAACAACGACACATATTTGTATAAAAACCCCATTGGCGAAAACTGATATATATGAGATTGACCAGACGTTGCGTGTAACAAAGTTTAGTCGTAAACTTTATCAATTTAATCAAGCAGAAACTTTATCTAATAGAATCTCGTGGGAGAATAGCCTTCCACAACAAAAAAAATGACTTCATACTGAATAACAGAAACTGTCGAGTGATATCTTCCCAGTGCCGATGAAACGATTTGAAGTGCCCGGACATTCAAGCTCCCCCAAGAACATGATAACCCTTTTATATATTCCCGGGAAGGACATATTCAAAACGTTTTGAGAGCCCCTCCCCAACTTCTAATGTCCTACCACAGAATTTAAAAACGTTTTTGTGTTACGCCTAAAGAATTTGAATTCCCCTATTTAACATTATATAGCATCAAATACTAATAGATATATAAATGATGAATATTATACATTTTAACGACACATTTAAGAATAATAGAACTTGGAATGCTTGACTAATTTGACCAAAAAAATAATTATATGACTAATAAATCAAAGTGTCGCAGTACTGATGGATACACTGCGTTGAGAGTCGCATGTGAATTCATGTGATTTGTATTCATACCTGAATATAAATGTAGTCGTAAATGGTATAGCTACTGATGAATTGGTCGTTGATGATATTGTCAAATCAAGAGAATAACAGTTTGGATGTGCAAGGAGTTTGGATGTGCAAGGACATAACACATTCTAAAGTTCTACATTATTCCAATGGTATTAAAATGATATATCGACAATTGGACTAATTAATGAGTGTACTATTTTGCGTAATTGCGCAGAGGAAAGAACTCGTGTGATAGAAGGCAAAAAAGAATGCAAACGAGAATTGAGGCAGCAAAACACGTTACTGAATGTGAAACTACTTCTTTCGGAAACACACGGTTTGGGCTTTGAAATAATTTTACATCATTTTGATCAAACAGTGCCCATGTTTTTTAAGCCAAACGCATTTCATTTCTGAAGAAAATTCTATATTTAGAGTAGAAAAACTGAATGCACGCTTTCTTTTGCAACTTAGCATATTTTAAGATTCGCTTTAAGGTTCGGGATAGCTATATAGCTATATAGCGACGTCCAGCTAATAACAGGTGAAGGAAGCCAGCTGGAAGGTGCTTTAACCTTGCGAGAACATAAACAAAAGAAAAGATGAACACATCGTTGCTAACAAAAAGCATATCGCCACTCTTACTTCCCCGCTTTCTCTTGCTTACAATTTATAGGATTATATGAAAAAGTGGAAGCAAATCTAAATCAACAAACTTTTATTATTCAATGTATGCTGTTTTAATTTATTTACACATGTACTTAATATTTGTAAAATAATTATATTCAATAAAAACAAAAATGAATGTATCCTGCATTGCAAAGATACATGTAATTTAAAAATATCGTAAAATCGTAAAAGATGTTCCACTGCTGGGTTTCGTACCCACACCCCTTACAGTCGCCTTACAGCCTAACTACCTTACCCACTGCACCATTGGACCGACAGCTACAAACTGTTGAAATCCTATCCATATACCGCTTGGAATTCCAGTCAGTTATGGTTCAAAATATCTGAGGTGAGAAAATGGGGGAAAAATGAGGTGCGATTCTTTCTTGTTTCGTTACTGTTTACTAAACACGTTATC
>CM037785.1:33475222-33525222 GCA_021229015.1 Solen grandis | reverse complement strand
GCGGGGGGGATGGGTCATCAAAATTAGGTCATAGGTCAAAGTTACAAGGTCAATTGTATAATGTAAAGGTCAAACCACTTAAGCAACTGTCCAAATATTGAAGCAATCCAATGAAGGACATATGAGTTATAGCAGTCGGAAAAAAAACCTGACGACGCCCGCCCGGACCTCGTCAACTTAAAGGATGGAATTTTTCGTTGAAAATCCCGTCCAAAAATCAAAATGCCAACCAAAATAATCCAACAGTGGAAATTATTTGGCTATCAAAGACAGGCCAGCTACCTTTTTTTCATGCACTTGACCCGTCTATTTAAAATTTGAAAACGAAATAATGTGCTAAGATTTAAAAAGATACTAAAAATCTTTTTTTAGATTATGCCTAATAACTAGACCGGCCATAAACATAGCATTTTTAAAGGTCCCCGGGTAGCGTAGTGGTAAACACAGTGGCTTTTCAACAATGCAACCCGTGTTCGATCCCATGTAGGTCGGTCCGATGTTGTTTTAGGAAGGGTATTTGTCCATCAGTCGGTCACGCGGGTTTCTCCGGGTACTCCGTTTTCCTTCCATGCTAATGACCATGCACGGGGGTGCCAGCATTGCTCGAGCGGTGCCGACGAGAATAATTATTTTCTGTACATTTGTTGTAAAATAAATAAAGTTCGAACTCTTTTGGAATAGAGTGACCATCGTCTGAGGAACTTACATTAAATTGTCATTGTTTAAGGAACATAGGCCTATACAGGCCTATTTGTTTTAAGAGCATGGGTATTTATGGTCATGGAACATTGGCTTACAAGTACACTGGTGAGAAATAAGATGTATACATCTACATAACTGTCCTTTATCTAAGAAGCATTTGACTGCCATACTTATAGTACATGATTGTATACGGTATAAAATTGTATTACAATGATTGATATAGATCTATGACTATCCATTATATATGGTTGACTTACCATCTCTCGGACCACTTAACATTTTACGTAGTATCATTTCGATTAGAATTATTGCAATAATCGGGGTCTCCTTATATAAAGGCTACATTAATATGTAAGTATTAAATAGACCTTGCTATAGTAGACGAATGATGACACACAAAATTAAAATTAGGCTACGTAAATAAATAACACTTTAAATAAAAAAGATATATACGATATAGATCTAGCCTATAAATAAATTGTTGCCTTGTAAAAAAGGGGGGGGGGGATTTTTCGTGGGGGGGGGGGGGGGTCGAGAGAGAGTAAATGCAGGGTATATTTGTAAAGATCTACTTTATATAATGGTAAACAGTATATCTAGTTTAATCTAAACCTGATTTATCCAAAGGAAATTAGATCTACCAGGAGATATTCTTTTAAATCTAATACAGATCGAGCTGGATCCAGGAGTCAGGCGCGTGCCTAGGCTTACGCAAATACGCAGTTGCGTATAGGCCTACTTCGTCCAGAAAATCGAAAATCTAAAAGTGCCAAAACTGCAGTAAAAATCGATGCCGAGGAGATTATTGAGCATATTTGAACCAGAATTTACCACCCAGATACCCTCAGATCGCACCTACGGCATTCTAGACCCATTTTTTTCCGGGGGAGCATGCCGGACCCCCCCCCCCCCCCCCCCCCCCCCCCCCCCCAGCCCAGATAGCAATATATAAGGGACCCATATGGGTCCCATATGGTTTCCCACATGGGCCCCATATGGGCTACCCACATGGGACCCATGTCGAAAGTGCAACCTGTATTGGCCTGGGTCCCATATGGGCAGCCCACCAAGATCCAATATGTGCCCCTTAAGGGTCCCATATGGGCAGCCTGCCTAGATTCTACATAGGCCCCATATGGGCTACCCACATGGGACCCATGTCGAAAGTGCAACCTGTTTTGGCCTGGGTCCCATATGGGCAGTCCACCAAGATCCAATATGGGCCCCTTAAAGGTCCCATACTTGCACCCCATTTGCATGTAATATGGCTCCATACCACTGCACTGTCTGAATGTGCAGTCAAATGTGGAAAACTGGTACCAACAGCCTCTGAAAATCTGTCGCTCCAAAAACATATTACTGAAAATCAGAAAATTGGTCCCTCAAATACAACATACAGTTTTATTTTTCTTCTTAATTTAATTAAAACTTCAATTTAATCACATGCTGAGAAAATACAATTCGAATATAAAGGATTTTCAATGTGCTATTTAAAGTTTAAAATTTATTACCTAGCCATAAGACAATTTCTTATGCAACAAAAACAAACACTTAAAGATTGCATATCTTTAACACTGCACATAAACTCAACAACTTATTATACAAAAATGCATACTATTGTATAAAGAAAATAACTAGCATAACAAGACTAGACTAATAAATGCATCACAATCACACACATAACAACTATTATTTTGTCTTAAGTTCTTAACCTTAAAGTACTTGAAATATGAAATGACATTAAAATTCAAAATAAAAAGGCTAACTGTAATGATGGATTACTTCAGCAGTACTATTAAAATACTTAAATCAACCATATCAAACTGGATGGTGAAAATATAATTATACAGACTAAGCAGACTATCTTGTTCAGCCAAGTGATACATGGATATGTGAAAATATAATTTATATAAAACATATAGATTGTTGGCATAGCATGTTTAACAATGTGAAAAAATAATCTGAATTAATCTTATCAACAATTCTCATGCACATACTAGTAGTCCAATCTCCACAAAACTGTTAGTTACAGAACAGATTCATTTAAAGCTTAATAAAAGAAAAAAATAGTATAGTATACTTAATTCAAAGTTTGGCGTGTCTGAAAAATAATGGACTGATATTCAAATATTCAAAACTATATTCTAAACTATTCACTATGAATCTGTCCCTCCACTTATTGAGAGTGTCTCCTGTTGGAATTCCTACATTGAAGACTTGTCTGACTTTTGCTGCACTGTTTTCTTCCCCCTTCCCTGTTCAGTACCACCTGCCAGTCATTTATAGACCTCTTACTCAGCGTCCTCAGTGGTGTGGTTCTGAAAGTTCAAAAGGTAAAAATATATCTTAAGGAAGCAAACCAAACAATGTTGGGACTGTTAAACTTGGCATTGAAACTAAAAAATATAACTGATGAGAATAAAGTATCATTTTTTTCATATGTGTTCCACTGAATAATGCATTTTATAAATAAATCATAATGTAGGTGATGTGTGTTATCAGCTCAAGCCTCTGGGTTCTATTTAGTCTTAACATAGCTTTCTTGTAAATGATATAAAAATTGAATAATTCCAAGGCATTGACTATGACTTCATTACATTTTAGACTTGGCTAGAGTTTATTGCAGCAAATCTTACTGTAAAATTCATCCATGATATGCAGTTTGGTAAATGGCAGCATCCCCTTCAGTCCATGGAAGTTGTAGTTTACATCCAGCTCATTTCCATTCAGAAAACTCCTCACAATGTCCCAGAGATTTGAATTAAACAGGTTGACAGGTATTCTGGTATTCTATCTACAATTACACAAAGCGCTCATTTCCTATAACTAAATAGTATATTTGTCGGAAGTGATTTATAACAGTGCTTTATGATACAGAAATAAATAAATACATGATAATAGTAAACACAGATTTGTTGCAGGATTTGTTATCTTGTAGGAATACCATATGGAATGTATACCAGAAAATTGCCAATGACAGTACGTAACGTTATCATTATTATTCAACAATACAGTAAATAATGCAAAAAGTAACAATAAAATTTATCTAACTTTTGATCGAAATTATTGATCCTTTGGTACTCAAACTAAAATTTATAGCAGATCAAAGTAAATTCTAGACTTAGACACCTTGAATTTGAACTACCGGTACATACAATATACGATAAATAAGTCGAACTCAACTCGCGAAAATACGTTACAAACCAATTCCTTATTCATAATCAGAATTATTTTCAAAAAAAGCAAGACTTAATTATTAGAAAGGTATCTCAATCAATGTTATACATACGTATTTCACGTTTTGAATAGGCTAATAATGTTCGTCTGGCCGTCACTCTGAAGAAAAGCTAAGTAGGTTAACATCGCGTTGTGTTGTTGACCGTTGGTTTGAATATTGCGGTTAACCGGAGATGTAGAGTGCGCATGTGTAAAATAGTATATCTGGGACCCATATGGGTCCCACATAGTCGAACCCATATAGGCACCGATACAGCCCATGTGGGTCCAGTAAATCTCTATATATGGGACCCATATGGGTTCTACACTGTCGAACCCATATAGGCATACCCAGATACTGCCCATATATATCCCTTATGGGGAAAAACTATATATATATGGGACCCATATGGGTCCCACATAGTCGAACCCATATAGGCATACCCAGATACAGCCCATGTGGGTCCAGTATGGGAAAGAAAGATCTGTATATGGGACCCACATGGGTCCCACATAGGCAAACCCATATAGGCATACACAGATACAGCCCATATGGGTCCCATATACCCTTGCTATCTGGGAGCAAGTCTGCGTATCCCGAATTTAGCCCCAGGCACGCCCCTGGGAGTTCAAGTGGGGGGGGGGCGCAAAAAAAAAATGTAGGCAGTGACAATGCAAGCGGGTTGCCGCTTTGCCAGAGCCGTGATAAGGGTGTTGTTCCGGTTGGAGGGATCCTTGGGGAATTCCCGTGCGATTTTTTTATTAAAAAAGCTGTAAAATAGTGCATCCTTGTGAGTTTTTTGGAGGTTCTATGTCAACATTTATGTATGGTCGGGGAATTTAGAGGGGGCGCCCCATTGAATTCGCCACTGTAATATAAAGGTCCTGGATCTACTGACCTTCATGCAATGGCCATAATTTTTGTTTTAAATTCACTACAGATTTTTTCCTTCTTATTTTGGACCTTTTGATTATGGTAATCCTATGGCAGGTCTTATATATATATATATATATATATATATATATATATAGTAGCCTATTAAGAGACCCTAGGTAGATCAGGGTCTCTTTAATACTATATAATATATAGAGACCCTGGGTAAATCTACCATATGCCTGTAGATGTACATAGCCCTGGCTAGCTTACCACCACGACGTTAATAAATATTATATAGGTCTTTTCAGTCGGCCATAGACTATGTATATAATTGATACAATAATAATGACAAAACCATCGCTATCTTGCTCAAACAAAAAGGATTTGGAAGTTTTCCATGACATGACGATCAAACGAGATATTTGGCGCCACTAAAGGACATGGCCCTGGTTACGTCCCTTTGTTTTATTTACATCCGGGATATTTATGATGAAATATGGCGGAATAAAGTGAAAGATCTCCAGCTGATTTCTTTCACAAGCCAGTGAAATGAGTTCTGGGGAGATCGAGTACTTAGATTGGAAACACACGCGACATATACGACTGGTTCAGTACTAGAAACGAAAATGGAACTCGTTACGGAGCACTATAAGCCCACACAGATGGAAAATCTTCCTGCCAACCTACCTCCAGAGGTTTGTTTTTGTTTTGATTTTGGGGATTTTGACAGTTTGACAGCTCAGTAGACAGTATCACTTTCCTCAAAACAAAATGACAGATTTTGCAATTTTTGGGTAAAATAGGATGAATATACGCTATATATCTTATATCATTTTAAAATCATTAAAATAAAAATATTATTTGATACGTGACGGAATCTTATTTTGTTATTTTTATTATGAGTAGACTCACCGGACCTATGCTCGCCCAGTAAAGACAATTATTTGAAAATGTTTTTTTTATAATTTGATAATTTGATTTAGAAATGAAAATTCATATTTATTTTATAACTGATCATATTCTGTACATAAAACGACCCATTTCGAACGTAAACAATTACATCCGGGTACTGTATAGAAGGTTAAACACTACCAATTCATATTACTGCATTGTTAAAGTAAGAAGACCCATGCTCGCCCACCGGCATGTTACGAAAATAAAACGGGTATTGCATGGAAACATATGTCATACTTTCAGACTGATTCATCTATATGAAGCAGATATATATATATTTTTAAAAACTACCTATTACAGAATTAAACGTATTTAAATATACTTACTGTTGAATACTTTGCATTTTTTGGTGAAACGTTTACTGTTATGGGTAGGGTGTAACTTTGTATCAAAGTGGGCACGATTTTATGACTAAATATAATGTGCATAAAAAGTACAACATTTAAACCCTCGAAAATGAACAGATATTCAAGGAAAATGCCGTCTGTTGTACCAGCCCCGGAAAATGCATATGTAAAAAATTTTGAGAGCCAGTGTCAAAATCGGTCACCGTCCGTTTTAAACACATTTGGTGGAACTTTAACTTTACAAACAGTAAGGACAATGTTTAATTATTATTATGAGTTGTTTTTATAAAGAGTTTATGGGAATTTATACGTGCTACGTTGATTTATCTAAGCATCTTTCAGTTTCACTTTCTCTTCTGTTTTCGTTTTCGTCTGCTTGTTAACCGTAACAACTTCCGGAAAACTCTTCAGAAACGAGATAAGGAACAAGGACACATGTAGGATCAAGAAACAACAACGCAAGATTCTGATCAAGTGTATGTTTATTAATGAATATCACAAAACCCTCTATCTGGGCGAGCATGCGCCTGGGCGAGCATAGGTCCGGTGAGTCTAATCAAATGACAGATGACATATCTATATGTAGATACCACCGCACAAGCTTGACACTACATAATTTTCACACCACAGCTATTGTCAACTAACTGTGTAAAATGCATGCAACAATAGTGTTGACATGTTTATCCAGGGACATAGATTGAGTTCCTTAAACTTGTATGTGAGTTCCGTGGAGGTATTTTTGTTATTTCTAAGGTTGTAGCAGAGCCTTTTTCCCAGTTTTGGGGAAGGAGCACTAGTCATTTTTGTGGAAAAAACAACAACACAATTTACACATTTTTGGGGATTTCTTTACCATGTAGATCAGTTATCATTAAAAGAAACTATATAAAGAGGCTTAAGATTATATGTACTATTATTATATATTGTTAGCAGTTAGAAAGGAAAGAAGTAATATATAATGCAGATGTTACAGAACATTGTTCAAGATAGTCTTCATATGTAACTTAATTTTCCATGCTGCCTTAAAATCGAGTTAACATTACCGGCTTTGATTGAGGGGTTGGTGTATTGACTGAATCTTTTTTTAATTACTCTTAAACACTTAAATGAGATTGGGAAAGATGGGCTGATCAAGAAAATATTGTATCATAGTCGATAATTAAGTTTGTACCACCCTCTTTCATTTGCCAAAAAAGTTTGACTAGATCTTTAATCAGAGCTGTAACAACTTAATTAATGACTGTCTTTTGATTCTACCAGCAATTAAATAAAATGATATCTGAGAGTATCCTTCATTCACTCATACAATCAGTGTAATTTGCTGAAAACCTGCTCAACACTTAAAGTGTCAACTGTCAAAACTGCCCATTCTGTGAAATACACAGGACTGGTGAAGGTCGTGTCATAGACTGCTTATCTATTTTTCTCGATCCAGCGTATATCCATATTGATAACCAGTCTGACTGTTTAGGTAATTCACAAAAATAAAAATCATGCATTGTTGATTTTTTTTTAACCATTTTTCATAATATGATTTAATGGGGATTTTTTTCTGAGGAAGGGGAATTTTAGAGGATATTTTGGGGAAAAAAGGTGGCTATATGACTTGGGGGAAGTAGCCAGTAACTGGCTACTGCAAAGAAGGGTAAAAAGACCCTTTGTAGGTACAGTCTGGTCAGTTTTGAGGCTTTCTTTGTGATTGGAGAATAACCATTTTGTTCCGATTTTCAAGCAATAAATACTTAATTTAGTTTACTTCTGACTGTCACTGAACACCTTACTTGCTGTATACTCATATATAGCCTTTACACTATAATATTGAAATTCACGACTCTCACCCATAACGTTTTGAAAACGTATCTAAGCACTAAAGGTCATGATTTCAACAGAAATTTGTGTTATCTTTTCATGTGTATTTGAAATACAAGCTGGACTGACATAAAATACATATTTACCCCTAACCACTCTCGCACTCACAAGAGAAAAAAACAAATATTTTTTGCCTCAGTTTTAAAATCAAAATGCCATAAAGCAAAACGATTATTACACAAAAATAATCCTAATGTGTGTCTAAAGGAATGGTGTAGCCATTTTGTATAACAGTTAAAATGTAATCTGAATACTTCAAATTTTTCTCTATTTTGATCAACAACCATTGGATCTTCTGTTTCTTCAGTCATGTGCATTACCATTAAATCACTGCGCCCTTAAAAGATCATTAAATATTATAAATATTATTGGTAGTAACTTAACGCATGTATGAATATTGCATTTATGTACATTACTTCTGCAATAAATATGACCAATTTGACTTTTGTGACAATATAGATGGTAGTTTTGCCAGTTCACTGAACTGGATGACTTTACAATTTCAGTATTTGCAATTAAGTTGGATAACTTCTACAGCTAAGCATATGTATTATAACTCGAAATCACTTGTTTGTTTGATACCACCAGGGCTCAAAATTAACACTCGCATTTCGGCAAAATGCGAGCAGAAAATGAATTTGCGAGTTTTGTTTTAAACCACTAGCATTTTTTTGCGAGTGAAAATTTTGGCTTAAATATTTTCTTAAAACATGTCTAAATGAGAATTTCAATAAGATAATCAATAACATCATCAAAACTAAACAATCCTAGCTTGTTTTTAATATCAAAAGCAAAATTTACACCATTTAATTGTATGATTAGTATCAAATGCGGGACTACGTTACACAACACACAAACAGATATATGTTAAAACATCTGCTGTTTTCAATTAATATTTCCCCTAATGAATATTGATACTTGATACCGCTTTATTTTCTAATTATGATTCTAATTATTAAAGTTTAAAATTACAATATTAATTTCATTTCAATCAATAAAAGTTATCTACACCCCCGTAATGACCATGAAAGCCTTTTTTACACTAGTCCCGGTTTGCAAACGCGTCTGATGCTGATTTTGATCCTCATTTGAACAATGTCAAAATGAAAGATATCCAGTTTTTTTATTACATCTTGTGATGTCAATGAACTTTGCACAGAATCTGAAATCGACAAACCGAAGAAAGCACAAAGATCTTACGCACTGGCGATAAAGACTGAAGAAATGGGAGAAGGAATTGGTTGACAAACTTAAAATAGAGTCCGGGCTCAAAATTAACACTTGCATTTTTGGGAAAATGCCAGTAGAAAAAAAAAGTTTGCCAGTTATGTTTTAAACCACTCGCTTTTTTTTGCGAGTGGGAAAAAATATTAAATTTGACCCCTGACCACCACTCAGGTCTATCACTATTTCACTTTGTCTCAAGTCGCAAATTTCTGCTATAAAATCTGCTTGGACATTTAATAAATACATCTTAACCACTTGCCAAAAAACTGACCATACTTGAGAGGGTCTGTATCGGGAGCAAAAGGTCACCACAGTGTTCTACGTGTTTACTGTTAAGTTTACGTGGACACCTATACAGATATATAAAGAAGGAAAAATATAAACTAGGAAAAATAGTAGAAGTCATTTCAAAAGAATGATTAACATAGCATATTGCCAAACATGAATACACTATAGCTGAAAAGAAAAAGAGTCCCAGTCTTTAATCAAGCACTGTATAGATGGTAAATTTTGATTGTTTGAAGAAAGTTTGGTACTCCCAGATGTACTCTATTGCTGACATGTAAGACTTACAGTATTTTCATAAGACATAATTATTAATCTGGGAGGATACTGATAAAAGAAAACAACAAAATTGAAACGCACCTTTCATACCATATCATAACATTTCTGCTTATCACCCCATGTCTGCCAAAAAAGTTTAATATCATAAATAATGATTTGACATACTCAACAAATGCTAGATCTTCATCTGCTGTGTTTCTTTTTATAAATGATAATTGTTTTCATCATGCAGCGATGTCTGTTACCAGTGGAGACAGCAGTATTTTTAAAAAATATCAGAGAATCATGGGATTTTCTGTGTAGGCCATACATGGCAAACAAAAGCATATTTTTAATACAACGTAACATTATTAGGAAAGCTGAAAAAAAATGTTTTCATGTACATAAGTGGAATAACAGTAACACATAGAAACAAATAGAAAATAAGACATAATTGAAAATTATTTCAGTTCCAGTCATTAGTAACCCAATATGAGGGAACATAAGCGACTTTTTTCCCTTTTATAACTGGTACTTGTAACAAGACCAGTTCACAATATCTACAGACCTGTTCACAGTATAGAAGTATAGAATTTGGGTAAAATGATTAAAAATTCCAAAGTGAATTTTTGATAGAGGCATGCTTTATTCCCATCACACTCAGCTGAATTAAATTAAAAAATGTTTCTCATCTGCAGCATCTCAGTTTCTTGAAAATATAAACATTCCATACCATTTTGCAGGATATTTGCAAGAAATTCTGTCGTAGCCCACATATTTACCTCACAATATCAGTAGAAATGTCCCTAATTTTGTTCACAATGCTGAAAAAAATTCACAATTCACGGACCCATTCACATTTCAAGATAAAAAAATCATTGTGCACAGTAAGTATTAATTTAGCCTCTGAAGTTGACTTTTCACTATCATGTGTGAAGTGTATAGGCCCTATTGATATTAAAGAGATGCTACTGGAGGGTAATAGATGAGACTCAGTAAAAGATTAGAGCAATATGAGAGTAGAGTGGCTAAAATGAAAATGCAGGATGCCTTATAGTATGAAGCACATCATAGATACATAGATTACAGATCATGTTTTGGTAAATGACCAGGTCAGTAAATTGAATTTATACAGTAATTTGATTGGACAGATGGGAAAATTGGTAAGTATATAGTGGTTACCTATGTTAACGATGATTTATTGATCCCAACAACGCTGATTCTGTGTTGATTGTAAATTGGTGTACATGATCACTGAATGCTTTCACACTTACCCTGACATGTCTCGTACTTAACATAGGTAGGTAACCATTGTATATTATATAATATACTTGCCAATTTATCGAACTATCCAAACCAATAAGTGAATACTACCTAAATTTAATTTTACCAGGCTTTTCATTTATCAAAATGTTTGGTACCCTTAAATATACAATTGTATTACAGGAGTACTGGCTGTTCATATTTTGTCACTCTCAAAAGATAATCTTATATGCATTTAGAGTATGCTTGTGCAGAGATAGCTTAAAAACGCTAAACACTCATGTAACCCATTCATTACCTCAATTAATATTGTTTTGGTGCGTTTGCAAAGAGAACAGACCCAGATCAAACAGACAGGAGATGTCTGATCAGGGTCTCCCCATCATACCTGATGCTGTAACGCAAATTCTCAGCCTGCATGGTAAAGAAAATCCATTGTCTGATTCAGTAAATTTATTCTCATGAAGTCAATGATTTGTACATGAATATTAAATGAGGTAATTCATAAAGGGTTAAAACATTGTGTTTCAGGACTATTTAACTAAATGGAGCAAGCAGATTTAAATAGTTGTATGTGTAAAATACATTTTCTCATCTGCAATATAATCATTACTACATTTACTTGGAAGTATACCTGTACGTTGAAAAATTGCCCAGTGATGAAATTCAGAAATGTGTTTTGTTTCTCTTTCAGGTTGAAGAAGGAAATATTGAATATAAGGTAGGATTTGAATTTCAAATCAAATTTTAGTATTGATATAGTTTCCTCTTTAAGACAGAAAATATTACCAACAATACTGGTTTATGTTTTCTGCTTAAATTATTTATTGAAGTCACTTATTCAAGTGGGCACTTGCCTTTTACTGCATTCTTTTCTTGCTTCCATATATAGATAATTAACTAGATTGCAAAAATTTCATATTGTTTAAACTAATTTGTTTTAGTGTAGATGGGAAACAGGTTTTGTAATTTTCTCTAATCTCTCTCAATGGTTCCTGGGTTGGACCAGTACTTTGTGCTGAGAAGGTCATGGAATATCCTTGCCCCCAATGAGGTTCAAACTCAGCCATTTTATGCGGAGTTCGTTCCCACCGGACTACGACTGTTATAGATGGACCACATCACCCATAGCACATTATTGTGTTAGAAGCACACTAATATCATATGTTAGATATATTAAGGGAGGTTATAGTAATTTTGATGAAAACAATTATTGTTGCAGCTTAAACTAGTGAATCCAAGTCCTCATAGGTTTGAGCACCTTGTTACCCAGATGAAATGGAGGCTGGAGGAAGGACAAGGGGAGGCAATCTATGAGATTGGTGTCGAGGACAATGGGTTGCTGGTTGGTCTGACAGATGTTGAACTGTCTGCTTCAATCCATACTCTAGAGGGAATGGCAGAAAGGTACCATTATATTGCACAAATCATGCAAACCTTAAATTGTTATTGATATGACTCAGAATTTACAGTGGTATTTCATGTATGCCTTCATGGGAGTTAAGTAAAACTGCATAAATAGTAACTTTTAAGACAATGTGTTGACTAGAAGATACAGTTTTGTGATTTTAAGGAAAGCTCACTCTGAATGGTCAGTATTTGCATTGCTTCTAATTTGTGTTCACTCTCACTAATATGTATGGAAATGAACAAGGTAGAAATATTTTTATTGAAAGCAAGCGTTCAGTCATAATAACTACTGTTTATCTTACCATGGTTCTCTCCAGACTTTCCCAACATTGAAACTCGGTACTCCTATTTTGGAGTTTGTTAGATATGGAATTATTAATGTTCATTTTTGTTGTTGTTTTTCAATTGAAATATGTTACAACCCATTTGTAACACAGATTAGGTGCAACTCTAACAATACTAAGGAAAAGAGATGTTGACAGTGATGACGGTACAGAGAAGAGGGCCCTAGAAATCTTGGTTAGAAAAGTTCCTGAGGACCAGCAGGTGAGTGAATATTAACACACACTATTACGCAATAACCATATATGTTAAGGAATAAATAAAGGGCTGACCATGAAACTAGTCTATGTGCATATAGAAATAGAAGGAGATGGACCATTTCGTTGTCAGCCCTCAAAATATACATGTACATCAACATGTTTATTTCAGGGTGCCCACTGAGTTTTGAAACTGGGGGGGGGTTACATTTGTTATATTTCTTTAATTTTGTACCTCTTCATATAGAAAGTTCCTACAATTTTGGAGGTATATGGCCAAATTTGGGGGTTAAAAAATTCTCAACAGGGGTATGTGGGCATAAAGTAGCATTGGTATTCTATAAACTGCATTAAATTTTACATGATATCATCTTTAGAAAAAATATAGAAGTTGTTTATAAGCTGCTGTTTTTGTTTTAATATTTTTTATGCATTTTAAAACATATTGGTTTTTAGTTTATTGACCTTCGCCTGACTGTACTGGGAAATGTGGATGCTGGGAAGAGCACACTGCTTGGAGTTTTAACACAAGGGGAGTTAGACAATGGCCGTGGGAAGGCCCGCCTTAACTTGTTTAGACATCTGCATGAAATCCAGACTGGACGGACCTCATGTATCAGCCATGAAATACTAGGCTTTAACAGTAAAGGAGAGGTAGGTGGGATGAAATGTGTGTGTAAAATTATATTTACAGACCATATTCTTGATTTTAAGAAGACATGTAATGTTTTCTTTAGGCATTAGATGTCATTCAACATTACAAAGGATTTGAATGTAATTTTTTATTGACAATGTTATTTTAGTTTCGATGCAAACAATCATCATTGAAAAATATGTTTGTTAGTTTGTTTAAGAAGGTTGATAAGAGAGTTAATTTCCTGAGTACAGTTTTAATCATCCTCAAGGAAATGGAAAAAAGAAATTAACCAATGTCATTTTAAGAATGAAAAACTAAAATGAAACCCTCTGAATTTGTCAATAACAGAAATTAATTGTAAATTCATGGGAAAAAGAGAATGAAGATGTAGTTTACATGCATATAAGTAGTGAACAAATAAATGGCCACATTAATGGTACTGGTACATGTATAGCTTTTTGCTCATTGCTCAGCATATAAAGGTAGTTCCAGGACTGGTTGGCTAGGTGTCAGGATAATATGACTGGGTGTGGTATCATGCCATATGTCTATTGCGTGATACTGCAATGTGGCAGCGCTATATCTGACTCAAGTAGATATAGGCTCCAAGTGACCGAAATACTGTTGGCGGGATGTTAAACCCTGAAACAAACAATTCCTGGCTTTGGTACACTTTCTTGCCAATGTAAATTCTTAGATCCATATCAGCTGCAAAAAAATGCTGACTTACCATACCGGATCAGTTGTAATGCTATATTATTGACCAGCCTCTGTACCACAGGTGGTGAACTACAGTGAGTCTCGGTCAGTAGAGGAGATTTGTGAGAACTCCAGCAAGCTGATCACCCTTATAGACCTGGCCGGCCACCACAAGTATCTGAAGACAACCATATTCGGCTTGACCTGCTACTCACCTGATTTCTCCATGCTGGTTGTCAGTGCAAACACTGGAATGGGTAGGTAACTTCTCAGTGTCTTTTTCAGCTACTATATTTTGTTTAAAATTTGATATTAATAATTAAAACTGCTGGACATCCATCCACAATATGTGCTGCCTGTTTTTTGTGGGTCCTGTCTCCTGCCATGAAATACCAAAGTGGTAAAAAATGGTCCTGGTATAGCTCGCTTGCTTTTGGGGCTTAACATATAAGGGTAGTTCCAGGACCAGTTGGCTTGATGTTAGGATAATGTGACTGTGTGTGGTATTATGCCACATGCTTAAGGCAGCACTATATCTGTCTCAAGTAGACATAGTCTCCAGATGACTTAAATACTGTCAGTGGGACATTAAACCCAACAAGCAAATCAACTTTAACTTTTGAATGGATAGATCTGAGTGACAAACATTTACCATAATCTTATTACAAAAGAACTTACAAATAGTGCCATGTGGACTTTTATTACATCCTGTTCAAGTGAAAATATAACTAATTCTTTATCAGACAATGCATGTTCAAAAGGGCCACAAATCTAGCCATAGTGCCTGCATCTTAACTCTTTGTACTTTCTGCTATGCCCCTTACTTTGTATCTTGCTGAGGACCACCCACTGGAAAGTCAAATAAGATTAAATCGATGCGCAATAATGATAATATTGCCTCCCTGACATTAAAGTAATTGAGTACTATCGTACTAACAAACACCTGCATATTTCACCATTTCCAGCCGGTACAACAAAAGAACACCTTGGGTTTGCTTTGGCCTTGAAGGTACCAGTGTTTGTAGTGGTGACCAAGATAGACATGTGTCGTAAGTTCATGATTAACAAGACCATCACTCAACTGGAGAAGATCCTAAAGTCGCCCGGCTGTAAGAAGATTCCTGTCCGTGTGGACAGTGAGGATGATGCCATTACTGCTGCACAGAACTTTGACTCAGACAGGTTGGCTATACTTTCTTTCTTATGTTATGCCATGCCAACATTAAGAGCTTTCATGCTTACATTTGTTGGTTAAGCATAGAAAAAGAAACGATTGTTGTTGTTTTTTGTATATATAGAATATATGTTTGTTCTGTGTTGATATTTAGATGATAGGACCAGTCCCAATGGCTGAGTGTTTAGTGTGGTAGTCCTATAACAGGGTGGTTGTGAGGTTTACCCCCGGTTGCAACATACCAAAGTATTGAAAGTGGTACTGTTATATATATAAAAAAGGGTTCCGGTTAAGGTCATGAAAAAAACTTGAATTTGATGTGTCTTAAAAACCTTAAATTTTTTAAAAAAAAAAAAACTGATCATAATAGTGATAATCAAGTTGATAAAGAATTGAGGTTCATCCCTTTCATGCCTTAAAATTTAAAGCATAAGTTTTGGTTTATGCAAGTCCTTAATTTTGAATTTTAAGGTCTTAAAAATAACTTGAAAATGCTTAAATTGTGCTTCAGAAAATATGTATGAACCATGTGAGATCCAAGCAAATAAGCATCAGATAGTAGAATTTTAAAAGTGTGGTTGTTAAGTTATTACATTTTTTTCTATTCCTTTTCTTTTCCAGGATTTAAGCTTCTATGTTTATTTGAATAGTATGTTACATGTTTGATCAGTAAAAATATAATTACATAGAAGCCTTGACAATATGAAAGTCATTACAGATAGAATACATTTGACAATTGATGATGAAGATGAAAAACAGCAACAAGTGAATGGTATATTTTTGTGTGTAATTGGTAACTTTTTTTTTTTTTTTTGCAGGATTATCTTTATTTGTTTACTGTAACGAAATGTTTGTTAAGTTAACACTTAGTGAATGATGTAGGTTTAATTCATTGCTTTGTATATAGCTACCATGTCAGTTTAATCCTAACACATATGTGTTTTATATTTCAGAATAGTCCCAATATTTGCTGTTTCATCAGTGACTGGAGAGAATTTAGATTTATTATTCAAATTTCTTAATGTTATACCACCTTTAAATAAGGACAGAGAGAAGCTGGTACAGTGTAGAACAGAATATCAGGTAAATACACTTTCTATAAATTTATTTTTTTTTTTTTGCCATCTCTTAAATACTTGAGAAAAAAAATAAAAAAATAAAAAATAGAATTTATCAAACAACAAAAAATGGTTATATTTATGGATTAGTGCCAATGTTCAGTGATCCTATTCCAGTCTGTCCTTTCCTTTCCTAACCGTCTCAGCTTCTACGAGGGATTTTAACTTAAGTAGTTCATGTACTCCATTAAAACTTAGAATTGTTCTTCAGTGCCACAAAAGGAAGCCTGGGATTGCTTTTGGTATGATTAGAATGGAGGTTTTTTGGGGGGGTGGGGAGAGGATATTGGAATTTGGATGTTTGTGATAGGAACTGATACAGAGGTCGTGGGACTATCAGTTACCTCTCATGGTATCTCTAGTGTATCCAGTACAAGTGATAAAACCATGAATATATAGTGTGATTGGGAAAGTGAGGCCATACAGCACTCTGACATGTTTCTCTGTCTTTCAGATAGATGAGGTGTTCACGGTTCCTGGGGTAGGCTGTGTTGTGGGAGGGAGACTTCACAGGTAAGTTGAGGCATAACAGGCAGATTGAGACGAGACTTGTTCCCTTCAGATGAGATTAAATAACTAACAGTCATAGTTATGATGATTTTTCTTTTAATATATAATTATACACCCATTGAATGACACCTGTGGTGGATGGGAAGGAGGACATGTTTCATCCACTTTGGTTGTCTTTTTTCTGACTCTGACAGATCAGAATTGATCTTTCTCATATTTATTCACAATATGTATTGGCACAATTTCTCGACCAAGTTTGACAACCAGGCAAAAAGTCCAAGACCATCAGAGTTACAGCCCTTGAATTAATGAAAAATTATAAAAAGTCCTTTGATCTTCAACATAGGCATTCTTCTGTACTTCAGTCCTCACCAACTAGTGAAATATTTTCAGTCTCCAGTATGCTAGACATGTGTATTTTACGATGGTAAGCCCAGTTGTTTTCCTTTTTATATTGTTTATTTTTCTGAATAGAGATTATTTTCACACAAATAAAGGGACACAAGAGCTGATCTGGTTTTATGCTGTATGATACTTATCAGGACCTTTGAGATTAGATCTCAGCACTGTAAAATGCCTGTCCAATTTTGCCTCCCTATGACTTACCTAACCTGGTATCTGAGTTGTAAAATATTGAAATTATATCTGCATTGTATCAAGTCCTATGTAAAGAGCTTATTTGCCACCATCTGTTCTGTTGAAAGTGTACGTTTTAAGAAATTTTTCAAAATCAGTTTAAACTTTTACCTCCATAACATTTATGTACAAATTCATGACTTGATGGAACTTCAAATGGTATATGAAACAATGTTTTGTTGGGTTTTTTTACATGCAGACTGTAGATTCTTACCTACAATTTTGTATGAGCAAACAGAGGTCTGTCTGATCTGTTTCTCCACTGTTTGCCACTGCAACAGAATGAGTCAGTATGAAGTAAAGAGTAAAAATTTATATGTATTTATGTACTACAGCGGGTCTGTGAGGGAGGGGGACCAGCTGATGCTGGGTCCGTTTGATGATGGCCAGTTCCAGGAGGTGAGTGTGAAGACCGTCCACCGTCACCGACTGCCCTGCAGGCTCATACAGGCAGGCCAGGCCTCAACTGTGGCTCTTGTCAACGTGGAGAGGGAAAATCTCAGAAAGGTAAGAGAATCTAGCTTATAGGTAATTATGTTCAGGGCAGAAAATTGGATACTCTCATTGGCTTCCATAACAGGGAGACTGTGGGTTCAGGCAATGGCACCAGCATGTAAAAGTCATTAAAATGATACTGGTGTACAGTCAAACTTGGTTTAAGCAGCAAGTCAAGGGATGTGGCCATTTTGGTCATTTAGGGAAGTTGAGTGTTGAAATCAGGGGTCATTCAAGGAATGCTATAACTGATGAACATAGTGTATATCACATTTAATCTTTCAAAGTGGATTAATAAACAATAGCTTCATATTTTAAGAATTTTATTTGTTGTTTTAATTGGCTGTATTCAATTAGACAACTGGCATGCGCCGCTTTGAGCCAGTTCACCTATATGATTTGGCAAGTGCATTCTTTGGTTTAGTCCTTGGGCCAAAAAACCTAGCCAGTGCACGCCAAATGCGTCTCTCAAATTAGACTGGCGGATATTGGCAAGTAAGGTTTTTCCCAATGCATATTATAATGACAGTGCTAATATTTCTTGCTAAATGGCAATGATATTTAACCAAATGTTAATTACATACATATTCTACATGCAGGAACTTTCAGAGATTGTCATGAAAATTTTACCCTAATAGAAAAGCATTTTATGGTGTACTTGAGTGCATTTGTCCCCATATCCTTTTGTGCTTCTAAGAAAACCTGGTCATAATGATGGTTAATTTGTGTTGCTGGCTACTTTTGCTTCACTCTCAGCCTGATCACATGACTGGTACAGGCCCTCGTGACCGGCATACCACGTTTTACACTGATTTTGTTCCAAACAAATACAGCCATTGGTTATTTACCAGTACTCATATTCTTCGATGACAGGTACGCTGTCAATTTCCATATACCTAGCAGAAACGCAAACAGTTATATATGACATTAATTTTTAATTATGGTTGACAAATAGGTATTAAAGATACATGACTGTCTCTCCTCAGAATGATCTCTGGTAATTGCTAGGCTTAAATTTTAACTGTGTAAACAGTTCATTGGAAAGATGCAGTTGAAGGGTATGCTGCCTGATATACCAGTCTGAGTGAACTTGTTATTCCCACACTGCAGGGAATGGTTTTGGTGAGCGAGGAGCTGAGTACATCATGTCTGGAGTTTGAGGCAGACATCTATGTGCTGTACCATGACACACAGATCTGCGAGGGCTTCTGCACCACGATGCATGTCGGCAACGTTTGTCAATCTGTCCAGATTGTGAAAATCAAAGATGAGGTAATTCTCTGATCAGTAACATTATTATTGTAATATGTAATTTATGGGTGTAGTTAGTAATTTATGGGAAGTGTTCTTTTAATATGAAACTTCAGAAAGATGTTTCCATTTGTAGGATTCCATTTATAGGATTCCATTTGTAGAATAAAGATGGATATTGTCGTCTTCTAATGTCTTTTATTGTTTATTAGTTACTTGCGAATGATTTCATTGTTTTGTTTTTTTAGTGAAGAATATCATTTCTGTATATTATGATTATGATTTATGGTTAATTCGATTTTTTTTTGTTTGGTTTAATAATGCTTCCTTTCATAATATAAGAAAATGAAGCATACATTGAAGCATAGAGACATTTAGATTGCTTAATGCAAAATTTAGCACATTGTTAATACTGCAATTTGAAGGATCATTTATACTGGTAGAAATGTTCATTAGCAAACACAATTGTATGGTACCTTTTACTTTACATTCCTTTAGCAAAACTTAATTAATTATATTTTTAGCTCACCTGAGCACAAAGTGCTCAAGGTGAGCTTTTGTGATCGCCCTTCGTCCGGCGTCCGGCGTCGTCCGTTGTCCGTCGTCCGTCGTCAACAATTTGCTTTAAACAACATCTCCTCTGAAACCGCTGGACAGAATTTAATGAAACTTGGCAGGAATGTTCCTTGGGTGAGACTCTACAAAAGTTGCTAAAATAAAGTTGATCCATGAAGAACTCTGGTTGCCATGGCTACAAAAAGAAAAATAATTTGAAAACTTTAAAAATCATCTCCTTCAAAACTACTGGCCAGATTTCAAAATAATTTGGTACAGATGTTCCTTGGGTCAACCTCTGCCAAAGTTGCTAAAATTATTCCGATCCGTAAAAAAACATGGCCGCCAGGGGCGGGGCTTATTTGCCTTATATGTATATAGAGAAACCTTTAAACAACATCTCCTCTGAAACCACTGGACAGAATTTGATTAAACTTGGCAGGGATGATCCTTGGGTCAACCTTCACAAAAGTTGCTAAAATAAACTTGATCCATGTAGAACTCTGGTTGCCATGGCAACAAAAAGAGAAAAAAATAAAAAAACTTTAAAAATCATCTTCTTCAAAACTACTGGCCAGATTTTAAAATAAATTGGTAAAGATGTTCCTTGGGTCAACCTCTACCAAAGTTGCTAAAATTATTCCGATCCGTAAAAAAACATGGCCGCCAGGGGCGGGGCTTATTTGCCTTATATGTATATAGAGAAACCTTTAAACAACATCTCCTCTGAAACCACAGGGCAGAATTTGATTAAACTTGGCAGGGATGATCCTTGGGTCAACCTTCACAAAAGTTGCTAAAATAAAGTTGATCCATGTAGAACTCTGGTTGCCATGGCAACAAAAGAAAAAAAATATGAAAACTTTAAAAATCATCTTCTTCAAAACTACTGGCCAGATTTTAAAATAAATTGGTACAGATGTTCCTTGGGTCAACCTCTACCAAAGTTGCTAAAATAATTCCGATCCGTAAAAAAACATGGCCGCCAGGGGCGGGGCTTATTTGCCTTATATGTATATAGAGAAACCTTTAAACAACATCTCCTCTGAAACCACTGGACAGAATTTGATTAAACTTGGCAGGGATGATCCTTGGGTCAACCTTCACAAAAGTTGCTAAAATAAACTTGAACCATGTAGAACTCTGGTTACCATGGCAACAAAAAAAATAAAAAAATGAAAACTTTAAAAATCATCTTCTTCAAAACTACTGGCCAGATTTTAAAATAAATTGGTACAGATGTTCCTTGGGTCAACCTCTACCAAAGTTGCTAAAAATATTTCCGATCCGTAAAAAACATGGCCGCCAGGGGTGGGGCTTATTTGCCTTATATGTATATAGGGAAAACTTTAATCAACATTTTCTCTGAAACCACTGGACAGAATTTGATTAAACTTAGCAGGAATGATCCTTGGGTCAACCTGCACAAAAGTTGCTAAAATGAACTTGATCCATATAGAACTCTGGTTGCCATGGCTACAAAAAGAAAAAAAAATGAAAACTTTAAAAATCATCTTCTTCAAAACTACTGGCCAGATTTTAAAATAAATCGGAACAGATGTTCCTTGGGTCAACCTTTTTATCTCAGGTGAGCGATTTAGGGCCATCATGGGCCTCTTGTTTTTAAATCCTGTTAATTCCAAAGAATCTAAAATCACAATTTTACAAAGTGTGCTACTATTTCAGCAGACATCTATCAAGACTAACCAGAAAGCTCAGGTAGTTTTCAAGTTTCTCAAGCAACCAGAGTACATACGGTTGGGCAGTCGGTTACTGTTCCGCCAGGGGACAACCAAGGGTGTCGGAGAAGTGATAAAAACTTACTCCTATCAGGATTCACCCAACCGATGAATCACCTGTTGGCACACCTGCTGGTCGTTTAGCTTGACCTGTTTAGTGTATTAAATATTGTAATCAAAACTGTGCTGTGACTATATTATTACAGATTTTGATACACTTTTTATATAGCCATATTTGTGTTAGTGTGTGTAGTTGATTCTTTACACAGTGGATCTCATTATGATTGTGTTGGATTGTGGAGTGATAACTCTAGATTTGAATATTAAGTTGGTAATTTAATTTTTTTTTTTTTTTTAAAAAAAAAATGGTAATTTACTGGATAATTATGTCTCAATTTAAGATTTAGTTTTTGTTTGTATCTATGCTGTTATCTATGCTAACTATGCTGTTGAAATGTTTGATAAAACCATACTGAATGTTCACCATATATGTATCCTTTTTATGTTTTCTTTATGACTTTTGGTGTATGTAACACGATACGTTGCTGATGTTGAAAATATACACTTGACATTATTCCTTTATTTCATGAATATTCATGTACAAATTTAGGAGTTGATGAATATTAATTTACTGAACTTTAAGTGGTTATGATTTTTTTTTCTTGCTCAGTAGACTGTGTAGAATCTGAGCTACAATACTGTGTAAACAAATCGAGAAGACACTGATCAGACAGCTCCTAGAATGTTTAACCTTGTTTTTTTTTTTTATTTCAGATTTCAAATTTGAAACTAGTCCAGCATGGTTGTTTCTTAGTTGATTTATTTTCTCAGAGACATAATGCTAACAAGGCTTGCAATATATCTTGTTCATAAGGCAAGTTATATATTGCACATTCTCGATAGGTTTTTGTTCAACTTGATTCAGTCCTACCTTATTAAAGTTGTTCTTTAAATGTATTTATTGGAACATTGTTCTGTTTATGTATTATCCAAAAAAAACAAGTTAGTGACATGATACATCTTGTCCTAGTACATCATGGCCACAAAGCGAAAGGATATCTTCATGCAACTATTATGAGGGGAAAAATGTAAAATCTGCTTATCGGCTATAATTATATATCAGCGTAATTGACACTTGCAAAAATTTGCCAACAATCATCTCATCCACGCAGTTGCATTATCATATTCCACTAAGCCAGATCAAGGCAGTCTCATTGCAGCCATGTGAAATTGTGAGAAACTACAAGGTTGCCAATCTCGTTAGCTTTATGTCTCCGATTTTCTTAATTGATTTTATTTATTGGATCAAAAGTTAGTTTTATGAATTTGAATATTCGTTCATTTTTAGCTGTTAGTTTCCTTTTACCAATCATTCATTTTAGATATTTTTAGATGGCAGAAAATCTTAACCTGTTTCAATTATGTGCTGATTGGTGCTTAGTAGGTTGCATGTTTTATAAATTTTTAAATTAATTTATAAACAATAGATCACCACTTTTTTCTAACTTGACAAGATTCTTTATCGTTGAATTGTCAGGTTTGTAGAAGTTGTGAATTTAGATAACATAATTATGTATCAATTTTTAAAAAAAAAATAGTAAAATTTTGATAAATATAATCCAGGCTTTTATTTTAATGAAAATTTGGTCTTCGTATATATGGATAAAAACCTAGATTTTAAATGAAATATTTTGTTGCCATTCCAATTTGGAATAAATGGAAGGCATTTCATGTATTAGTTTTTATATAAACTGCTGAAAAAAAGAATACTTAAAGGTAGATATAGGATGACTGTTTGAGACATTTCCTTTTTCTAATATTTCAAATGTTTTCTGTTGTATGATAACTATATTTTGGACACATTGAGAAATGAAGAGTATGTGGTGTTATTGTGCCCAGCTTCGAGGCTTCTTTGTCCCTTCTGCCCTTTCTCTCTTTAATTAAAAGTCATATCAGTGGGAGAACAGGATAGATCAGACTTGTTAATGATTTGCATGATGTTCCATTCAAGAATCTATTAGTGTAGGATTACCCACATTAATAACATTTATTAATATGTGAAGGTTCAAGTTGGTTTTGCTTGAAATTTTGGTCTATGGTTTAACAATTTATTGAGAATACAAGTAGCAAAAATTGTACATAAATGTGAAAATAATTGTTAACTTTAGTCTATAAGTATACAAGCCTGTTCTACAGTACAGTAAATTGTGGTTAGAGCATTTGCCACTGAATTGGAAGGTTGCGGATTTAATCCCCAGCCTCAACACACCAAAGTCTTTAAAAATGGTTCTGGCATAGCTTCCTTGTTAGGGTTGTTCCAGGACTGTAATGGCCAAATGTCAAGATAATGTAACTGGGTGTGGTATCATGCAACTTGTCAATGGCATGGTATCCCGGTGAGGCAGTATTATGTTTCTCATTTAGACAAGATCCTCAAATGAATGAACTGCTGTTGTTTGGATGTTAAACCCATACAAACAAAAACATTGAAATGAGACAGTAAACCAGCCTTGCATTCAGTAAAGGATAATGCTCAGAACTTTTCACAACTGTTAGGGTGTTGATTCCATGCTTGCATTCTTTATGCTATGATACAACAGCTATACAAACACTAATGTTAGCGACTGTTATTTGTAATTTAAAGCAGGGCAGTTTTTTGTTTTGTTTTTTTTTTTCAGTACGTTAGATTATATTTTTTTTTATACATTTCAAATATTTTTATTCCAGACCATATTTAATATTTCACTTAAAATTTAATGAATATTTTTCTTCAAACAATACTTACTTCTGGTGTGTATTTCTCAGTTTTATTGTCATAGTTGCTACAAAATTAGTTCAAGAAACAAGCAAAAGGTGCCAGTTTATATTGGTCAGTTTTATTTGTCCGACCTTAATATTAAAGAAACTATTTTTTACTGAGTGCATTTTCACCTATATTTGACCGGCACTTTAATACATTTAGATCTTACATTGCACACAGTGATGAGTTTTTTTGTATTTTGAATTGTAAATTTTGAAGGATGTTATTTTTTAAGATAAATGTATTCTGTTTCAAAAATGGTAGTTTTATCACTTACTAATGTACTAGGAATTACATTACAATATATCATGGTGATAAAATGGTCTGAACTTTGTCATATTTGAGAATTAAATACTTCAAAGCAATGACAAACAATAACTTCTGATCAAATTTGACAAACTGTAATGTTACTGTATGCACCGTGTGACATGTTTTATGCTGTTACTTTATGCAACAATGATGCTTGGCATATTCTTTGTCTGAAAATAATATAGAGGGGAGAAATTTCTGAAAATGTTTTTAAATATCATCAACTAAATCCCAGTATAGTGCTTTCACGATTTCTTGAGGTTGGATGGAACATGAAAAAAAAAATTGGAAATTTTTTGCTCGATTCAAGACAAATTTCAATGTATCAGACACATTGAGGATAATCACTGTAATACTGGTTTATGGTTATTCTTTTGACCATTCAGGAGTAATGCTTTAACAATCAGGGACAAAGACTGGGAAATAAGGAATTCATCAGATATTTTAATATAATTTCTTGTCTTATTTTTTTTTTCACTTTTTTTTATTTGATGATCAAGATGTGTGTCAAGCACCTGTGATTTGCATTTTTGTTTGACATAAATTTATATATGTGTGCTATAAGTGTTGTATGTATTTATTTTATGTTTGATTTAAAGAATATGTTTTCATGTTTTGGTTGACAATTGTTATTGATTAGTTACTGAAAATAAATTCTGGTATGTTTATATGTTTTGTTTTCATTCGTAAATGACACTGGTTTGTGCAGTACATGATGCATTTGATGCAATTTTAACTTTCAACGGGAACTCTTCAAAAAAGCGTAAAGGGGGTATTAAGTGTCTTGTAATTTACAGGGTTTTTGGTAAACGAGTATCTTGTTGTTGATTATATTTGGCGCTTAAACAACGGCCCGCCAAAATTAAGCTCTCGTGTATAAAAGGCAAAAACCAGTGAAATTCTATATTTTTTACTTACGAACATTATGGTTACCGTCACTTTCAAACGCAATCTCTCTACCCTTGAACGTTTTGTGAAAAATACCTTTCAACATCATGCAACACTCGGTACAAATTGGTGCCTGGATAGCGTAGTGGTAACGCGCTTCGCTTCTCACCAATGCGTCCCGGGTTCGATTCCTGGTCAGGTACATGAGAGGGTACAGTGGTCACCCGTCCAGGCACGTGGGTTTTCTCCGAACTCTCCGGTTATCTCCCGCCTCGAGAGAGATTAAGTTGTAAGAACTTGTTTCGGAATCGATGTAAAATAAAGTTAATTACAAATTTGCTTTCACATTCGTAGTCCTATGATTATGATAATTTAACGTAGGGTCACAAAGGGTAGTTCCAGGACAATGTGACTGGCTATGGTATCATACCATTTGGTTACAGGGTGATAGCGCAGTGAGGCAACACTTTATTTCATATTGACAAATGATTCAGACAACCGTTGATGGGACGCTAAATCCAAGCTAAGAAAAAATCTTATGGATTCTCTAAAGATCAGGAAAAAGAATCTGGTGATAAGAGGCAGTCAAGAAATGTCTAAGCCTGCGCGGTCCCATCCAAAGGTACTCACAAACTGCCGCATTAAAAGAAGTTCACCGTTCATCAGACGACATTGACGCTTGAGGTACTGATACTAGCAAGAAATTGGAATTCCAAAATATGAGTATCAACTACATGTACAGCCAAAGCCCATGGACCTTTCATTTATATACCTGGTCAACGGATGGAGCGACCCTATGTACAGGGTAGTAGTATATCCACAGCCTCCTTTATAGGCAAGCAAAATCTCTTAGTAATTGGAAGGAATTATAATAATTTGTCTAAAATTCTTGATCAAAATAATATAATAAAATTATATTCCTGTTTTATTTGGACTCTGTATGATACATTCTTACGTTTACAAATACTGATGGCACATTTGCTATTTGTCATGAAATGTGTATCATACAAATAAGTACTTGACATTAACATTTGTCTATTTTTCTGTGCAATTTTAAGATACAGAAAAAATAAGGTCACAAAAAGTAATTTGTTTCAGGTGGTATGGCTAAAGGCCAAAAAAAGGTCGTAGCATAATCCAAGTTTTTATTTTAATATTCGTGTTCAGGTAGGAGTTGCGGTATAATTGAAGCATGACATAAAGTATCGCTATTTACACGTTTATTTATTGTTTTGCCAAACTCGAAGCAAAGACCTATTAAACAAAGATAAGCAACTAGTCTAAATGTCACAAAGGCATCTATCAAATTGTCTTATTCTCGCAATGTCACGTTTTCATATATCTCCTTTTCTATTGAAGATAGAATATTACAATACCATCAAAATGATACTTTATATATTAGAATAAGTCGAGAAATGTAAATGTTTTATGTTACATAGAAAAGTACCTGCATAATGTAAAACGTGTTTTTTTCTTCTACACTGGTTGAATTTAAATCAAAATTTAACAGAGCTTTTAAATTAAATCAAACTGAAAAAAATCCTTGTAGTAGGGAAATGATTATTGTATGTTTTATGTTATGGTTACATTTTTCTCCGTGATGTTTCAATACTTTTTTTTTAAAGTTTGCAATATTCATTGATATGCTGTGTTCTTAAACAATATTTTCCACTGGCTTTAACAGGAGTTTCCTAGCTATCTCTTTAATATGTCTTTGCTCGGAGAACATTTGTTTTTAATTTACCGCGAAGATTTTGCGTATCATTTTTCTCATTTTTGTCGCCGGGCGAATTTTTAGGCCGGTTAGATTATCAGAAAAAAACAACTTATTACTTTTGGCCTCAAGTGAAACAAATATAGATAAAATCCTTATATAAAGCGAAACATATTAAACAAATGAAATGAAATGTTTATATGACAATTAATTATATAGTGCGGAGCAAAATAGTGCGAAAAAATACGGTACATGTGAGCATCCATAAATAACATACCATTCTTCTAGGATACAAGTATATAAGTTTTTAATTGCACTGTGTTATTTTTGGTTTAAAAGAGTTAGAATTGGGCTTATAAATGTATTTTATTATGCACACTTTTTAGGACACTAAAATAATTTCGAAACCTCAATTGCGCTTCGGTTCTCGAGCAAAAATAAAAATATTTGATTAAGAGCTACTACATGCTAGGTGTCCTATTTGATTATTTAACGCATTGCCATTCGGTGAATTCGTTAACCCTTTACACATGAATATTCATGTGCAAATTATGACTTGATGAATATTAACTAACTGAACTTTAAATGGTATGTAACGGTTTTTCTTTGCCGTTCATACAGTGAATAATCTGTTCTACAATACCGTATGAGCAAATGTTTCAAAATAAGTCTATTTGAAATCACGGGTTAAGGAATAAATACAATAACTGTATTAAACGTCTGGGGTCGGGCAAAGATCACTCGTGTCATGAGACGCCTTTCTCCTCCGCACATGTAGAATCTTCCGAGCCTTTGAGACTGGCACCATCTTTGTCAGCGGTATCGCCTATCCAGATCTTCACGAACTCTGCAATAACATGAAATACACCTCTACAGATAAAATTCATTTATGTGCGAACAATTATTTACAAAGATAATAAGAGCATAAATGAGACATGGAAAATATTTTATATCATGTCCGCGCGCTATTACCATTGCTTACCAACGAGATAACTACGCTTATTGCGTGAAAAGGCTATGACAACTGCGAGCTCAAGCGATAGTTATTGCGTGCGGACGTGGACACGCCATAGCTACTGCGAACGAATGCGTTGGTGATCGCGTGCGGACGCGATACAAAAATATCTCCCATGTCCCCTTTATGCCACCGCATTTTAATACCAGCGTTAGTCCATGTCTATACTCATGTACAAAATAAAACGGGTTCATTAGTTACCCTATTTACATGGTAGAGCTGTCAGCAAGTTAAACAAGAGCGCTGGTTATCGAAAATATGCCCGTCCTGCCTTTATCAACTCAAGGGCCATAATTCTAAAGGGGAATATTCTGACTGGTTTTCAAACGTGATTGAGATACTGTGCCAATACACATTTTGACAAAGTTTGGTAAAGATTGGCTCACGTTTGCCAGTGTTAGAGGACAGACACTATAAATTTTGCAATTTTTCATCAATTAAAGGGCCATAACGCAAGAGTGTTCAAGATATTTAGGCTGGTTACCAAACCTAGTTACCATATTGTGCACATTCAAATTGTGACTAGGTTTTGACAAGATCAGTTTATGTTTGTTTGAGTAAAAAAAGTGATTAAGCATATTTCATCAATTAAAGGCCGTAACTCCAGAGTGTCTGGAACAATATGACTTGTTATCGAAAGGAACCAAAACAAGATGGCCAAGTTTAGTACGTAAGAACCAGTTTACGCACGTTCAAGTTAGAGAGTGGACACTGTTAATTTGACCATTTTTCATCAACTCAAGGGTCATAACTTCTGAGTGTCTAGGGCGATGAGGCTGTTTATCAAAAGATACCAAGACAGACTGCCAACATATATTGTGACCAAGTATGGTTAAGATTGGTTGATGTTTGTTCGAGTTAATTTGACAATTTTACATCAATTCAAGGGCGATAACTCCGGTAATGTGGCTGGTTATCGAAAGAAACCGAGATATTGTGCCCATATACATTGTGGCCAAGTATGGATCCACCTTTGTTCCAGTTAGAAAGCGGACAACATCACTGGACGCCGCCCGCCCGCCGCAGGTGAATCCAGTAATACGTCCCGTCTTCGACGGGCGTATAAAAAATACGGATTCAAATATTTGGACTGTCTTCGTCATAATCTGTAATAGCAGTGATTGATCTATTTACGTAGAATTTAATATAAACGCATCAGTAAAACTTTACGTTACGTGTATATAGAGACAGAGATATTATACTGTGTTAACCGTGATAACCCTAGAACTGACTGGACTCGAAATACTCGGATAACGCGAGGTTCGACAGACCGAGAGTATAATTTTCTTCATAACCCTTTACCATATACAGACTCGTTTTCACGTAGAGGAGACCCAGGTCAGATAACGCCTGATCAGGATCTTCTCTGTTTGCTCCTAAAATTTTGTAGTTCAGATTCTACAGAAAAACTTGGATAAACGCGATTTCTACTACAACCGCCACAGTGGTATATGTTTATGACGACATATCACAAAGAAAACATGCTCGTATTTTAATTCAGTACCTTCGTAGTCAAGGTAACCATCACTGTTGTCGTCTGCCTCCAGGAGCATGCTCTCCAGTTCTTCATTTGTCATTTCCCCGCCCAGTGATTCAACGACCACCTTCAGCTCATCAACGCTGATTCTTCCGTCTCCATTTGTGTCGAATACAGCGAATGCCTCTTTCAGTTCTCTTTCTGGGTCATACTCTTGCATCTTCCCAGACACCATACGGGAAAACTCAAAAAAGTCAAGCGATCCGTTCCCTGAAATGTAAAATAACCAAATACAAAAAAATGTACAAAATAATCACCTTTTTGTTCATACCATACACGATTGTACCATGCTACTCTGGTACTATATCTTGGTTTATATAGGCTGTCAAAGAGCTCTCAATCTTTACTTGAACAACTTTCTCACATCAGCACATCAGACCAGTGTTCGACTGGGTCAAATTACATTGACCGGGACTATATGTGCATTTCATTTATATGTATATTTAAGGATATGAAATCCACGACATCAATTCTATCCTCACAAGAATTACAGAAAATTACAAAGTTTACAATTATGTGAAGCTTAAAGTTTTTTAGACTAAAACCTGAGAGGCAGGGGAGAGAATTTAAACACATGTATTATAGTAAATATGGAACATATTAGCCATATACTTTTCATCGATATGAACAGCATACATAAAAAGGACCACTTTACAAAACTTATGAAAACAGCTAAAAATACAAAATACATCTTAATATGAAGTCAGAATTGCTATTTTACCGTCCACATCAATCTGCTTCATTAGTTCCTCTATCTCACCCCTGGAGCAGTCCACATTCATGGACCTCATGGCTGTCTCCAGCTCGGCAATCTCCAGGGTCCCGCTCTCGTCCTCATCCAGCGTCCGGAACACGTCTCGGATAGCTGAAGTCAGAGGAGTAATATATGTAATAACAAAGCATGTCCTCGGACAAATCATAATTTAGCACAAAGAATGCGCCTCGGAATGCTGAATTCGATCAGAGCAGTAAAATACAATGTGCAATTGACAAACAGGTCCTCATCAACGAGACGTCGAAGCTGAGTCAGGTGAATGTACATGCAATAACAAAACAAGCCTTCATCCCACATCCGAGCGACGTCCCTGAGTGCTGACGTCAGGGCTGTAATGATACATGCAATAACAAAACAAGCCTTCATCCCACATCCGAGCGACGTCCCTGAGAGCTGACGTCAGGGCTGTAATGATACATGCAATAATAAGACAAATTTTCATCCATTCCGAATACAATTTATGTGTGCCTGAATAGTTTAATGACTCAAATCTGGATTTTATTTGCTAAGCATTTCATAATGTCATTATCTGCATTGATAATTAGACGAAATTATAATGATACTAATAATATCAATGATAAGAACATACTAACATATGTATAAATATATACGTTTAATGGATTGTCCGCTCGTCTTATGAAAATCTTGAATGTCAGGTATGAGCTGAATGACTATCTAGATACATTTCAATATTCAGGTGACGTCAGAAGAGATTGATAATTTCCCACGAATTGCTTTTCATGACATTAGCAATTGCATAATTTCCAAGACCTTTATATTGATTATTTCTTTTACCACTACCTATATGTTTCAAATTCATTCAAATTCATCAAAATAAAGACTAGATAAACACATTAAATTATGTCGATAATTAATTAAGGTACGTACTCGGAAGCCACTGTTTACCGTTCCCCTCGATGAAAACAGGTATAATTAAAAACTATGAATCATCTGAACTTAAAATAGGTGTCTGCAGTCCCGATTGAACGGTTCCATTATTTGATGTGCTCCCCTACACTTATATATCAGTACACAATAAACGTAGACCTCTGTTAGCCAATAACGAATGGTCATAAAATCACGATGTCGTATCCTAGGATTACGGCACGTAATGCCGAGTGTTTCGAACGGACCGCCTGTAATATCTTGACCCCGACCAGATGTAAAACCAAGGTACAGAAGGCCAGATTAAGTGCTGGAGAGAACAATGGTTTTGTAATTTTATTCATTGTAGATGACGGGCTGAGGATTGTGAATAGAATCGTTTTGGAAGGGTCATCTGTTAGAATTGTCTGTCATCCTTAAACATATCACAATTAATGAAGTCATATAGAACGACCAGTTATTTACAGGTGGAGGAAGACCTAGAGTGCACCAAGGCATCGCATAAAAAAAAACCCGAGTGACTCTCCCGGGTTTGTATTTAGAGCAGTGAGGTTTCTCGAAAGTGCGCCTTTTTGGGACAGGGGGGAAGGGGGGGGGGGGTTTAAGAGTAAAGAGAAAAAACACCATTCCGATTTATACAGTTAGGCTATGCATTGAAAAATAATGTGACTGTTGAGTTATACTACGCACATGGGTTTCAAGAACTTATTTCGAAATTATATCTATATTAGGAAAGAGGTATAATTGATAGGTACAGGATTGTGTAGATTGTAATATATTTAACTGATTTGGAAACAAATTTTTACAACTTATACTAATCACTATTGACGCTTTCTTGGTTGGACCTATACTTCTTGGGAAGGTCATGAAAATCCTTGCAACCACCGGGGTTCGAACCCCAAACCTTCAGATCCAGTTTGATACGTTTCCACTTGACGGCGCCCGTTTTATATGAAGAAATATGAAGAAGACGACACAAAATGAACACGCAACACATCTTTGCTTTTGTTATACGGGAGACAAATATTCAGGGAGAAATAACAATTATATGAATAGATATGAATAGGATTGAGTCTATTAAGACATTTCAACAAAAAATAAAAAAAAATAGATGGCCGGAGCGAGCGTAGGCTTTCATTATCAATAGCTATGTCTTATTATATTCTCTCCGACCAATTAAGCAGTCATCCTAAACTTGTGGCAAGCACTTGAATATGTCAAACAGATCGACCTATCTCGTACGTGGTAAAATAGAACTACTGAAATAAATCGCTGATCAATTTGAAATTTCAGAGCGTCTGATTGGCCACAAATTTAGGGTGACGTCTAAATATACCGTTTATCTTGTACACACATGTACTTAGAAATTACATTAAATCAAATTCTACATAGTTGTTTTCTTATGTTGCATATCTAAAGCTTACCATCCAATGTTTCATCATTCAAATGCAAGGACTCTTTTTGTTTCTCTGTCAAGATAAACCGGGCATCTTCCTCAACCTCTTCCTTCTCTTCTTCACTCTCTTCTTCTTTGATAACCTTCGATGAAATTAACTGGATGGTTATTGAAACGTACCGGATAATATAGACAAATCAGATTATTAATAAATACATGGTATTTTCAGAATAACTCTATTTTACAGCATTGCAAATTAAGGAATCTAGTTTGCAAGTGATTACTCGTGTGTATTTTCAAGAGCTTGTTGCGCCATAGTTTTGATAAATGGATTACCCGTGTAACTGATGACGCTAGATTGTCTCAATAACTAGCAATAAAATAGTGCTCTTTTTTTAAAAAAAATAATCAAGAGGCTATGGAAATAGAAGAGAAGTTAACTCATTTTCTAGACACACACATATAACAAAACAAATAAAAACATATAAGAAAACAAAAGACACACACACAACATTAATAGTGTTTATATGTAACGCCAATTTTATATCTACCCAAACTGCTACTTTATTATCTCTATATTTCCATTGAATTTTATAATCGAATATTTGTGTTAAATCCAAAATAAATTTACACAAAATAGATCTTCAGAACTCCCGCGTACTCTTTTTTCAAAAATATACACAACACAACTGAACATAACAGAAAATATTATGAATATGAAGATGAATTAACACCTCTTTTTCCATTCTTTATTTAACTTATCCTTCTGACTGCGATACGCATAAACACCGTGTGACTGAACGATCTTTCAATATACCAACGTCAATGTAAATATCGGCCTACGTCAATAAAATATCCAAATTCCACATCCCGTACTGAGGTCATGTCTCCATTACATCTTCTTTGGAGTCGACATTTTAAAACAGGTATTATGTATAAGCTAGAACTTCAAAACAGGCACCCATTGTCCAAAAAGACATAACAGTCTGCACGGGTTTTAATATGTGTTTAACAGGCGTCAGCAATCCATTGTCTGTATCTGAAATCCAAACCATTTTCTTTGATATCTGTATATATTATTCGTAGTCAACGGGTTTTGGACTGAAGATGATACCTCATATCGATTTACGTCTATCAAAAACAAATTGAATATAACCTTACGGAGTTTCAGTCTTATGTATAAATAAACGTGTAAAATAAACTAGATAATGACTTTTCAACTTTTTGACTAAGTTTGAATCTCAATGTATGCATTTGATAAAAAACGTATTTTATTTTAATCCTGGTCACACATGTCTGTTGTGTCTTGTAACCGCCTGCGATTAATGTCACGGCTGATCACATTAAATTGCACTGGGCCGCGCGGGGACTGCATGGTGGTTGTAGAGAAATTGCACATACCTGAAATTCGCAAGGAGGTTTGGTCCCACAGCGCGTTTTAATCGTAGAGAGGTTGTGGAACAGTCCTCGAGTATTGAGCGGTTTCCGAGTATTGTTTGGCAGCAGTTTTTCGCCAATCAGTTGCCGCGCTATCAGCGACTTTCCGCTGAACTGTATGCGATCAAGTAAACACTCGACCAGTATTCAATTACCCGGATGCCTCCGTGCATTCGGGGTCTTCCTCCAACTGTAATTAGCTGGACGTCGCTGTATGACTGAAATACTGTCGAAGCGACGGTAAACCCAAATAGTCAAGTCATAGCCGAGTATTCAATTACATACCACCAGATCTGATCTGCAAGCGCCAAATTTCATTCTGCGACCAACAGGTTACGTGATTAGGTAAAGACATATATTTGGACCATATATGGAGGAATGGTTTCTGCCAAATATTTTATCCACAATGATTAAAGACTATATTATTCACTCACTTACTGACACTTACTTGACTATATATTTGTGTCCAGATGCAGTAACTATTTTCATCTGAGTCCCAATGTATCTATATTTAACCAGATATAAAAATCATTTTATGAATTTCTGTCATATCTGAGAAGACTTTGTCTTTTTTATATTTCTTACTTTGATAAACAATACAAATACCCGCGCAATTTTGTTTCATTTATTAACACTGAGTGGGATACTAAATATAATGTTTTGATAACGGTGCTAATTATGTAAGTGCAGCATTGACTGTATTGTAGGAATGCAAATGGAAAAGTGTTTTGATATTTTGTACTCATTCAACTTATACATCGATATATATGCTCTGCCAAGTACAAAAGCCCAATAGTGCTAAATTTAAGTAAAAAAAATCTCGAAAATACGCTATTTCGATAAATGATTTATTTCGTAATCACGAGATTATATTTCTATCAACGAGCAAGATATCTCGTTATAACAGTAAGCCCGATCTCGAGAAGCCATGTTATAACAGTAAGCCCGATCTCGAGAAGCCATTTCGTTATAACGAGATACTTATGTCGTTAATACGAAAAAAGATGCAGTTATTAAAGCGTAATTAATTTATCTCGTACGGAAACGTAAATTTTACCAGATAATGTTTTGTAATACGAGATAATTATCTCGTTACCACGACTTTTGTATATCGCCATTATTTTCTCGTTATTATGACATACTATCAATGAAATATTTGATAACAAACTGTCACTCTTGATAGACGCAGCCTAGATGGTTTTTTAAATCGCGTTTCTACAATAAGTGGATTTGTGAGAAAAACACCGTTGAAGCAACACACTCATATTGTATAGAGAACAAGAGATAAACGACCAAAAATAGGCTTGATAGATTCTCCCCTGACGTGGACCAGGGTCTAGAGACACTGCGTGGACTTAAGTAGTCGATCTTTGTTTCACTTCACACTCATATAATAATTATTACAGACGACATGTGTGTACTCTAAGTTTATAATAAAATATCAAATGGGCAGATCATAGGGATAACATGAGAAATATAATTGTATAAGTGCATCGTCCCATGCGCGGATCCAGAGGGGTGGGTGGATGACGCCGTTAAATGAAAAGAGAAGAAAAGAACACCTACCCCCCCCCCCCCTTAACCGATGGATCCTCTTCCAGCAGCCCTAGTAAACGTAATCAAAGGGGAAGCTTTCGTGGGTCAAACCTTCCAGCTGGCTTGCGGTAGGTTGGTGGTTCTACCCGGATGCCTCCGTGCATTCGGGGTCTCCCTCCACCTGTAATTAGCTGGACGTCGCTATATGACTGAAATACTGTCGAAGCGACGGTAAACTCAAATAGTCTAATAGTCTAGTCTAAGCGTTTCATCTTGTACAAAATTATACATTTTTGTAAAAAAACAACCTAAAATATTCTTTATGGAATATGAGACTTCAAAAGTTAAATGTTGAAAAGTGTACTAATGTTCCTATTAGATATTGGAACAAATCAAATATTTCAATATCCGACTTTTATCCAGAATTAGTGTATGTATAGAATATCGACCGAGTAGAGGTCTTACTGCATAGAAAAGACCCGGGCACGAGCTCCATGTAGCATAGAGAGCGCCAAGCGCTTGTGGTATTCATGAAGCTCGTGTCCAGATAATTCTTGATGAAATATATTGCAAATTGTGTCCCCTTCTTTTAGCTTATAACTTTTGGTTAAAATTTTGCATGCAAGAAATTCATGCTTATATATCAGTAATCAGGCATATGATTGATTTGAAACTTCTCTAATATGTTCAGTGGCATAATGCTATTAAGACAGATAGTTTTTGCCTGAATATAATGCAAAATTGTGCATGAAACTAGAAAATATGGTTAAAGTTTTGCGTGCAAGCTACTATCCAGCTTATATCTCAGATATTGTTTATGGTATTGCCTTGAAAGTTTGAACGTGTTCAGGGACATCAGAAAACCAAGGAGGATAACTCTTTGACTGAATTTAATACAAATTGTGGTCCTTTTCTAACATGGATATTTTGGTTAAAAATTTGCATGCACAGTGTTATTATGCTTATGTCTCAGTTACTGGGCATGAGATTGATGTTAGACTTCATAAACATATTTAAGGGGTATCAGATTATCAAGGTATATCATTTTTGACTACTATTATTTACAGGGTACTATAATGTTAAGGGCAAAATTTAAATAGATTTCATTTGATTTGCCAGCAAGCATTTCGAATAGTCGAACATGCATGTCACTTGTCTATGGCTTGATAGTGCAGTGTGACAGCACAGTATATGTCTCAGGTAAACATACTGGTAGTCTTCCAATGACTGAAATACTTTTGGCAGGATGTTAAACCCAGTAAAACAAAATTTGATACACATTTTCCATCGGGTAGTGACACCATCCCCATGCAGCCAGCTCCCCAGAGATGTGTTTAGTTTGTGTCTAGCCATGATATCACACAGATTACTAATTCTATTAAAAATGACATAATTTTTCTGGAAATTCCAAACGAATTCTTAGACACGACCAAAAAATATGATTTTACTAAAACTATTGTAGAGATGCTGCCACTGGCGTAAGATATAGGAATTTTTGTTTCCTAAGAAGGCCTTGGGTAAAGAAGTTTTACTAACAGTGTTTGTAAACTAATTCAGTTACCTTCTGTAAATAAAGATTACAATTATTTTTCAAGTCTCGATGGAAATATTATAATGCACTCTTGCGACACATTTTGGTGTTATGATGTATTTATATACAAAAAGGTTCATTTTTCCACATATTTATTGGCATATTTTTCTAAATTTTACACCTGCATTGGGCCAGGGCACTACCAGACACTGTGATGCGTTCCGTCAAGTGAACGTTCGCTCATGGTTGCGAGTTGGTACTCGGCTTACATTTATTACACAGCGATAAAACAGGAGTCAATCCACTCACGTTAACTCCCGTTATATTGACTTCAAACGCACGACAGGTTTGAAATAAATGTACACAAAAACATTATTTTATCTATACAGAAAAAAAATAGAACCGCGTTGATGTATTTTGAGATGTTCTAGGAGGGAAAAGTTTTTAATTTCAGCTAGTTTTTTGTTTTTAAAGCATGTGTGTTTGTGACTGGAGGAAGGATTTAATATATGGACACCAACAAATGACACGGGATGATTAGATTACCATTGCTTGATTTGAATTTGAAAATAATAATGATATATAAATAATCAGAATGTGTTGCCCTATTAATTTTTTTAACCATTTGAAACTTTTTTTTTCTTTCAAATTTTAAATTTTAATTCGAAGCAAGTTGCTTGATTTTTATGGTTATCCTTAGAATTAATGAGAGTATTCTTATCTACTTAGAATGTACATATACTGACTGAATAGATCTAGTACTTTTGGATAAGTCGATCATGCTTCGCCCGCTCTGAGACTGTACCTTAGTTCATGATATGGTCATTTTTAAATGATAAATATAGTGACAAACAGTCTCTGGATGAAATTGTAATGACTGATGTTGTAACAGGTATGGAGGGATTAGGGTACGAATAATACCGTGTGCGAATGTAACAGTAATGTTCAAAGTTATATATTTCTACAATTATTATACGCCATAAAAATACAAATTTCCATAAAAAAGAAGTAAAATTATATTTATAGTAATCTCTCATTGGCAAAATGTCTAAGATATGTTTGATTTTTGAATTATTTTGGCAATAGTCTTAGACATATTTGCACATTACGCGTAAATTTGAGTTGTTTGCAAATGGCCGCCAGTGCAACCGTGAAACGGGATTGACTCAATTGAAACGTAGTATTCAACGCCGCTGGGTCTTAGATATTTTCAAACTCCATCATGGGTAAAGAACTCGGTCCACTTGAGAAAGTTACCAAAGATGCAGACGTATTGCGCAAGCAGGTAACCAAAGGAGCATTTTTAAATATTGCCAAGCATGTCTATTCATGTAAACAAAATATTTTATTGCTGTATTTATAGACCGCCTGATAAAGAGTCATACAAATAAAAAATCTCAAAACATTAATTGTGAAAGTAAGTAGTTGACATCATGAAACAAAATTGTCATTTTATGAAACCATTAAACGACTTCATATTTGTTTATATCAGATTGAATGCATAGATCCTTGAAGGAGAATTATTTGATGAATATATTACGAAACACCCAAATCCACCCAAATCCACTACAAATCCACCCAAATCCACCATAAAACAACTGTATATGCTATTTGTTTATGAAATTTTATTGAAATTAATGCGAAATGTTTTTTTATATATCAAAATCTACACAGGATGTTAATAATAATGTATATAAAGGACGTATTTAGACCTGATATGTATTGTTGTTTCCGTTACAGATCAACCGGTGTTCCCTGTGAAAACAAAAAGGCTGTAAAGATTGCATAATATCTTGAGTTATTGGTATAGATAAAAACGGACATATTTATGAATTGTGCATGTTTACAGATATATTTTATATTTTATTTGAATATGATTAGCGTCTGTTAAGATAGGGTAGCCTACGTCTCTGGAGATATAAATCTACTATTTTCGGTACCATCCCCCACTCCCAAATCCACCCAAATCCATATTATATTGCCAATTAATATCTTTCTGCGTTAAAATCAGTGTTAAATCCTCCAATGAATTCCCCAAAACCCCTACTCGACATTTATATAGATAAATGATAGTTGTTAAATACAGGCAAAACCATCAAATTTGTAGACTGTCTGCCCCAAATTATATATTGTCTATTAATATCTTTCTATTTTAAAATCAGTGCAAAATCACCTATATCCTCAAATGCATTCCCAAAAATCGCCCCGAATATTCCCCCAAATCCAGCTCAAATATCCCACAAATCCACATTTCTCGACATTTAAATTGATAAATGATAATTATTAAAGGCAAAACCATCAAAATTGTATACTGTCTGCCCCAAATTATATATTTCCTATTAATATCTTTCTGTTTTAAAATCAGTGCAAAATCACCTATATCCTCTAATGCATTACCCCAATTCGCCCCGAGTATTCCCCCAAATCCACCTCAAATATTCCCCAAATCCACATTACTCGACATTTAAATTGATAAATGATAGTTATTAAAGACAAAACCATCAAAATTGTATACTGTCTGCCCTTAATTATATATTGCCTATTAATATCTTTTTGTGCTAAAATCAGTGCAAAATCACCTAAATCCCCCAATGCATTCCCCAAAATCGCCCCGAATATTCCCCCAAATCCACCTCAAATATCCCCCAAATTCCACATTGGTGGATATTTAATTGATAAATAGTTAATTCAGCTGAGTCAAAACCATCAAAATCTTATACTGTCTGTCCCAAATCCACCCAATTTCCATGCAAACCCACATTATTCGTCATTTATACGGACAAATTATTATCGAATTGTAAACGCCAAACCATCTTTAATAGTTGTTCTGATATTTGTATATGACATTTGCTGTTTAGTTTAGGGATGAAAGTATGACAATTGTAAAGGTTACTTTCAAAGTAGGCTGTAGAGCCTTAAGCCCTTAAAAGGGCTATTTATTTATTCAGAGTCGAACAAAGGCATCTTTGAATTAGACTCGTAAGTATTTTCATGCCGCCTTCGTTGTTTCCTGGGTGAATCAGATCTGTATCATAATGCCTGGGGAACCGTAGTCTCTTCATTATGTCTACGTAATGGGTTGTAAACATGGACCGAAGTTTCCTGTTGATCTGCTGCCTTTTTTTGTTGAAATCGGCTGGAGAGGTATAACGGACGGCCCCTCTTTGCACAATCGAAGAAACGAAGATCGTCTTCACTCCAGCATCCCTCATTCTTGTTGTGATGTCCAGCAATCTATCTGCAATGGTAGAAGCGCATGTGTCAGCATCGATGTCGTTTCCTCCCAAAATCAGGAATACGCAGTTTGGTTTGAACTCCAAAAGTCGTTCAAATTCTTCCTCAAATTTTCTTAACGTGGTCATGCCAGGAACGCCAAAGAATCTGCAATCAGCCGGAATGCCCATGTCATTTCTGGTGTACCCCTTAAGTCTGGATACGTAGCTGTCTCCAAATACCGCAAATTTTGCCATTTTGACAATTTCTTCTATTTATTAACTCATATATATACAAAAAGACAGACTGAAAAACCGCTAATTGAATTCACAAAGAGATCAAACCATGTCGGCAACAAATATGATTTGTTTGTCGCTAATTAATTAAGGACGCTAATTAAGGGCGCTAAATAAGACCTTGCAGTATCTTAATTGTTTTCAATTCAATTTTTATTTAATCAATTTACAAGTTACAATGTAACAATGAGTGAAATACAAAAAAACATATTCAAAACATCCATTCGGTGGGTGTAAAAATTAATGAGAGAGAGAAAGAGAGACAGAGAGTGAGTGATCATAGGGAAAGTTCATTTTCACATATAATGTGTTTATCCTGATACTTAAACATACATTGCAAAACTTCAAACGTTTTTCATGATTCTATTAAAAATTATTCAATCATTCCTTCATACTTTATATACATTGAAATACAAAAAGAAAGTACAAGAAAGAGTGTTTAGGTAAAATCATGTCCTAATGTTGATACCAAGCCCAGATAGAAATAATAATTCAATAAGTGTGTTCACTGTAAACATACCTAAAAACCGGGTCAGAGAAAGAGACGTGTAGCCGAACGGACCACCACATTAAAAAAATTATTATAATTTGATCTTCACTAAGCTAGTTTGTTGCTATTCGTTGCTGATCTAGATTTAAGGACGGACAAAATGTCCACCCCTACAAACGCACGGGTAAGGGCTGTGCCCAGTGCGTTGGGCTGTTACGGCCTAAGGGAATAACAGCCAAATTTACAAGTTAGTTATCTAGATAGAGAGATTTAATTTATACTAAAACATAGTAAATAATAGTAAATCATGCGTTCAGCGGAGACGGTTTAACTCAATATTAAATAACATTATATAATCAGACAGGAGAAGATTTTTATGGCAGGGCAGCCTATGAAATATGAAATATCATATGCGCTTTAAACGATGAATAATTTGGATTTGGATGGACTATAGGGATGGATTTGGGTGGACTTTAGGGGTGGATTTGGGTGGACTACAGGGTGGAATAGGGTGGACTATAGGGGTGGATTTGGGTGGACTATAGGGGTGGATTTGGGTGGACTATGCACATGATCTGTTAAAGATTTACATTGAAAAAACGTGTAAAGTATCTTAAGGTCCATAAAATGCCAAATGTGGTTTTGTACAGGCTCTTTTTACAAACATAGTGTTCTTACTGACAAAATACTGACAAAATATAAGTTGTTATTTAACAACCTGACAATGGAGATATTTTTAAATAATATAATATGGTTTATTTTAGTTAATAATTACATTTCATGCAAAAACTGTTGGTAACGAACATTTCATTTAAAATATCAAACAGCTCAGTCACCTATTTTCAGGGTGTTTTTTTTTTGTTTATTTTTTTAATTGTACTAACTTTTCAGAAATAGCAAAATCAAGATCCGAGACACAATAGGCGTACAGACAGAAACTTGTAGAAAACATTGCGGTCTACCTAGCAGAATAATGTGAGACGTAGAAAAACATATGTGACAAATAATCAGCTTTTAGAATTCAAAGATCGCTTCGAAATACAAAAAAAAAAAATAAAAAAAAATAAATAAAAAAAATAAAAAAAAATAATAATAATAATAAAATGTTATCCAGTTTAACAGTTTAGTTGCTAGATTTGTTTTAGGTTAATGTTCTGTAGTTTCTTAAGCCATAAATCGGTATAGTTTTTTTTGTATTAACATATGCATTTTAGCTAATGTACGATGGGTAACAGACATATCATTAGTTTAAGTGTATATCATTATGGATAACACGCATCTCCATAATATTTAGAAGTTTAAGATGTCATGTAAAACAAACATTTATCAGCGTGTGCTCTCTAGTATGTTTGCACAAAGCTTTTGTATTTTTAATTATGTTCACAGCTTTAAGTATTCGTCTTACAAAAACATAAAAAAAAACATGTAAATTTGATTTAAAAGTGCAAAATCGCTAGACAGTGTTAATTGAGTTATAAAATGATGATATATCAATATTCTATTGATATGTCATCCTTTAAATGCGCCTTTTCTTCCTTATTTAATGTACTATCAACCTTTTCTTCAGTAAAATTTATTTCTGTGACATGTCCGTTACTTTCCACCACTGAATCTTTATCATTGTAACTACTTATTAGCATTTACATTTGCCCCAGTCTTGGATATTTTGCAAAAATGAATCTATGAGGTATGCATTTAAAAGTAAAATTGTTCATAATATGGCACAAAAAAATATGTTCTAAATAGAATACCTTGTGTAAAATATTTTTAGTAATAAAACTAGTTATGAACTTTTTGTTGATCAACAAAGGTCGCACAATATAGTAACAAAATTGTATTATGACTTAAATTGTGAGGATACTTTCATAAATATGTCCTCTATCAAAATAATGTAATATTTTCATATTGGGGTTGTTCTCCATTCTTAAATGAGCTACGGTTTTACATAATCCTCCTTGGTAACGTATACGTCAATGGTTATTTTTCTGTTAGTGGGTGAGTAATCGCCAGAATATCTTAACAAGTTTGTTCGTTAAATGATGTTCAAATAATTTTGCAAAAATGAAGCTGATACATTATAGTAAATTGTCGCATGGACTACATGGTGGATTTGGGTGGACTATAGGGGTGGATTTGGGTGGACTATAGGGGTGGATTTGGGTGGACTACAGGGTGGATTTGGGTGGACTATAGGGGTGGATTTGGGTGGACTATAGGGGTGGATTTGGGTGGACTACAGGGTGGAATAGGGTGGATTATAGGGGTGGATTTGGATGGACTATAGGGGTGGATTTGGGTGGACTATAGGGGTGGATTTGGGTGGACTACAGGGTGGAATAGGGTGGATTATAGGGGTGGATTTGGGTGGACTATAGGGGTGGATTTGGGTGGACTAAAGGGGTGGTAGGGGTGGATTTGGGTGGACTATAGGGGTGGATTTGGATGGACTACAGGGTGGACTATAGGGGTAGATTTGGGTGGACTACAGGGTGGATTTGGGTGGGCTATAGGGATGGATTTGGGTGGACTATAGGGGTGGACTACAGGGTGGACTATAGGGGTGGATTTGGGGGAATAAATTTGGAGGATTAAATGTGCTTTTTGTGCAGGCAGGTGAAGATTTGGATGGTTTTGCATTTATTTTAGCAAATTAAATATCAATTGATGCAAATTCATTGATGAATAATGTGGATTTGGGGGTAACAATCGAAAGCATAAATGAGAAAAGGGTCAGGATTTCTTTTTTCAATATACAAGATTTATAAACAAAATTAACAAATACAATGCACATGTATCATATAATTTAATATAATTAATTCATAAACATGCATTAAACGATCTAAATCTTTCATAAAAACAACTCCTATAGTTGTGATCTTCACAGTTGTATGGTCCAACCGGAAAACACCGAAAGTTATCCGGCAGACCTACGGAAATTTTTATTTGAACACTAACGCAATATTTATACATCCTATATTGAAAATGGTAAATAAATTGCCATTTAGTATATTATTTTGGATAATATTCATGCAAAGACTGGAGATTATAGTTGATTTATGGTAGATTTGGGTGGATTGGGGTGGATTGGGGTGGATTTGGGTGGATTTGGGTGTTTCGTAACACCCCTAATTTCAAGCATTTTGAGTAACAGAAGTAGAAGTAAATTTTTACCTTCAATTTCTTATGAAGACCCTTCCTTTATTCTTTCTCTGTTTACAGTCTTAAAAATTAAGATTTACATGATCATGCATGTATAACTAAAGAACAGACCCAAATATGTTATTATTTTAGAAATCCAGGTATCTTTATATACCCTCGGGAAGGCAGACCTTTCGGCAAATTACCAGTTCAGTAAATTGAATTTATATAGTAATTGGTTGGGACTTTTCATTAAAATGATTTTTAATAGTGTTTACCTATGATATATCACACCTAAACACATGTTTGAAAGTATATTGTATCAGTCAGGGTTTTCATTAAGACCCAAAATCAGGATTTTTTGAAAATTCCATGCCTGAATTTCAGGAATTTTCAGGAATTCCACATGTCATTTTTTTTATACTTTTTCAACTTTAAATGACATTTAATTAATTGAGGATCTTTAAGTTCTAAATCAATGACATAAAAAAGCAACAATATTTAGTAACAATAAATATTATTTCATGTAAAATCCTCTAATTTGATATAAAAACCTTGATATCCAGTTAGTTTTGCCCCAAAACTGTGTTTTGTGTGCATTTGTCATTCATATTCATTAACTAGCAAAAACATTGACTGATTATCTGGCTATGATAAAAAAAAATATATATAATCATCATAATCTACTGTACACACACACATTTTTCTGAAATATAAGGAAAACTCAATTTATTTTTTATTTCTTACACATAGAGTACACTTATGATTATTATCCATAACTAGATCTATTTAAGATAAAAAAAAAGATATATATTGTCAGAGATTTGATTTATGATAACATTACCTAATGTAAATTTGTTTTCAAAAGAAAATTCCATTCTGGAGAACATATTTAGAGGAGTTTGTTAAAGTGATCAATTAATTTAATTTAATTTCTTAAGGAGTTAATCAGAGCAACAGATAAGCTGCTTATTTGTGTAAATACCCAATTAAAATTTGCAGACTCAATTGAAATAAAAATCAATGCATATCAATACACAACAAAATATGCCGATACCAAATAGAGTTACTCCGGAATTCAGAATACATGTAATTGGAAATTTCCCAGCTAATCCGAGGGTACAAACAAAATTTTACAGTTACAGCTTCGTAGTGTTGCATTAATACTATTGTGAACGATAGTGTACCATGAAGCTATAACGGTAAAAGTTTGTTTGTACCTCCAGATTAGATGGGAAAAACCCACATTTGCCAAGTTCCAGATAACATTAGACAGTGTACCTATCAAGTTTTTACAAAACAAAATAACAGGACGAGGTGCGTGGTGGAATAGAATAAAAAACAACAGGTGCATGTTGTTAACAACTGTCCTGATGTAGACTTGGTGAGGAAAACGAAAGTTGCCTCCAAAAACCTTAAATAAAAAGATAAAAATAAAAGTTTTGATTCGTATTTTTCATGTGAAAAACAAAATCATCAAATTCTTTAGTCAATGAAACACTTGAGATTTGTTACGACAAGCGGGGGACATATTTTTGTTGAAGTCAGTGTATTAACTGTTCTCTATTACACTGGTGACTGGTTTCCAAACTATTGTTGAAAAAACAAGTTAGTGTCCCCCTTAAGCAAGGTTTAAGAGTACATAGGGGAGATGTTAGATTAACATGGAATCCAGAAACTATGACTTTTTTTACATTTATGATATGTTCAGATGTATGTTTTTTATGGAAATACCTAATTTAGTTCTTTATCAGAGAGTATAAAATATTTTGATACCCAATAGTTTTTTTTCAATACACAATTGATGGTAAAAATTAAGGGTATTACCCGATTGGAACAAAATCCTTACCTGATGCTCTGGTTATTAAGTTCTCTGTTTCTAATTCCTTTGTGTTTTTGGTTTTTAAAAAGGGAAGTAATTTAGGAGTTTATTTCTGATTATATTTTATGGTCAAGGCTAAAGATATGTGTATATCTTGTCTGCAAAATATGAAGAAAAAAAAATCAAAAGTATTAATTTTTACTTTTTCCAAAAGTAAAATCAGCAAATACTTACCTGAAAGTTTACCAATCTGGCAGTTATTAGCAGACTTTTAATGGAAGACTGACAAAAAATATACTGAGAAAAGGGGATGGGGGAATTTTTTTAAGAGATTGCACTCTAGTCAAATGTTACGGTGCTGTCTGACTTTGTTGTTGTTTTTGTTACATGAATTATACTCATTTTTTCTTTCAATACTAGACTCTATTTCCTTGATTTCAATGCAGTCTGAAATTTCAAATTCCAAGCAATTTTAACCTGATAATTATGTGATAAATGCCTATTTAAGTTTCATTTATTATGATATGGTAGGGTAGACAACAAATGACAGTCTGGTACCCGACCCTGTTTTTAGGTATCTCTAGGCAACTGTCTGTCAATCATTGAAAATGGGTAGAGGAATTGTCATTCAATTTGCATATACAGTACCCACACATATACTTATTACACAGTCATGTACTACTAATTAGCACCACAGGAGTCCCATCAAAAATCCGGTTTTGGCCAGTTTTGAAACATCTCATAAACAGGTGCATACTGAGCTATTTTTAGGAATTTTCAAAATGCCAGGGGTCAAATTCTGGGATGTATTTTGGGATTTTCAGTGTTTTTCACGATGTATAATACATCCACTTCGGGGAAATCTGATAGATATAGAGTACTGTATTCTCAAAGCAGGTGCTTAGGGTATCAGTCTACCACATGACACCTTCTGCAACTTAACATCTTCACCAGTTCCGTGTAGCATATTTGTATGTGAAGCCTGTGACTTGAGTGCATGAGTAGAGAGTGAATGTTATCAGTCATGTGATGGCGTACTAAATAAAAATTCTTTATGAAGGTTTTATAATTAAAAAAAATAGGGTCAATTCCATTAATAACTCTATTGCCTGTTATGGAGGAACCACCCATATTTCTCCCAATCACCAAATGTTACATTTGGTGACCATGGTTCTGTAGATGGGTATTGATGAAACACACATCAGATTCTATAGTTAAAAATAGTCAAATTCTTAGTCAGTGACTTACATTATCTGCATGGGTAAAAGTTTTAAGGAATTTTCCTGAATTTCAGGAATAACAGATTGCCAAATGACTTCTTATTCTATATAAAACTGTATAAAAAAAATTGATAAATTTTTAAATCACCAAATTGGCAAACAAAAACATTTTCAAAAAAATATCAGCTATTTTCACTGAGAACGCCATCTTTTCTGTGCTTTGGAATGACAATTTTGACAGGGCTTATATTTTGTAGTTATTCTCATAATTATACATTAATGATTTGCTCTCAGCTGTATTATCTGTAGGTCTTTTATGTTCCATATGACATAAACAGGTACTCATATTTTAGAAACCGGCCGACCTCATTTGTTTCTATCCTAGGTCATTCATTCTTTCATTAAAAAAAGATGTCAAAGACAAGTTTTACTTGAATGTACTAACTAAAATTTCCCTTCTTATGAGAACCTGCAGAATATCAAAATTTTAAAATATTTTGGAAACCATTTTGAACCCCCCCCCCCCCCCCCCCCCCCCCACACACACACACTTTATTAAAGTCTCCCGAGACTTATTGATTTTACTCCATTTCTTCTTCTTCTTTCTTCCACTGGCAACCTTGTACAGGCAATATCTCAGAGGCCGCTTGACCTATCTTTACAAAACTAGTTTCACCCACTTATATTCCTCAATGAGTAGTGGTGCCCCCCCCCTGATTTTTAGCTCACCTGAGCATAGCTCAGGGTGAGCTTTTGGGATACTTGATTGTCCGTCGTCCGTCAACAATTTTGATGTTTACACACTAGAGGCCACAATTTTGATCCAATCTTCCTCAAACTTGGTCAGAATGTTTGTCTTGATGATATCTTGAACCCTTTCGAAAATGGGTCAGGTTGGATCAAAAGTAGGTCAGTAGGTCAAATCTTAGAAAAATCTTGTTTACACACTAGAGGCCACAATTTTGATCCAATCTTCCTCAAACTTGGTCAGAATGTTTGTCTTGATGATATCTTGAACCCTTTCTAAAATGGGTCAGGTTGGATCAAAAAGTAGGTCAGTAGGTCAAATCTTAGAAAAATCTTGTTTACACACTAGAGGCCACAATTTTGATCCAATCTTCCTCAAACTTGGTGGGAATGTTTGTCTTGATGATATCTTGAACCCTTTCGCAAAATGGGTTAGGTTGGATCAAAAAGTAGGTCAGTAGGTCAAATCTTAGAAAAATCTTGTTTACACACTAGAGGTCACAATTTTGATCCAATCTTCCTCAAACTTGGTGGGATTTTTCTGATGATATCTGAACCTTTGAAATGGGGGGCGGACGAAAAGTAGGTCATAGGTCAAATCTTAGAAAAATCTTGTTTACACACTAAAGGCCACAGTTTTGATGCAATCTTCCTCAAACTTGGTCAGATTGTTTGTCATGATGATATCTCGAACCAGTTTGAAAATGGGTGGGGCTGGACAGAAATGTAGGTCAGTAGGTCAAATCTTTGAAAAATCTTGTTTATACTCTGAGGGCAATATTTTTGGTCCAATCATCCTCAAACTTTGGCAGAATGTTTGTCATAATGATATCTTTTGTGGATGGGGTCAGAAAATTCCTGAACATTGTTTCACCTCATCATCTTAATTCTAAAGCAATGTTTTGTACAGGCAATGAATGATACTTTTCTCAGGTGAGCGATCTAGGGCCATCTTGGCCCTCTTGTTGTAAATGGGGGGTCCATGGGGGTCAGGCCACACACCTTCAAAGATGGATTTTTGCATAAAAGTGTATTTTGAATAAATATTTCAAATTTCCGACTGGAATCATACATTTTTTTGTTCCATATAATGAGAAGTATTGAATAGTACTACTTTGGTGTCTCCAGGGGTCAGGCCCCACCCCCTCAATTTTACTTATGACCATATTATGTAAGTTATATCTAAAAAACTGTTCAGATCCCCACCCCTAACCATATACCGTATATTATTGTTCCTCATGATGAGATGGATTGAATGGTACTTCTTTTATGTTTACATGGGTCACCAAGGGGTCAGGCCCCACCCCCTGAATTTTACTTCTGACCTTATATCTCAAAAACTGTTCAGATCCTCACCCCTAAACCCTATATATTCTTGTTCCTAATGATTACACAGATTTATGACTCTTATATCCTGGCGGGGCCCGGTTTTTTTTCCTTAATTTAAAAACCATTGAGACCCCCCAAATGACACAGAGGGGGGTCATAAA
>CM037785.1:33425122-33475122 GCA_021229015.1 Solen grandis | reverse complement strand
GGGACCAGGCCCCCAACCCCTCAATTTTACTTATGACCTTATTTCTCAAAAAAAAACAAAAAAAAAACAAAACATTTGTGTATGATTGTCTAAGGAGAAACTTCATTTGGGAGACTTAGTAACAGTTCATCGTTACAATTATTACTTGTTTTTTTTTTTTCTTTTTCTTTTCTTTTTACAGTAAATGCTGTTTAAGCAAGAATTGTTTATGTGTATAAAGATATCTTAAATATCCCTTTGAGAGTAGATTACTATTTATATTTTCCCAGTTCCTTAAAAAGGTATGAGCTAAAACTTCCAATAGTGAAATGGGTAGGGCTGCTTTTTAGATACAGCTGGATAAGCCCCTGCCATCTATGTAAATCAATTTACCTTCAAGAATGTTCTTAATGGGATTCACGATATTATTTTGATTTTAAGCTAAAAAGGGACATGCTTTTTTTTTTCTACCTTTAGACTGTGTACCCGAAAATATCAGTTTTATGCCTTGTCCACTATCCATATATAGTCATGTAAACCTGTCAAAAGTTTCTGTTTGTTGCAGAAGCTGAAAATGTCTGGATGCTTTAATTTTTCATACCTAATTGAAAGACAATTAATGTCATTGCAGGGCACGTTATTTTTATAAGTCAATTGTCCTGCAGAATGAGTACTAATTGAAAAAAAATGAACCCTTCTATTCATAGGTGTCTTCTGAAATTGTCCTTTTAAAAATGTATGCAGTATTTTCCAAATTTGCTATTTACCCCAGGAATTATTTTTTTTACATCAATAAAATGAGACTATTTCCCTCCAAATATGGTTTTGATACCCCTTCCTAAATTATTTGTTTGATAAAGGGCCTTATTATAGGTAAACATTTTTTTTAACACTTCAGGTGGATAAAATTGTAAAGGAAAGTGTCAAAAATGCTGGAAACAAGAAGCTTAAAGATAAAGAAGTCAAACTGAAAGCTAATTTTAAAAGGTAAGGCAAACATTTAAGTTTTGTTTGTAAGTCTTAATATTTTTCATGATGAATATAAATTTTCTTAGACTACAAAACTGCACTTTGATTAAATTGAATTTATCCTTGTATTATTTGAATATCAAACTGAATCATTTATATCACAGTACATATATCAAGTTATATTATCCATGGTTATTTTACATCTTGTTAAATTGTTATATGTGTATTACATGTATTAAGATGTTTTTCATGATTTTTAGCTGCTATGACTTGAAACCTCAAGTTACAGAACTGCTTCAGAGGGCTACAGATCTATCAGAGGTATGTAGATTTTTCTTTGAAAAAAAACAAGCAAAACTACACATACTGTATAAAAAATTTGTATGACATAATCAAATTTGTAATGCTTTAAAGGTCTTTTTGATTATAAAACTTTGTTAGCATCAATCTGCAATTAGCCTGTGTGAAATGTGTTTTATTTTGATTAATCAGAATTCATTTTGATTTTCTTTTTTTTTTAACAGGAAGATGAAACTGGAAAAATTAAGAACTTCGAAGCTAAAAAAAAGAAGGAAGTGGACAGGATCACAACATGGCAGGTTAGTTCTTTTACTTTTTTGTTTTTCTAATTCCTAAATGCTGCAATTTGTGTTAGATACTTCCCATAGTCCTGATTTTATCATTAGGTGATATTCAAGAAATAAGCAGACAGAGACATTAATCTTTTTCCCAGACATGGGATTTCAGCCCTTAGCAGGTTGAGTTTCAAATTTGAGACATTCTCTGTATTAGCATTTTTATTTTGAGGTCATGGGTTCAATCCCTGGCCGCGAAATACCAAAGTCATAAAAAAAGGCACTGGTATAGTATCTTGGCTTGGCGCTCAGCATATAAGGGTAGTTCCAGGACTGTTTGGCCCGGTGTCAGGATAATGTGACTGGGTGTGGAATCATGGTTGGCCCGGTGTCAGGATAATGTGACTGGGTGTGGTATCATCATATCATGCCACATGTCTACGGCGTGATACTGCAGTGTGGCAGCATTATATCTGTCTCAAGTAGACATCGTCTCCAAATGACTGAAATACTGTCGGTGGGATGTTAAACCCAACAAACAACAACAAAATTTCTGTTTTACAGATTATAACTAATGAAATAGACCTATTTTTATTTGATGTTTAAAAGTAAATCAGAGCTCAGCAAGTCTTTCATTCTCTTTTCCGTTGTCTTTGTTTTTATCTTATTTTAATTTCTTGGAGGGGTTAGGTTGATTACTAATTTGGCAGATAAATGATATCAGTAATTGCAGATTGAGACCCATAAATAAAGAGTAACAGATATATGTAAGAATTTAACCCTTTACTTCATTCATGAATATTCATGTTCTGTCTGATCTGGGTCTGCTCTGTTTGCCAATGCATCAAAATAAGTCTATATGAAGTTAAGGGTTAAATTGAAGAAATTGATACATGCAGATCACCATGTGTGAAGAGATTTAACACTTACAACACAGATATCAGGAAAATTATCGGAAATGAATAATCATTTAATGAATTCAAGCATTAGACTTCCAGATCTTTATGAATTGAAAATATGATGTTACTTTTGATAGTAAATGACATTCTTGGAAAATAAAGAGGAAATATCACTTTCTTTGTGGGTGATGTTTTTACTAAATACTTTCATTGTTTCAGAACCAACTTGAAGATGCAATGACAAAGTTGTTGCCAGAAGATGAAAGGGAGGCATACCTTAAGTAATTTTTTTCCAATCATATATTTTCTTTTAACTTTGATTTGAGAACATGTTCTTAAAAGTTCCATTACTGGTAATTCCTTTTGGAAGTTATGTTGAAACATTGCTTTCTAACCTCAGGCAGGTAAACACAGTGTGACTTTGTAATATTTTTAAATCAAAATTTCACAAGTATATAATTTTCTGTTTTAAGTTAGGATTTTTTGTAAAATATTTTCAGGGAACTAAAAGGTGAAGATCCTGAAGAAGAAGAAGAAGAAGAAGAAGAAGATGAGGATGAGGAAGAAGATTCCAAAGGAGAGGATGAAGAAGAGGAAGAAGACGAGGATGAAGACGAGGATGAAGAAGATGAGGGTGAGGAAACCATAGGGACCCCTAAAAAAGGTATGCATCTGTTGATATAATTTGTGAATGAAGATACAGTAAAAACCTTTAAAGTAGTCGGACTCTAAATGGGCTCTTTGGAAAATTGAAAAATGAACAATATTGTTGAGTTGTACGCCTAAAAGGCCCCTGTATGTAAAATTTAAACAAAATTTACTGTCTCACACATATAGACATTTTTTTTATCTAAAGCTCTGATATCATTTGTGCACCTGTAACGTAGAGAAATGGGTTAAAAAACTTGTTGCCTCAGAAACGGGCCAAGTTTTACAGTGAATGCCTGTAACATATTTAAATGTAATTTTTCTCTCCACAAAACCTGACTCACTTTTAGCGTAGGAACCCTGAAAATATTTTAATTTTAGAAAAATAATCACCAAATTGTTATATTTTAATAGATTATTAAAGTGACTTAAAATGTAATTTGATATTCAGGACGTTTATTTAAGGGTTTCAATTTTCTGGAGATATAGGATGTATTGAATTAAATCAGAGAAAAAATCAATAAAAATGTAAATTTGCATATTTGAATCAAAACATGAATTTACCTGAAATTTGTTGTATAAAATCATTTTTAGCGGTGTAAATATTTATTTTTTATGGTTTCTGTGGATTACATGTACTAACTGATAGATCATTAGTATAAACTATTATAATTTATTTATTACAGTTTATCTTTGAATTACTGATCATTATTGGTTGTTGCATTTGACACATTTTTGCGTAATATGGTTTAATTGGTTAGATATAGAAAATTGTATCCTCGGAGCTTGCGATACCACATGACAGGTTGAGAATTCCTAAATTAAGCCTGTTTAGTGAGCCTGTGCGCCAAGAGTGAATGTGGTCAGTCAAATGTGACGGCAAATGAAAATAGAAAATAAAAATTTAGGTTTTATAATTTTAAACGTTGTTTCAGAACTGCTTATAATGCTATTGATAGGAAAACTAACCTTTTTACAATCACAGATGTTTGCATTAGGTGACCATGTGTCTATATATGGGTATTAATATATGTAATACATACATATAGTTAAAAATCAAATTTTTAGTCAATGACCATCTGTGAAAGTGCTGCTTTAAAATATGTATGAAAATGTTACCCTACCCAAGCTATTTTAGATGATTTTTCTGTCTATGGTGCCTAATTCAAAATATTGCTAAAATCTACAAAATATTTTAAATTTATCCAGGTTATCTAAGATTTTTTTTTTTTTGATGCTTTTGCTGGATTCATAAGACTTTTTGCAAATGGTTTTCATTTTTTTAGACTTGTAATCACTAGGTACTATATTTGTCATTAAACTTAGCCTGATTTATCAAAGAAATACCTATACAAATCATAAAGATAGAATTAAACTATTTTCTCTTTCTAAATCTGATAAGAGTGATACATAATTATATAATGGTCATAGAGGAAAATAGAAGAATGAAACCACCAGGATTTGAACCACAGTCCCCGGTCACAAAGCTGTTGATAGTAATTCTAATTTTACTTACTTCAATTTGTAAATATTTTTTAAATGAGTTTTTTTCATTTAGATGTTGAGAAATTGAAACTAAAAAAAGATGAAGATGATGAAGAAGAGGTTGAAGAGGAAATAGAAGAAGAGGAAGTTGAAGAGGAAGAAACAGAAGAAGAAGATGAGGAGGAAGAAGAAGAAGAAACCAAAGTTAAAGAAAGGTAACTGGGATAAAAAAAAACACTTGCATAAGATTTTTTTAGTTCTAATTTCATGTAAAAAATTTCAATTTTCATCTAAAAAATGTAGCTTTTTGCTTGACTATTTGAAGAATACGGTGAGCTATCCTACTCATCTGAGCTACAGTGTTATTGTTGCCATAATGCTTTTTGTTCGGCCCTTATGAACTTGGTTAAAGTTTTCCATGCAACTAAATTTGTTGTATGCAGTTTACTATTACGCTTTTATCTTAATAACCATCTATACTGGTTGATTTTATATTTCACTAAGTTTTCAGACATTAAAAAACATGTTAGGTAGATGACTCTTGACAAAATTTACCATAAATGATGGTCCCATTTGAATATGGAAATAAAGGTCAAAATTTTGGCTGCAACTTAATTTGGTGCAATTTATTTATAAGTGACAGAATAGATGATTTTTGATCAGTTTCAACTTTGCCAAAATACCACACCACTGTATTTTCCACACCCCAACTTCTCCAGCAATCAACAAAGTGCATTTCAGCACAGTAAAAGTGACTATTTGTTAATTAATAGTCTGTGTTATAAGTGATGAAATAGTAGGGCACACTGTTTTACAGCAGCTCATGTATTGTATTTATGGGTAGGAACTGTCGTATCTTCACTTCACCAAAGAAAAGTGTGGGAGAGGCCATACTTGAATCATGTATGTTGCATTGTGTCCTGTCCCTTGTCACTTAATTATTTAGCAGTTCAGTGAAACTTGGGAAAGCTTTTCATTGTTATAGAATGTATATCATTTTTTGGATAGCCTGCATAATTAGGCTCAAGGTCTATCATTTCAAGGAACTCCATTTATTTCTTTTAGTAAGAAGACTGCAAAAACCTATCATTTCAAGGAACTCCATTTATTTCTTTTAGTAAGAAGACTGCAAAAACCTATCATTTCAAGGAATTCCACTTATTTCTTTTAGTAAGAAGACTGCAAAAGCCAAGAAAGATGAAGAAGAAGAGGAGGAGGAAGAGGACGAAGAAGAAGATGATGATGAAGAAGACGACGATGATGATGATGATGATGAAGATGATGATGAGGAAGAAGAGGAGACGAAAGGAGAAGATGATCTTGAAGTTACTACATCAGTATGTGTATTTTCAATGTCTTTCAAGGTTTTATTGTTAGATAATTTGTATGTAAAAGTATTAAGGCTGTTAATGTAAAACTAATTATCCAAAAATATCAAAAATGTTATGTTTTTACAGTATGTATTTTCATGCTTGATGTTCAATATGGCCTTAAACAAACAAGTGTTGGTATCCCCAGGTGCTCCAGCACAGAATTGAAAGGGCAGGGGCAGGGATCTAGTGGCACAACAATGCACCTCTATAAATAGGAAGAGGGTGCAGGAGGGGGACTCCTACACTCTTATCCCTTTACCTCATGAATAATCAACAGGTTATTAATTGTTTTCTATATTTGATAATGTGAGGTGTGTTTATATGCATCGCTAGATCCGGGGGAGGGGGGGGGGGGGGCAGAATTGTTTTTGGTTTGTCTATTTGTCACAAAACTTTTAACCTTGACCATAACACGAAAGCCCTTCCACCTACAGCATCCAGCATCCAAACTTGCATGCACCTTGATGAGCTCTACCAGGTGACCTTGATCTTCAAATGGCCATGACCCCAAGGTATACCCCCCCAACCCCACCCCCAACCTCTGGCAGGGGTTTGGTGTTGTTAAATTTGTTATACTCACTGTTTCAGGGACGGATGTTTGAAGCTTTGTATGACTATGCAGGAGAAGTAGAGGGTGACTTAACATTCAAGAAGGGTGATGTCCTCACCATCCTTAATACAAGGTAGGTTTCAAATCCTAACAAATGTGCTACATATACAGGGTTTAAGTTTGACATGAACACAGTGATATTACTTTATAGGCAATGTGCACTATGTTAATAGTTTTCATAACCTCACTAGTATGTTACTGACATCCGGTACATTGTGTAAAGAAGGTTTATATGGTGATATGATGGCTGATCTAAAGGTGTGTATAGACATAGTGTTTATAGGTGAACTTTTGCTCCAGTCTGTGCATGCTGTTAATAATGGGCCTATTTGACTTTTTTTTTTTTTCTCTAGAATAATCAGCAAAGAACTATTTTTTTATCACTTATTTGTGAGCTAATCATTTTACCTTTGTTATAGATACTTTTTCTCTTTGAACTCTGTTTTTTTGGGCGTGGAGCTAGAGTTGTGGGTTCAATCCTCGGCCTCTATATTCCAGGATTGTTGAAAATTGTTCTTGTATTTCTTCTTTGCTTGTCACTTAGCATAAGAGTAGTTCCAGGACTGGTTGTCCCATTGTCAGGATGCAGCATGGCAGCTTTATTTCTTTCTGGTGTAGACCAAGTCTTTAAACGACTGAAATATTGTTTGTTGGAATTAAATTCAGTGAATAAACAAGAGTCTTCACCTTAGTTAAATTTCTTGACAATATTAACCATAAATTTGAAATGTATTTTATCAGTCTTGTAGTTTCATAGACAAATACTCCATCAGACATTTTGTTATGTAATACATTTGTTAAATATGCTTTCATTTAATCAGCATGATATAATGAAATATATTCATAGTGGAAAAAACAGCAATCACTAAATTTCAAAAGTTTCAGAATATTGAGTGTAGGATATACTTCATACAAGTTGAATTTGACTCTGAATATTTCAGTAATGGGGGCAGGTATGAAAATTGTTTCACCTAACAACTGTGTCCAGTCATCAGATGAATTATGAAAAAAAAAAAATGACAGAGACTTTACAATGAAGGATGGATACATTGTGTATTTCAATGTTATTTTGTGCATGTGAATCAGTCCACAAGTAGTCTTATCACTAGCTTTTGATATGAATTTAACACTTAACAAATATTCCTTCACTTCTGTCACTCCCTGTTGTGTGTGTGTGTGTGTGGGCACTTGGTAATACACTTTCTGATTGTTTCCATTTTATAATAAGAACTGAATATATAGTTAGGAATTGTCTATATGTAAATTCTATATTTTAATCTTTTCGTGTGAGACAGTGAGTTACTGTTTAGGAAAAATTTGAAAATATAATTAATTGTTATGAGTACAAGAAATTAAATGCCCCCTCTCCCCACAGAAAGTTAAAAGACTGAGAGAAAAAAAGAGTAAAACTTGCAGTACAGATATTTTACATGTTTATTCTGGTTAAAAAATGGTCTGTAGAATTGTTTGACCTAATTGAAGGTGTGTGTGTGGTAGTATAGTTAAGTAAGGCTTAGTACTTATCACTTTTATATTTTCATTGAACATCATTTTCTGTTATACATGTTGTATATTTAAGTTTCATGAACATCATTTTAACCCTGACAATGCTAAATTGGACTTGTGTTTCTTCATTTTGGACTGTACCATTAGTTGTCATTGGGGTTGCTTGCTGAAATACTTTTGACTGAGTATCAAATAGTGCAGACCTTGATCAGACTGCACAAATATGCAGGCTGATCTTTGTCTACAAAGGCAGTCACAACTGCCCTCGGCATTGTAAGGGTTAATAATAATCTGTCAGTATATCACTGACTGTCCATATACGCTCATAAGATGATAGTTGTCATTTATTTATCTAATAATCATTTTTTACAGAAAGTGGAATACAATGTATATAAGCCTGGTACTCAGGTTTTTCTTTATTTGGATTTCTGTTGCTCTCTGTATGTAAAAATAAAATAGTTAATCTCATATTTCATGACAATGGTTCAAATTAATATGTTTAAATTTCCTAGTACAAGATTTAATTAGCCTGTGTAAGATACATTGTGATATTCATGTTTACAAGTGCAAAATCATCTTTCATATTTTTGTTTGGAAAATTGAAATACAAAGATAAGGATTGTATTGTAATGTTGATGCATTTTATTTTAAACATTTGTTATTTTTGCCTATTGTTCATCACTGATAAGATGAAGAACATTGATTGGTACACTTGACATTTCAGGGAAGATGGTTGGTGGGAGGCAGAAAATGATAAAGGGGAGAAAGGCAATGTACCCTCCACCTTACCTTAAGGTAGAATTTGTTATCAGCTTACATATACCAACTGCAATAGATGGATTATTACTATGGTAGATTGATCTGAACAGTGTTAACAACATTTTTGATACACAGTTTTACGGAAAATCCCGAGAGTTTTAGCTTGAGTGATTCCTTAAACCTTTGTATTCACGAATGCTGATAACACTGTTCAGATCAATCTATGAAAGTAATGATCCTTTTATTATATACCTACTTTTCACTTTAAATAATATAAACATATAATTTCTTAACTTTGCATTTATTATCAAACAAAACTTCATTTTTTTTTTTACCATTAAACAACAAAGAACTAAGGAACTATTCTTATTAGGTAGGTGTTCTACACAGGGCGTAATAATATGCAGTGTGTAAACAGCTTTCGTTTTCAAATCAGGTCAACATAGTGGGACATCCACATTGTGCAGTGACATCATATAAAAGTAGTTCCATTCTATGCACATAGAAATATGTTTACACAAGGTTTGGAAAACGTTGGGACCTTGATACAAGTTTCTGTATTTTTGCTTTAGGAAACAGATTGAAATACATAGGTATATATTAAAGTTTATTATCATAGGATACTCATGCTAAATTTTTGAATTGGACTTGTCCTTTCTTCATTTTGGATTGTTCCATTAGTTGTTTATAGGGTGCTTGCTGAAAATTTATTGACTGAATAGTGAACAGTGCAGGCCATGATCATTATGCATGGATGTGCAGGCTGATCTTGGTTTGCACTATTCACAATGGCAATCACAAGTGCCCACTGCATTGTAAAAGTTAATTACTCGAGCCGTTGTTTTAAAATTATAAGTGCTCATTTAGTTACAGATATACTATTTCATATATGTAACAAAACTTCTCGAGGCCAAATGATTGTAGTTCCTTATTTACTATTACTTAATGTCTCATTACACTGGACTGAAGTCCCATTCTTGTCAACTCTGAAGATTTTTCATGTGAGGAAGCTGTACAAATGGCTTGCATTTGGTTGGTAGTTCTACTCTACTATTTGGAGTCTTCCTCAGTGGCCGAGTGGTTAGAGTGTCTGCCTCTCTTGGCTTTCAGCATATAAGGGTAGTTCCAGGAGTGGTTGACCCGATTTCAGGTTGATATGACTGGGTTGCTATCATGCCACATGTCTATGGTGTCATACTGCAGTGTGGCAGTGTGCCTCAAGTAGACATAATCTCTAAATGACGGAAATACTGTTGATGGGATGTTAAACCCAATAAACAAAATAACAAACATCACCTGTAGTTAGCTGGATGTTGATGCAGATACTAGTTTCATCATTAAGCACAACAAGTATTTGTATTGAATTTGGTTGAGCCTCATAAACGCATGATTTTCTTTGCTACACAGATTGTGTTCTCATCCTGTAAAATCTCCTTGGAGATTTGACCTTTCTTTTGTCATGTCCATTGTTCAATTATAAATTATATTTTTTAATCAGCCAGAACAAAATTTCTAAAAAGATTATTTTGCATTATATTTGCTTCCTTCTTCCCTTACATGATATTCTCAAATTTCTAGATCCTAAAATTTTAACAATGCAAGTGTTTATACTTATGATGTCACCTTTTCAGATGTTCAACAAGTATAAGGATGTACAGAAGGATGACGAAGGTGAGCGATAGATCATACATACATACAAACTTATTAATTGATTATAGAATACAGTTGTTTTCCCTAATTTAACCCTCTCCCTCATAGAGGACACCATGAAAAGACCTATGCGAACAGCATAAAACCAGATCAGCCGGCGAGTAACTCGCAGGCTGTTCAGGTTTTATGCTGTTCGCTGCTCCTCAGTGGTCTGGAAATGAGGATTTTATAATTAAATTTGGTAAGGTTTAACTGTGGTTTTCTGCAGATCAGGCTTTATGTGGTACCTATTGAGTGCGTCAAAATGAGTCTATATGAGGGAAAGGGTTAATTGTAATGAATACAGCTGTTTTCATTTCTTGAACTTAGAATTATTGGTAATAGAATACAGCTGTTTTCATTTCTTGAACTTAGAATTATTGGTAATAGAATACAGCTGTTTTCATTTCTTGAACTTAGAATTATTGGTAATAGAATACAGCTATTTTCATTTCTTGAACTTAGAATTATTGGTAATAGAATACAGCTATTTTCATTTCTTGAACTTAGAATTATTGGTAATAGAATACAGCTGTTTTCATTTCTTGAACTTAGAATTATTGGTAATAGAATACAGCTGTTTTTATTTCTTGAACTTAGAATTATTGGTAATAGAATACAGCTATTTTCATTTCTTGAACTAAAAACTGAAAATTATAGTTATTTATTCATTAATTGAAGATGAATTTATTCATTAATTGAAGATGAAGAAGAAGAGGAAGAGGCAGAAGATGAGGAGGAAGAAGATGAAGAGGAAGAAGGGAAACCAAAAGATAAGAAGTTGAAAAAACAGAGAAGGTAAGAGTTACAATTACAGTCTGTGTAATTTTATGACGACAATAAAGAATTAAATTTCATAGAAATATTTATTGAGAATTGCTTCTTTAATCTAATCAAAACACAAGTGAATAGAACTGCTTCTCAAGAATTAAATATTCATTTTAAATTTAGTAATGACAATATATGATTCAACAAACTTAAGCATTACAGAAGGAATGGATTTACTGAAATAAAATAAATCTAATCCAAAAATGTGTGGGATAGTTTGTTTACCTATGTTTATTCTTAAATTTCTTCTGTACTGGGTCCATTGAGATCAATTCTTAGACTAGAGTAACACATTATCTTCAAAGTAAAGTTAAGTTAAAGTTCGAAAGGTGGGCAAACAGTTTCTAGATTTTTATATTTTGATTTTAATTTCATTGATATTTAAGAGCAAATTGCACAGATATGTCTGGAAATATATAAAGTAACTCACATGTGTAATTAGAATGAATACCAGTCAAGACCAAAAGTGGCATTACAAAAGATATATTTATTGTTGTCTGAATGAACAACAGCTTATAGTGTACATATGAAGTAGAGGAGAACAAAGTTTAAGTTGCGACCAGTTGTTATTCCCTCCCTCCTAAAAGAGGGTACATGTTGTTTTGCAAGTGTTGATTGATCATTTGGTGGATCTGTCAGTAGACCACAACATTTATGATTGATAATTACAGAATGAGTAGAAGATGACCCCTATTTATATTGGGGTCAATAGGTAAAAGGTCAAGATTGCAGTGACATTGAATGTGAAAATATTTTTCAGTCAATAACTTGAGGACAAGAACATCTCAAATTTGATAGGGTGTAAGGTCATGACTTACAGATGATCCCTACTAATTTGTGGTCACTTGGTCAAAGGTCAAGGTCACAGTAACCTTTAAGGTGAAAATTGTTTCCTATTTAATCCCAAACAGTAGCTAGCTTTTGGATTCTAGCTCCTATTTTCAGTGAACTTTTATCTGTAATGTGTTTTCTTTACTGGCTTTGCTTCTGACCCCCGGGAAGTGGGTGGGTGGGGGAGTATCATACCCAACAGCTCATCTTAGTAATATCTATTAAAGATTATTATCAAATTCTAAAGATATTGTTGGATCTGTTTGCCCATCTTTTAAGTTTAGCCATAACTATTTCTAGATTATATTCTCATGACTGTGTACACATTATAGCCAAGGTAACTGTTATTTGTCCATTAGAGATAAAGAAAAGGAGGTATGGATGATGCTTTTGGATTGTGAATATACTTTTTACCTATTCCAATAATTTTTTTTCCTGTATTAGCCCTTATATCCCTTCACAGCTGTTTGATAGTTTACACTTTAGGATTCACAATGGTTGAAAGTAGCATTAACTCTCAAGGCTGAGACTGGTAAAGTTATCTTTGGGATTTTTTTTTTATATACTTTGGCAGGCTGCAGATTTAATTCATTAAGAAATACTGTATATGAATTTTTGGCTTGTTCATTTAAAAATAATGTTTTTGGTGCAATCTTACAGATAAGGTATGTCATTTTCTTGACCATTGACTGCATACACATTTAAATAAAATATATGGTGATGATTCTCATATTCTCATCCAGGGATTTTTTTTTTGCCTTTTTTATAGCCATTATTGGGTTATGTTCCCAATGCCAAAAAGTATATTTTCTTCCCAATTTCTGAATAAAAAATCCTAATCTGATATTCAGAAAAAAGCAAACAACAAAAACACTTCAAATACATGAAATAAAATGGAATGCTGGCTCTGTTGATTACTAAGTTATCAAGTTTGGTGTCTTATTGTGTTATGTGTAGATAAATATATGTCTTATAGGGTAAATATAAAATTCATTTGAGTGTATATGAAAATTTTCAAATTTTACCAAAATATACATGAAAATTCCAAATATCAGAGGAATAGATCATGTTCCCAAATACTGAAAAAAATCCCTGTCATCTTGAAAGGGAGTTTTATTGGGGAAAAGGGTGCTTAAAAACTCAATCTGAACAGATCAGAATCACGTCCTTAAATAATAAGTTTCTGAATTATAGATTTTTTTTTTCAGAAGCAAATAATAATATCTTTATTTCTTTCTCAGTACAAAATTTTATATACATGTATATTGAATAAATTGATCTCAGCAGTAAAGAAATTCACTTTTTTTTCTTCTTCAAAATAACCATCTTTATATTGTGATCAGCCTTAATACAACGTTGAAGTATGAGTAGTACCTATGGAAATTTAGTATAATATAACTTTGTTTTTGTCCAATATTTATTTATGACTTAAAGAAAGATGCACTGCTTATGTGTGTGTGGTAGAATCACTGGTGGAAAGCAGTGTGTGAACTTATTTATGCATATTAAAATTCCTATTCATTAGAAAAAAAAATCTGCAGGAAACTTAAGATATGTTTTTAAGATATGTTTAATCTCCTTTTCCCTATCTTTCTTATCCATAACTTAATAAAATTTATGATTTTATAGCCCCCCCCCCCCCCTTGTTTAATTCTTACATTATCCTCTTTTATTTTTAGCTTACCTGAGCTCTATGTGCTCAAAGTGAGCTTTTGTGATCACCATTTGTGCGTCATCTGTTGTCAACAATTTCCTTTAAAAGACATCTTTTCTGAAACCACTGGACAGAATTTGATTAACATTGGCAGGGATGATCCTTGGGTGAACCTTAACAAAAGTTGCTAAAGTAAAATTGATCGATGAAAAACTCTGGTTGCCATGGCATCAGAAAGGAAAAAAAATAAAACTTTAAAAATCATCTTCTTCAAAAATACTGGCCAGATTTCAAAATTTCAAAATGTTCTAGTACAGATGTTCATTGGGTAACCCTCTACTAAGATTGCTAAAATTATTCTGATCTGTAAAAAAGCATGGCCGCCAGGGGTGCGGCTGATTTACCCTATAATGTATCTAGTGAAAACTATAGAGACCTTTTCTCCAAAACTGCTGGCCAAATTTTAGAAATGTTTGGCGCAGGTGTTCCTTTGGTAATTCCCTACAAATGTTGCTAAAATAAACTTGATCTATGTAGAACTTTGGTTACCATGGCAACCTAATAAATATTACCAGGGTTTTTTTTTCTTTTTTCTTTTTTTTTTTTTTTTTTAATTCTTCTCGAAATTTCTTTGCAAGAATTTAATATCATTTAACCAAAATGATCACATCATTATCTTCTACCAAACCTCCTCAAACAAAGGTGATCCCTCAGGCCATTGGAGTAAAATATCATATTTAATTTTGTTTACATTCTAGCATCCACATGTAGTCTTGATCAGAACCAAGGATTATTATGCCTTGTTCCATAATGCTTAACCCTTTCCCTCATATAGACTCATTTTGACGCACTCAATAGGTATCACATAAAGCCTGATCTGCAGAAAACCTTAGTTAAACCTTACCAAATTTAACTATAAAGTCCCCATTTCCAGACCATTGAGGAGCAGCAAACAGCATAAAACCTGATCAGCCTGCGAGTTACTCGCAGGCTGATCTGGTTTTATGTTGTTCGCATAGGTCTTTTCATGGTTTCCTCTATGAGGGAAAGGGTTATGGTTTCCTTAAGAGCAGTGGTACTCAGGTGAGTGATATAGGGCCATCATGGCCCTCTTGTTTTTACTCGCAGTTGTTTATTTTGATTTGTTAATTACTGGTGTAGATGCATGCCCATTTCATTTTCATTTTCCTCCCCTTTTCTACATAGTTGGTTTTAACAAATATGATTTCATCAAGACAATAGATTCACCTTCAAAATTTGTTTAAATATTTATTTAAAAGGAAAAATGGGGTACTGGGGCTTAGGAAATGTTACGGAATGAAATATGGTAGGAGGTTATCTGACAGCTGTGAAGTATTTAATTGGGTGTCACTTTATTCCTTCTCACTTCATACTAACATAGTTGTGTGTGGTAACATCTCAGGAATATATGCTTTTTCAAAGAAGGAATCATTTGATCTGCAGGGCACAGTCAAAATTTATACCATGTTTTTTTAAAAACAATCTATTTACCAAACTAGTTTCATATGAAGATGATTCAAATGAAATAAGAATTTCTCTATAAAGTTATCTGTTGTCCAACTTTAGTTATAATGTTTTTTTCTAATTTGAAACAAAAATGACACCTTCCTTTTATGATGGAAAAATGATTTCCATGTATATCATTAGTAATAAATAAAATGAAAACAAAACAACAAAAGAAGATGTGCAGTCTGTTCCCTGTTTGTGTATCAAATGCATTGTTACACAGACAACTCTTTATTAAATCATCTTGTTTGAGAACCCCCTCTCTTGTTGAAACCTACATTACAAAATATATTTTCCAAATTTCTCCTCTTGAAGTGTAACCAAATTTTCTTCTTTCTTTTGGGACATGTATGTCTTTTTGATCATTTCAATGAACAGTATGATTTTATCCTAATAATGTTAATCTCATCACCAGAGAGGTGGGTTCTGTGCTTCACATAGCAATAAGACCTTTTTTATTCCTTTCATCCTATATGAAAACTTTCATAGAGAAACTTGTTTCAATGTAAAACATACTCAAATCCAATTTTTTTTTTGTTTACATATTTTTCTTTATGTTCTTGGTGACAATTATGTATGAAGACTAAATTATTTTTTAGTGAAATCCCTTTCATTCTATACTGAATCAAGAAAAAAAGAAAATGTTGTGAGATCAATCAAAAAATTAGATTGAAAATAGATTCTTAATTACACAACTTTACAAAAAATTAAAATAAAGTGTCTAAGATTCTTAAAAATTTGGACTCCGATAAGTTGGATTCAAATGAAAAGTTTAATTCATATGAAAATTTTATTCAAGTGAAAATTTGTAATCAAAAGAAAACTGGACTATCTAAAACATTATATGGTTTGCTATTTTTCCTATTTTTTGAACACTATGAAAGTTTTCATTCTCATTAGTAAAATAACATGCCCTCAGAAGGTAGGTAGGTAGGTCTATCCATCTCAGTGCTGTGTTCCTGATTGTCTTAGTGAAAGGTTTGCCTAATGTGTGGGTTCACCTTTATTTACTTGCAAACAGTGGCAAAGACTTGTGGAAAGGCATCAGGAAAGCCGTGAAAGAGGTAACACTTTCTTTTTTATAGCAGACATTAGAATTATATCGTATGAGTTTAATCAAATAGTCTCATTAACATCATTTAGCTCTTATAGCAATGACTGCTTTTACATTTACTGTGTAGATAAGAAACTGGACTAACAAAGTTCAATTTTCTGCTAGTTCCATAAAAAATAAATGTGAAAATCTCGTTACCATGTAGATATATGCCAGAATCCCTTTTAATAGTGTCAACTGCATATCATATGTTTAAAACACTTGAGAATGTGCCAGGTTTTCTAATCCTAGCTTTAAAAAGCTTAAGCCTATAACAAAACTTAAGTTATAATGGAAGCCCTTTAAATCCTGGTGAATCCGTGATCTACTGGTAATATATTATGAAAATAGTCAGTCTGGAAAATTGTATGCCATTATTATACCCCCAGATACAAAGTATATTGGAGTCATGATGGTCGGTCCATCTGTAGACAAGATTTGTCCACCCCATTTCTTTGCTACCTTTGGTCGGATTTAAATCAAACTACACAAGACTGATAAGTACCAAGCCTAGTTGTGCATATCTTTGGCATGTTATGATTGGCTTGATATAAAATGGCTTTATGTTATATTTCTCAAGACTGGTTGACACGGTAACAGTAACTTTGACAAAGCGGTATCTGGGGGTATTCATTATCTTCAATGATGATTCTTGTATTTTCCTTGCTTTGCTGTTTTGCCTATGTTGATGTACTTTTGGGTGTTGTATTGTTTGCAGTCTAAGAAGGTAACAGTGTTTGAATCCCAAAATCACATATGCCCCATTTACACTTTCAAGAGAACCAGATAAAGTCATTCCTTATTCAGCTGTCTTGATGATAACTGATGCAGGAGTAAACATCTGAGAAATTTCCATTCAAGTGTAATTATACCCCCGAAACGAAGTTTGGGGGGGTATATAGGAGTCACCCGGTGGTCGGTCGGTCCAGCGGTCCGTTGCATTATTGGAATTCAATACAACTTCATGCAATGATCAAGCACATGGAGAGGAAGTGCAGTGCACAGGAACCATAACTCCATCTTGACTTATTACAGAGTTATTGCCCTTTGTTACTTTTCCTTGTCCGGAGCATAACTTGAAAAGTACAAGTTGGATTTCAAAACAATTTCATACAATGGTCAACCACAATATGAGGCAGTGCAGTGCACAAGAACCATAACTCTATCTAGAGTAATTACAGAGTTATTGCCCTTTGTATTTTTTCCTTGTCCGGAGTATAACTTGTAACCTTGTCCGGAGTATAAGTTGTAAATACTGATTGGATTTCAAAACAATTTCACAATGGTCAACACAATAGAGGAAGTGCAGTGCACAAGAACCATAACTCTATCTATAGGAATTACAGAGTTATTGCCCTTTGTTACTTTTCCTTGTCCAGAGTATAACTTTTAAACTACTGGTTGGATTTCAAAACAATTTCATACAATGGTCAACCACAATATGAGGAAGTGCAGTGCACAAGAACCATAACTCTATCTATAGGAATTACAGAGTTATTGCCCTTAGTTACTTTTCCTTGTCCGGAGCTTAACTTTAAAACTACTGGTTGGAATTCAAAACAATTTCATACAATGGTAAAGCACAACCTGTGTAACCCGGCCAAAAATCTGGAAAAAAAACTAATGTAAAAATGTCTTTTTCATACTCTTCTTCTTAATCCTAATAACTTCATCATTTCTAAAGGAGTATTGCGGGGGTATTAATCACATTTAGTGATAGTTCTAGTTTTTGCAACCTCAGTGTTATGACTTCCCCCCACCCCCCCAACACAAACACATTTAACCCTTTCCCTTATATAGACTCATTTTGACGCACTCAGTAGGTACCACATAAAGCCTGATCTGCAGAGAACCACAGTTAAACCTTACCAAATTTAATTACAAAATCCTCATTTCCAGACCACTGAGGAGCAGCGAACAGCATAAAACCTGATCAGCCTGCGAGTTACTAGCAGGCTGATCTGGTTTTATGCTGTTCGCATAGGTCTTTTCATGTTTTCCTCTGTGAGGGAAAGGGTTAAGAGGACTTGACTATTTGAGTTTACCATCGCTTTGACAGTATTTCAGTCATATAGAGACGTCTAGCTAATTACAGGTAGAGGAAGACCCCGAATGCACGGAGGAATCCGGGTAGAACCACCAACCTGCCACAAGCCAGTTGGAAGGCTTCCTCACATGAAAATCGGAATGACCCTGCTGGGATTCGAACCCACATGGTGAGGGGCTGAGTGAGTGACATTTAAGAGGGGAGGAGGGTAAATAGATATATAAAGAAGCAGTTACACTAGTTTTGCATCAAGCCCTTGCAGCATTACCACATTGAGGTTGCAAAAATTACCCTTGAATGGAAATTTTTCAGATGTCTACAATCTTGTGATGCAAACTTCTTCTACAGTACTTCACTGCTTCAGTTCTAGTTTTGCATAATCATCCATTGAAAGCCAGAAGGGGCTATCAGCCTTCTTTTTACATATGCTATTAGCCCTTTCTGGCTTTCAATGGACAATATGCATACTTGTAAATGTGTGTTGCATAAATTTTATGCACATCTCTAAAGAAAGAATTATGGCCCCTGATTGGAATTAGAAACCCTTTTCAGCTTTAGTTCTAAGAAAAATGCCATGACAGGGGTTTTCATCACCTTCAGTGATAGTTTTAGTAAATAGTTACAATGGTTTTACACCAAACCCTCATGCATGAAAATCATGACTGAACTTTTTCAAAATTATGGTGAAACTTATGCCATCAAAAATAAAATATAAGTAATTTTTACTGAACCTTTTACTTCATATAGACCATTTTGACTGATTGGCAAACGGGAGCTATCAGCATAGGGTCTTCTCTGTTTGATAATACAAAATTGTAGCTCAGATTCTACACAGTTTGCATGGCAAAGGATGACATGCACCTTTTCCAGTGTAAAGCAGTAAAATTTAATCCCTGCCTTTTCCATTCATAGCTAAGTCAACTGCTTACAAACAGTATCACAGACAAAACAAGTCATATATTTTTGTGTAATTCAGGTCAACCTCCGACTACCTATTATCCCAGTTAAGCTACTGGATAACCTGTAAATCTCTTTGAATACAGGTACATCTACAAACACTGGTCAAGTCCATTGGTCAACCTGTTTCATTCATTTATTTTATCTGCTTGAGCTCCTGATAATTCCAACAAATCAATTACAGTTTTTGGAACCTTATTTCATCGTTAATGCATGCACTTGTAGTAAGTGCTTGTAAAACTTCTATATTACCCATGAACAAAAAGTTGAAAGACTTAACAATTTAAAGATTGATGGATTTTTTTCTTCTTTTAATGGAGATTGTAAGCATCTCATATATTAATATTTATTTCTTTGTATAACTTGAGTAATGTCATATTGTAACTAAAAAAAAATGGATAAATCATTATTAGTCTGTCTGTTTTTATAATTTAAGGAACATGTGCAATATGACTACATTCTCAGTGTTTTTCTACATCTCTTTTCCACTTTTGTCACTTTGAATTACTGGCTTGTTGATCTTCTTTTCTTTTGAAAGCTTGCAGGAATAGAAGAGGCTTTGTTTTATAAGAAAGTTTTTTAGTGTAAATAACAAAAATATAGACCTTGTATCAATAGTCATTCTGGATCAACGTCGTTGAGTAAGGAATGATGGTGTGGTGGGGACTGTGCAATCTGTCACCAGTTATTGATCCAGGGATAAAGTAGTGTGGCTTAATCAGTAAAGACACAATTACAGATTAATTACAAGTGTGTGTGTGTGTACAGGGACCTGGGGTAATGTGCTGGAATGTTGCTGGCGATACACTATGTTAAGGATCTGTTGTCTTGGGTGTTGTTGTTGTTGTTGTTCTGGGTGCCATAAGGTAAACTTGCAAAAATCAACAACAACAAAATCTGTTGTTTTTTTTCTCTTGGGCATATCTTTGGATTACCTATTTTATATATTACATATATCTAATATTTCCTTGAACACTATCTGTATGTTCTTACATTTAAAATGTGATTGAAAGACATTGTAATAGCTGGAACATGTACATGTATGTACACTTGTCTATAAGGTGGTGGATATTGAGAGTAAAGTAATTTGAAAATTTGACTGTATTTATTATATTTAAAATTTTATATTTACCTTCCATATGTTTTTAGATGTTGCAATATATAAAACAGTGTAAGTGTGACATTCAGTATTGACTGTAGCATATTTGATTGTAAATCACCTCTTTGTATCATTGTTGACAACAACCAGAGTGGGATGGTAAATATAAGTGGTAGTTGCGGTAGTTATACTAAGCCTGAAGTAGCTGTCTGTCCTTTGTTAAAGATACCTGTATACAGTTTAGTCTCTTATGTGAAATTCACATATAGGTCATTGTAATTGTACCTAAAAAAGTAAAATAATATATCTTGTCAGCATATAAGGTTTTGTAATGTATATAAATAGATGTTTATTTTCAGTCATTAATTAAATTAATTATCTTTTGTTGTAAATTTCCACATATATGCATTTATTATAGATATAATTTTATACTAAATAACCTTAAATATTTATATTTTAATTATCTATTTCTTGAAAAAGTAAAACAGAACTACATAAAGTGATGTACAGCACCTTCTATTTCCTTAAATTTGACATTTGTCTGTTTGATAACTATAATGTTGGTCAGTTGAGACAAATAATTTGGAATGTCACTCCATGTATATCTGGTTCCTCCTACTTCAGACTAGTGTGACAGATGTGTTACATGCCCTGGGAGCTGTACCCTCAGGATTCCGCCTCTCCACCTTGGGGCAGATGTTCAATACAGGTGAGCCTAAGTTTAAAGACTGTGTTTAAATTTGAGATTCATTGCAATATTTGGCATGTGTATTTCAAGAACAATATTTTAAAACATTTTGTCAAGTTTTGTGAATAAATTGTATAAAACCAGATGTAAGCTTAAAGGCCCATTATGCTTCCAAAAAGCGTGTATATTCATTGGACAGAAAGGCATGATGTGTGCTACAGATTTGTTTCAAGATGCAATCTGTACATACTTGTAGACGACAACATTGCTACAATGCATAGATAAGAAAGAATCTTTTACTTAAGATCACTCAATTGTTTACAAAAATAACTAATTTTCATATTCCGCCTATCTTCGTCAATTTTCCATAGACATTCTGTATGTCTCCATTAATGAATTACGAATGCATAAAATTGATTACGTAGCAGATAAACAAATTTTGATTTGACGACGGTTTTTCATTTTCAAATTATATCTGATTACAGACTGTCTTTGGGAATGTTCGCCATTGCAAAATGTAAACAAAAGAGTATTTTGACATCCATCCAAAATACTAAATTGCTTAATTTGACCAACATTTTCAATACATTTAACTCTTATTTTACAGCATATATTTGTACATAATGTACCATTTGTGTTAGTCTACAGTATGCCAATTATATTATATATTTGTTTTTTTTTCCCTGAAAATTGAATCATTATGAAATATAATGGGTCTTTAAAAAAAGAAATGAGAAAGAAACAAAATTTTAGCCTAAAAAAGAGAAGAGGTTTAAGATATATTTTACTCAACATTTTGTTTGCCTGAGCAAGCATGTCATTTAATTTAACCATTATAATTAATTTAGACTGTTTAACTCTTTACCTCAGAGAGATGTGTAATGTTAGATTTTGGTAAGCAGAGCAGAGCCATAATGTCTATCAGGGTCTCTCTCTTTTTGCATATACAATATTTTAGCTTAGGAAATATCTGTTATTTCATATACCAATCAAGTAGTTCAGTTCATATTCACCAGGCGTATGTTCAGTATGCCAAACCGTATGCCACCAGTCACTAACAGTCAGCTATGGAGTTGTCTTAGGACTATGTGCCATGCTGTTCTCGTGCACATAATGCTGTAGTTAAGTATATGTGAACATCATGGTTTATGACACTAAGACAGTTTCATAGCTGGCTGTAAGCGTGTGGTTGCATACTTTTTAGCATACTGACCACACGCCTGGTCATTTTGTGTATCAATATTTATGAGATAAAGGAAGAAAATCGTACTTACCAGTATTATTGTTAATACAGTTGTTCCTGTCATTATTAATCTGTATTAAGTTAACCCTTTACCTAATTCAAACTCATTTGTAGGGATTGGCAAACAGAGCAGACCCAGATCAGACAGCTTGTAGAAGAAGATGTCTGATCAGGGTCCCTCTGTTTGTCCTACAATACTGTAGCTTTTATTCTACACAGCAAAGAAAAATCCATCGTTTCATATACCATTTAAAATTCATTAGTACATATTCATCAAATCACAAACTTGGACATGAATATTCATGAGGTAAAGGGTTATAATACCCCGCCCAGTTTGTGTATATAAATGTTTCCAACTACAGATCGTAACTACACCATGAGGAACTACCTGACACCCAAACTGAGCCCCTCCAACTTCATTTACAGAGATGTCTTTTTTGACCCAGCGGAAAACAAGGTGATACTTTATTGTGTGACCTGCTGTCAGCCGAAGTGACACATAGGGATCACTTCTGTCATCTGTTTGTTTGTCTGTCACATTTTGTCCGTCACATTTTTTCTGTCATGCTCCTTTCAGCTTGTGAACAGTGATTTTAGTATTTGAATAAACATGAACAGAAAATAATTGTACATGCAGTCAGACCTGACTTAAGTGGTCAGTCAATGGAACAAGAGAAAATGGCTGCTTAACATGGGTGGCCACTTAACAAAGGTTAAATATTTAACAAAATGTTAATTTGATGATATTAAAACTGACTGTTGACCGCTTAACCCTTTCCCTCATAGAGGACACCATGAAAAGACCTATGCGAACAGCATAAAACCAGATCAGCCTGCGAGTAACTCGCAGGCTGATCTGGTTTTATGCTGTTCGCTGCTCCTCAGTGGTCTGGAAATGAGTATTTTGTAATTAAATTTGGTATGGTTTAACTGTGGTTTTCTGCAGATCAGGCTTTATGTGATACCTATTGAGGGCGTCAAAATGAGTCTATATGAGGGAAAGGGTTAATAGAGGTGACCACTAATAAAGGTTCAACTGTATATGTACATGTGTGTTCAAGTGCTTAATAAAAACAATAACTGTAATGTCATTTTTGTGTGAACATTATTGTTTCTTGTAACGTAGTGTGGTTATATATGTGGTTAGACCATATTCATAATTATTTCTGGATATTCTGAAATTTCCTATTTTCACAACTTTATGAATATGAAATAATCTTAAAAGATTGATTGATTTTGCCCCTTCTCTCTGTTAACTCATAGAAGGTTATTTCTTGTGAAATAATATATCATAGTCATTGAACTGTAAATGGATTTTAGTTAATACATGTATTACATTTATATCAAGTTATTTAGATTCATTTTCATACCATTTTGAAAGTAGAACATGTTTAGGAAATAATATTTTCATGAATTATAGATTCGGTCCAAGATTTCTAGAGAACAGCGGATAGTTACTCTGGTCAACTGTAGACAGATACCAGTCCCTGGTGGATGTAAGTATTAGGGGATAGCTATGTTCTTGTCACCAAATGTTTCCAAGTATGAAGGAATAGCTATGTTAATGTAACCTATTGTTTCCAAATGTAAAGGGATAGCTATGTTTTTGTCACCAAATGTTTCCAAGTATGAAGGAATAGCTATGTTAATGTAACCAATTGTTTCCAAATGTAAAGGGATAGCTATGTTCTTGTCACCAAATGTTTCCAAGTATGAAGGAATAGCTGTGTTACTGTCACCAATTGTTTCTAAGTGTAAAACAATAGCTATGTTTTTGTCACCAAAAATGTCAAAATTTGAAGGAATACTTTGTTATTGTACCAGTAATTTCCAAATATAAAGGAATCCTATTATCACCAAAAATTTTCCAGTATGTTGGGGTACCCATAATCTTATCACCAAGATGAATGCATGTTACTGTCATCAAGAGTTTCCAAGTTGGATGGGGGTAGCTATGTTTTTGTCAACTAGAAAGGATAACTATGTTCCTGTCACCATTAGTTTCCAAGTATGAAAGGAATGCTTGTCACCATAAATTTCCAAATATTGATTTTGTTCAGTTCATATTCTGATAATATGCTTTAGTTATATTTCAACCATAAACCAGCAACAAAAATGTATTGGGTATAGGGGCTGTAGATATTGCATAGGACACTGGTTATTCATAATGTTAATAATTTACTCATAATTTGATCATTCGAATGTAGCACTTTTTTGTTATGAAAATATGTAAGCTCATATAAAATGAATGTAGATTGAATGTATGAAACATTATAATCCTATTGTACGTCAAATGGGAACATACATAACTGTGATTCCAAAGGGTCTGAGTTTGAATCCCATTAGGAGCAAGGATTTTTTGCCTTCATTGCCTTCCCAGGTGACAAATATTGTCCCAACCCAGAAATCATCAAGAAGGATAAATGTAGTTAACCCTTTCCCTCATATAGACTCATTTTGATGCACCCAATAGGTACCACATAAAGCCTGATCTGCAGAAAGGCAAACTCAAACCTTACCAAATTTAATTGTAAAATCCTCATTACCAGACCACTGAGGAGCAGCGAACAGCATAAAACCTGATCAGCCTGCGAGTTACTCGCAGGCTGATCTGGTTTTATGCTGTTCGCATAGGTCTTTTCATGGTGTCCTCTATGAGGGAAAGGGTTAAAATAACATGTTTCCTAACTGACATAAAAGGAATATTTTCGAATAAGTAATTACTTTATAAGATGACATTGGATTTGGTAATATAGAAAAGTCAAACTAAGTTAAAGAATTATTTTGTTTTCTGTACTTTAGATAAAACTATTAAAACTGAGGACCTACAATAATGTATAGAACCTCTTAAAGTGAATTTTCACTTGCTTAATGAAACACACAAGTCCCCTTCTTTGAGTCTTGTATAGACAACAAGGCCTTTTTTCAAAACAAAAATTATACCACATAGAAGAATGTAAATGAAGGCAATTTCATTGATTAAAGGTTTTGATGTAGTGTCTTTAGGTTAAACTTATCCCTCTTGATGGTTCCAGGTTTGTACAAGTACTTTGCTCCTTGGAAGGTCAAAGAATTTCTACAATGAGGGAACCTTCATGAGAGATTGGTGTCTTTAAGCTGCCCTTAAATGTTATATGTGTATTTATTAAGAAGTGGTTACAATAAAAAATTTAGTTTTAACTTACTTATGTTGATTGGGAAACAAGTTCTTACAACTTACACTGATCCATCTTGACGGTTCTGGGTTGGACCAGTGCTTTGTGCCTGAGAAGGTCATGAAAATTCTTTGCCCCCAATGGGGCTTGAACCCATAAGCTTTGTATCTACCACTGGACCACTGTACCATCCCACAGTTAATACTAGTATGCACTTCAAACTCATTCTCTTACTGTTTTCTTTTTTGCAGCTCTTGAGGTCACAAGTAGACATGTCCGAATGTGTCTCTTTGATGGACAGAATGTAAGATGATTTTTAATTTGGTAAAGTGTTTATTGAAATGTGATTAAGAGAACAGAAGCTATCAATTTAAGCGATGATTAAAGTGTCTCAGAAAAAGATGTTTTATTATAGATGTTGAAATTACGATCATTTCTGTATTATTTCATTGATTACATTACAATTGATGAGTTTCATCATTGCAGTATTTTTCAACTAAGACTTAAGAACTAGAGGAAATCAGTTAATGGTTCTTTCTTTTTTAAGTACTTGGTTTATGTTTTTACCAGTACTCAAAATGCAAAGTAAGTTTCCTGATAGGAGACTTGATACAATTAACCAGCCCAGGTGGCCAAGTCGTCTAGAGTGTCAGCCTTGGAATCTGGAGGTCATGGGTTTGATCCCCGGCTGTGACATACCAAAGTTGTATAAAATAGGTTTGGGACTGGTATAGCTCCCTTGTTTGGTGCACAACATGATTATAAGGGTAGCTCCAGGACTGGTTTGCCTGGTGTCAGGATAATGTGACTGGGAGTGGTATCATGCTACATGTCTATTGTGTGATACTGCCGTGTGGCAGCACAATATCTGTCTCAAGTAGACATAGTCTCTAAATGACTGAAATACTGTTGGCAGGATGTTAAACCCAATAAAACAAACAAAACATAGATGAATATGCTGACAGTTATATAGTGTAAGACAAAGAGATGGTCTTTATCCACAGGTACTCAGCAACATCCACACAGTGAGGGTAGCCTCAGTAGACAAGGAACAGAGGACCTGGTCCTTTAGTACAAGGGTATGTGTCAGAGAGCCAGAAATATAAAAGTCATGCTTCAACAATTTTGATAGGCCTGTTTAAGCCATTGTGGTCTGTATATGCAATCCATTATAATATTACTTTTTCCCTGGTCTTATCCAAGATATTGTGTTAATTGGACTGTATAGTTATTATGTAACAGCAAATATAATAGATTTTAAGGGCTGTGGTTTGTAGAATTTTAGTCTTAAAAAAGATATTGTACAGGTAATTAATCACATGTTTCGATAGAAAGAAGCATGAGTGGTCTTAGATAGTGATTTCATGTGTACAGGTTTAAAGTATCTGTATTTATTAGGTTGGAGACTTGATGGACACATACCAACATGCTGAAATGTTCCTCCGTTCCAATGCTTCCCATCCCAACATTGGTGAGTATATGTGTGCGTGTATGAAATTGACCATTTTAGCCTGAATTTGCGGAGTATGTCAAGCTATTCTACTCACCCTGACATTGGCATCAGTAATGAGATTGACTTGACACTTCAAATAGGTATTCAGGGTCATCACACCATCAAGTTAGATAACCCTTGACCAAATTTATTGTAAGTAATGGCCCATTTTGAACTTTGAAATATTGGTTAAGTTTTTTTGCATGCAGTTAAATTTGAATTACTATACTAGGATGCATACATCTTAGTGACTTACAATGCATATTGATTTAAATACTTCACTGAGGTCTTCATGAGCATTAAGCAAAAAAGTAAGATAACTTTTGATCAAATTTAATACAAATTATGGAACTTTTTGGACTAATACAACCTAGCAGTAGGATAGTCAAGTGCACTGTCTTACAGACTACTCTTGATGGATTTATTATATCTTTTTCAATTTACCGTTCTATTTGAAGACAGATTGTCATGCTAACATGTTGAAGAGTATATGCATATGTCTAGAAAAGTTGAGGTAATTTAGTATTATGAATCATAATAGTGATATCCAACGACAATGCACTTGTGATATAATCAGCTTTGTCTGAAATGTTTCAAATAATTGTGGCCAACCCAACCACAAACCTCAGATCTCTACAAATAGGGCTATACAAATGTTTTTATAAGATGATTTTACCTGATTGGTTACCATACAATATTAGAGAAGGATTTGATAAAACTTCCAGCTGGATAGTAAAAAAACATTTGATTTTGAAAGCTGACCAGCAGTCAGTTTTAGATCTTAACCCTTTCCCTCATATATACTCATTTTGACGCCCTCAATAGGTATCACATAAAGCCTGATCTGCAGAAAACCACAGTTAACCTTTACCAAATTTAATTACAAAATACCCATTTCCAGACCACTGACGAGCAGCGAACAGCATAAAACCTGATCTAACTCGCAGGCTAATCTGGTTTTATGCTGTTCGCATAGGTCTTTTCATGGTGTCCTCTATGAGGGAAAGGGTTAATCACTCAGTTGTAATGACACTGTGTTTCCCTTTTTTCCAGGTATTTTGTTTGAACTGTGTGCTTCATATCTGAGAACGGTAAGTACTGTTATTGTGACATGCCTATGGATATGTTACTGCTTTGTTAGTATATGGTATGTTTCATTGTTGTTTTGTAAAGTTTCAATGGAAATAATGGTGTATTGCTTACCCTTTTTAGCTCACATGAGCACAACGTGCTCAAGGTGAGCTTTTCTGATCGCCTTTTGTCCGGCGTCCGTCGTCCGTCGTCCGTGCGTCCGTCCGTGCGTCCGGCGTCAACAATTGCTTCAAACAACATCTCCTCCTAAACGGCTTGGCCAATTTGAAAAATATTTTGCAGGAATGTTCCTTGGATGAAGCTCTACTAAAGTTGTATAAATGGTTCTGGTCCATCGCATAATTAGGTCACAGGAGCTAAAAATAGATTTTAAAAATGAAAATTTAAAAAATCTTCTTCTCTGAAACCACAAGGCCTAGCCTTTTGATTTTTGGTATGTAGCATGATCTTATGACTCTCTACCAGGATTGTACAAATCATAGCCCTATGGTGATAAATGACCCCGCACCAGGGGTCACTTGTTTTACATAGAGTTATATAGAAAAATGTTAAAAAATCTTCTTCTATGAATCCATAAGGCCTAGAGCTTAGATATTTGGTATGAAGCATCATCTTATGGGCCACTACCAAGATTGTACAAATCATAGCCCTATGGTGATAAATGACCCCGCACCAGGGGTCACTTGTTTTACATAGAGTTATATAAAATCTTCTTCTATGAATCCATAAGGCCTAGAGCTTAGATATTTGGTATGTAGCATCATCTTATGGGCCACTACCAAGATTGTACAAATCATAGCCCAATGGTGATAAATGACCCCACACCAGGGGTCACTTGTTTTACATAGAGTTAAATAGGAAAATCTTAAAAAATCTTCTTCTATGAATCAATAAGGCCTAGAGCTAAGATTTTTGGTATGTAGTGGCATCTAATGGTTCATTACAAAGATTTTCAAAGTCTTGGCCCTGCGGTGATAAATGACCCTGCGCCCAAGTCTTCTCTGAAACCATATGGCACATTGCTTAGGTATTTGGTGTGTAGTATTGTCAGGGGTAAAATGTTTTAGATTAAGTTATATCAGAATCCTTGTCTGTTTAAAAACCTTGACATCAGTTGAAGCAATGGTACTCAGGTGAGCGATTCAGGGCCATCATGGCCCTCTTGTTGATAATATTTTAAGATAATTTGATGTCACACTTGCTATAAAAGATTTGAGTTGCTATAGATAAGCAGAATAATGGTAAATCAAGTCGATAAAGGGTTTATTGTTCACAAATTTAAAGAAATAATGCTGATATCTCAAATAATGCTAAGTGTTTACTAATGGCAAAGATTTGAAGCAAAATCAGTATTTTTTACCCTATATTCCATACAGACTCATTTTGACACATTGATAAACAGTGCAGACCCAGATCCTGGAAGGAGCTGTCTGATCAGGGTCTCCTATTTGCTCATACAGTTTTGAAGCTCAGATATTACACAGTCTGCTCAGCAAAGAAAAATCCACTGTTTTAGAAAAGTATACCATTGAAAGATTCGTCAAGTCATAGTGTTTTTCATATATATTTAGGATGTAAAGGGTTAAGTCGCACAAAGTTCTTGTTAAAGACTTGTATGCTTTTAAACACACTCCTATGTAAAACACACACAGAAAACCAAAGAGAAGGGAGAGTTCAGCTGTGGCTGGGCACATCTACCCTTGGAGGATAAGGAGACTGGCCTGCCAATACAGAACAAGTAAGTTGACTAACAATATAAGCTGCTTTGCTTGTGCAAATTTATAAATATACAGTCGGATCTTGGTTATCCAAATATGCGTTATCCGAAGCCTGCCCTTTATCCATACCTAACCTTCCGTCTCAATTTTTTCCTTATATAAGTTCTTATGAAATACAACCCTTCATTTGCTTGGTTTATTCAAACATAACCCTTTATCTGAAGAAAAGTTGGGCCCCTAACGTACAGTTTAATCACCTGTTCACACCTCTTATCCAAACCTGTCTGCCATGTGCTGATTGACTATTGTGTTTTCACACCTTACTTGTCACGTGCCTTCAACGTAATATCACAGACAGCGTTATATCTCACATGTAGACCCTAAAGTCCCTAAATGACTGAAATACTGTTGGAACTGATAGGAAGGTAAACCCAAAACAAACAAAAACATCAACTTATGATGAATTCCTTATGAGTTATGCCATAATGGATACTTGATGTATATGTGTATACAGATCTGCCTGTATGCATAAGTTGATTTTAGATTGCTCTAATTGTTCATTTCATTTGAATAAAGATTTACCGGTATATTTCTGTATAAAACATGTAATTAAGTATTGCAAGTTTGGCTTTAACCCTTTCCCTCATAGAGGACACCATGAAAAGACCTATGCGAATAACATAAAACCAGATCAGCCTGCGAGTCACTCGCAGGCTGATCAGGTTTTATGCTGTTTCAGGGTCTGGAAATGAGGATTTTGTAATTAAATTTGGTAGGTTTAACTGTGGTTTTCTGCAGATCAGGCTTTATGTGGTACCTGTTGAGTGCATCAAAATGAGTCTATATGAGGGAAAGGGTTAAGAAAGTGTAGATTTTTAGCATATTACATTAAGCATATGAATATCTTTCTATTCAGATGGACTAAGCTTAGTATGGGTAGATCTGCCATTACAAAATATGTCTTGATTGCTTAAAAATGAATGGAAATATATTGTAATGGTCCATTATTTTTTTTTTCTCACTGATGAAGGATACTTTTACAGATCCTATGACCTGTGTGTGAATGGAGGGACCCCATATGAGAAGGGTGTTGAGGTTGACCCCAGTATCAGCAGGAGAAGTAAGTGCACATGCACCCACACCCCTATTTGGTGGGGGATGCCTCTTGCTTGCTTGATAACTGGACATGCTCTTTCTTCTGTCTCTGTGGGGAGCCTGCACAAACATATCTTTTAGCTTCTTTTTTTTCTATTTTCAGTACCAGAACACTTTTCAAGCTCAAAAGCAGGAAGCTCATTATAGAAACTGATCATTATAGAAACTTCTGCCATTTTAATGGTCATGCTTTTCTCTTGTGTATCTCTTCTTCTGCTCTGAGTTGACCACGCTGTAATTTCAACATGTGTGGAGATTATGAAATATCTTGCTTAATTAGATATGTCACCCATTCATCTCTCTTTATATCTTATGTCACCAGAAATTTTATCATTTCACTTATATGCTTGTACATGAATTGGCTTTAGTGTCATAGTTGCTGCTTGCAAATTTTCCGTAACTTTGTATTGAAATGACAATATTCAAACTTCAGTCGTATTTAAACATATCTTAGCGGCTTCTCAGTAGTTTTACATGTCACACCAATCATTAATAATGCTGATTCTTCACTCACTCTTTTTTTAATTATTTCATATAAATTAGATAAAAGAACCCACTTTAGCATAAGCAGCAAAAGCATTTATTTACAGTTGACGAAATATTTGACAGAGACCAATCTTTTATACATACATATTAAAGCAGCTTGTTCACAGATGATCTGTAGAAATTAATAAAATGGTAGAAATTTAAAAAAGTATTCTCTTCTCTCCCTGGTTAATGTTGGTGAAGGCACATTATATGGTAAAATGCTATTTTCGTAAACCCCAACATCGGCGAATTCAGTTAAATACAGAATACGGTATCCCTGAAGCAGGTGCTTGCAGTACTACATGGCATTTTCAACAGTTTGGGGTAGTGTAATTAGCCAAGTGATGAAAATTGAAAATCTAAATTCTAAAATTTTATAATTCTGAATATAGTCTCAACACCGTCTGTGAGAGTATTGCTTGTGATGGGAAATCCACCCATTTTTCACAATCAATGATAGTTGCATTTGGTGACCATGCATCTGTAGATGGGTATTGATAGATGCTATACAGGCATATAGTTGAAAATTAAATTTTTAGTCAAATGACCATCTGTGAAGGAGCTGCTTTAAGTCATAGGTATACATGTACATACAAATGATATCCACTAATACTGTAAGGACTCTTTCAGAAGGGGGAGGTAAGTAGTGCTCCACGAAAGTTGTGAGGTCATCCTAACTCACCTGCACTGACCTCCTCCTCACATGATATGGGCTCTGTTCAGTGAGACCAGCGATGCAAATTGTTTGCATCCCGACACAAAACTTGTGTATCATGCACAATTATTACAGTTATATCCATTTTAACAGCCACCTGGCCCCATGTTCTCAAAAATACTTAAGTACAATTTCAGGCTCAGATTTGAGTATCATACTCAAATCCCTTTTTAAACTAATAGGCACAATTTTGAGTATGGAAATCATACTCTCCGATAAGTACCATTTTTATTTTCGAGACTGTTTTAAGTGGAAATTCTGAAAAAAAGTAATTAACCCTATACTTCATAAAGATGCATTTTGACACAATGACAGAGTAGACTCAAGGTGTGTCCTCTGTTTGCTTTTACACTTTTTTAGCTTAGATTATACACAATCTGTAAGACAAGTTGGATTGTATGCTAATGGCAAACAGTATCTAATGATAACAGGTCACATTTTTAATCTAACAAGTTAGTAAATATTATATTTAGACTAAACTACAGCTCTGAATAAAAATCTTGAGTAAATGCAGAGTTTTCTTTCTTTTCCATATTAGTATGCTTGTAAAATTCACATTCTCTGCCAAGTGTTTAATATAAATGAAATTAAACATGTTAGATACTTTTGATACTGGTAATCTGTAATGCATGTTTTCTTACTGCTCAAATCAAAAGGTCAATCAATTGCATACACTATAGAAATGATGCTGTACTGTTTCTATTTCATGCAAGATACAGTCATGCAAATGTGACTGATCAAAGTTAAATGTCTAGTATTTGAATGTTTTTTATTTTTTAGTTTCATTTCTATGCAATTCCATGTAGCTAATTAAGGCAATGATTAGATGCAGATGTAAAGATGTGTTTACATGTTTGTAGAGCTTGCAGTAAGCTATATACTGTTGACATTCAGTTCTAACAAGAAATATGCTATATAAACATAGAGGGAGTGTGGTGTGTATTAATATATACACTCTTCAAAGATGAAACATATGATGTCATGAACTGAATCATAAAAAAATAAACTGACACATTTGTATTCTTTTTAAAATTTTGCAGTCTAGTAAAGGTGTAAGGATGGAGTTTCCCTTTGCTAGCTTCATGCTATATTGCAGAATAATGCCTTGGGTTGCTTTCAGATACTTTTTAATTAATCACTTAATCCTTTCCCTCATAGAGGACACCATGAAAAGACCTATGCGAACAGCATAAAACCAGATCAGCCTGCGAGTAACTCGCAGGCTGATCAGGTTTTATGCTGTTCGCTGCTCCTCAGTGGTCTGGAAATGAGGATTTTGTAATTAAATTTGGTAGGTTTAACTGGTTTTCTGCAGATCAGGTTTTGTGTGATACCTATTGAGGGCATCAAAATGAGTCTATATGAGGGAAAGGGTTAGCCTATGGTGCACCTGAACTTAACTCTGTGCATTATTTGGCAATATTTCACTCAAAACAAAACTCTATTTATAATTGTCACGGTTTCTGTCCACATATGTATTATATGCATGTGTCTATCCATGTATATTGGGTCCATAAGGTTACAGGCCTTGTAGGGTTATACATTTGTATATCTGACTACAATGATTGGAGAATGGTATATTAGATTGAAGTCTGTTGCTGTATGTTTGACACTCCAAGAATAGACATCAAAATCTTGTTTGTTTTGTATATTTTGCTATGCTTTGCCTGGATTTTAAAATCACTTTGAAATCTGTTGTATCATTCTGTATTTCAAAGTTGAGGTCTCAAATAGAGGTCAAATTTCTAAATATGACCTTGTTTGGGCTATATATTTGTCATTTCTTGGAATAATTTAGCACAGTTTCCCCATATAATGCTTTGTTGTACTTCTTAGAAAAATAACACTTACATACAATAGCTTAAAGTCAAGGTCTTTTTGCTATGCTTTGCCTGGATTTTAAAATCACTTTGAAATCTGTTGTATCATTCTATATTTCAAAGTTGAGATCTCAAATAGAGGTCAAATTTCTAAATATGACCTTGTTTGGGCTATATATTTGTCATTTCTTGGAATAATTTAGCACAGTTTCCCCATATAATGCTTTGTTGTACTTCATAGAAAAACAACACTCACATACAATAGCTTAAGGTCAAGGTCTTTTTGTAGTGAAAAGTAAAAAAAGGGAAGAGTAAAAACACATGTATATCTTATTCATGTTATTTAAAATTTAGTATTGTCATGTAATCAGGATTTTGTCTATCCATAAGCCTGTTTGTTTATATATTTGTCCATCAAGTTGTGAGTACACAAGATTCTGTCAATTCTATGCTACAGTATTGTGTTTCTGTAGTTTGAACTTGATGTTTTGAAGGTGTCATAGCTATTGTGCTATTTGTCAGAAATTCAATGACCTTGACCTCAATAGAAAAATAGTTTTGCCTTTTGAATTGGCATTACACATGGTGTTGGAATAAATGAAGGTATACACTATAGCTGTACTTTAGGGTCGTCATTGTCTTGTAGATAGATATAATAAATGCTCTTTCACTGTATGTCATTGTACTGGTATTTTATAAAGTGAATGTTTTCTTTCTTTTTTTTTTTTTGTTTCTTGTCAGGGTTCCTACTGAGTTATGTAATTTGGGGACACAAATGCTGTTTTTAGCTCACATGAGCACAACGTGCTCAAGGTGAGCTTTTCTGATCGCCTTTTGTCCGGCGTCCGGCGTCCGTGCGTGCGTCCGGCGTCAACAATTGCTTCAAACAACATCTCCTCCTAAATGGCTTGGCCAATTTGAAAAATATTTTGCAGGAATGTTCCTTGGATGAAGCTCTACTAAAGTTGTATAAATGGTTCTGGTCCATTGCATAATTAGGTCACAGGAGCTAAAAATAGATTTTAAAAATGCAAACTTTGAAAATCTTCTTCTGCAAAACTGCAAGGCCTAGAGCTTAGATATTTGGTATGTAGCATCATCTTATGGGCCACTACCAAGATTGTACAAATCATAGCCCTATGGTGATAAATGACCCCGCACCAGGGGTCACTTGTTTTACATAGAGTTATATAGGAAAATCTTAAAAAATCTTCTTCTATGAATCCATAAGGCCTAGAGATTAGATATTTGGTATGTAGCATCATCTTATGGGCCACTACCAAGATTGTACAAATCATAGCCCTATGATGATAAATGACCCCGCACCAGGGGTCACTTGTTTTACATAGAGTTATATAGGAAAATCTTAAAAAATCTTCTTCCATGAATGCATAAGGCCTAGAGCTTAGATATTTGGTATGAAGCATCATCTTATGGGCCACTACCAAGATTGTACAAATCATAGCCCTATGGTAATAAATGACCCCGCACCAGGGGTCACTTGTTTTACATAGAGTTATATAGGAAAACCTTAAAAAATCTTTTTCTATGAATCCATAAGGCCTAGAGGTTAGATATTTGGTATGTAGCATCATCTTATGGGCCACTACCAAGATTGTACAAATCATAGCCCTAAGGTGATAAATGACCCAGCACCAGGGGTCACTTGTTTTACATAGAGTTATATAGGAAAATTTTAAAAAATCTTCTTCCATGAATGCATAAGGCCTAGAGCTTAGATATTTGGTATGAAGCATCATCTTATAGGCCACTACCAAGATTGTACAAATCATAGCCCTATGGTGATAAATGACCCCGCACCAGGGGTCACTTGTTTTACACAGAGTTATATAGGAAAATCTTAAAAAATCTTCTTCTATGAATCCATTAGGCCTAGAGCTTAGATATTTGGTATGTAGCATCATCTTATGGGCCACTACCAAGATTTTCAAAGTCTTGGCCCTAGGTGTAAATACCCTGGCCCAAGTCTTCTGAAACCATATGGCCCATTGCTTAGATATTTGGTGTGTAGTATTGTCAGGGGTAAAATGTTTTAGATTAAGTTATATCAGAATCCTTGTCTGTTTAAAAACCTTGACATCAGTTGAAGCAATGGTACTCAGGTGAGCGATTCAGGGCCATCATGGCCCTCTTGTTTCCTTAACTCTGGAGTCTGTACCCCTTCATATAGAGAATTCCTACAATTTTGTGGTTCATGGCCAATTGGGGTTGGGTGGGGGGGGGGGGGGGTAAAAATTCTAGAGGATTAATGGCAAACTGCTTGCTTTGTGGTTGGTGGTGGGGTGGGGGGGAACCTTGAGCTGTAGGTTTTGAAGGGTGCTAAATGATTTATGTTCAATAAAAATGAAGCTTTAGGTTATAAATTGGTCAATGTTTTGTTGTTAATTGAATTTTCAGCAATTCCAGTGTGTGTATATATATATATATATATAAGAGAGAGAGAGAGAGAGAGAGAGAGTATTTTTTTCTAGTAGTCTGTTAAGATGTGTGTTTTAGTCTGATGGCATAGATATAGATAGTATATACTTTAATATAATCAAAACTGAACTCAAGAAACAGTGATTTGACATACAGAAGAAATGGATCAGAACTGCGTTTGATTACAGTAAGGAATAAACATATAGATTATTTAGTAGATATGGATATCCTAATGTTCCTGTTTTGGATTTTCAGCAAGTACCAATGCCTTCATGTCACTTATTTCTGGTAACAAACAACCACGACTGACAGTCAAGTTGGCTGTACCAAAGAGGGAGCAAAAAGAAATGCTAGAGTGAGTACTCTGTATTCTGTATTAGTTATGTTAGCAGTAAAGTTTATCTGGATTGTTTTGGCAAATTTTCATTGTGCTATGCCTGATATTTGAAGGTGCAGCATAATTCTAAAATGTACCACAAATTGTATACATGCATATAGTATGTGTATCAAAATAGCATTACTATCAGTAATAACAAATCAGCACATGCTTACCATTTTAAGCTACAGTTAGAGGGAAATATGAATTTAACACTGCAAATCTGCTATACTGTAACTTAAAAACATAAAATTAGGTTTAACTTTTTTATTAAGAAGAACAACATAAATTGTGAGAAAAAAATGACTGAACTTTCTGTTGTTTGCTGCTGCTGCTGTTGCTGCTGATGATGATGGTTTGGTATTGTATTTCAGCCAACTGCCAGAGACCCTGCTTGGTAACACATCACTACTCCAGATGTACAGTTTCCACAGACAGATCCTGGCTGACACCCTCCTCAGGGACAGGCTAGATCTTGAGTCCACAGGTACCAGGATAGAAGAATCAGTATTGTCTAAAATAAGATCCATAGTTATCAAACAAGACTGATTACCAAGCTTGATCACGGGCATATCTGTCCATTTGATATTATGCTTGTGTGTATATATCAAGATAAAAGGGTGAGAAATGTAAAATATGAAATGGGGAAAATGCAATGATAATAAATGGCTGATCAGATTAATCTGTAAACTTATCCACAATTCAGGCTCTTGAAATAATTTTAACTGGCTTTCCACCTCACCTTCGGTACACTTTCCAGATACGCTCTTGAAGGTTAATCTATAAAACCAGCCTGTAATAGTAGCTAATGTTACCATTTGCATCCCTGTTGTATCATAACATATAGAATGCAAGCAGGGGACCAACTTCCTACCATTGGTGAGGGATGTCCTTAACTGATTGCATGGCTGAGTAAGGAGGCTTTGATTTACAATATTTTGTATTTATAGGACCAGACTTTTCTAACCAGATAGTGATGCTAACAGACAGTAAGATTTGAACAATTAAGGAGAATCCAAATTTGAGATTATTGAATATCTTGTTGAATATATTTAAAGTAAGCTACACTGTAACAGATTATATTATATACTGTTTATTGCATTTAATGAAAATACCATATGAAATTTATATGTAAAAAAAAATACAAAATTTATTAATAAATCTAATTCAAATAGAAACTTAACTTTCCACAAGCACTGTTTTACATTAAATGCAACACTAACTTGTAACAAATTGGAGAACATGCCATTTACATTAAACACATTTAAATTGATATACAGTATCTTTGATTTATTGAATGATTTCTGATCATAAGGTTTTAATTAATGGGGATGAATAAAGATAAAAAGTTAGATCATATTTAATAATACTTTCACCTTCCGTCTGTGTATTCTTTTTTTCTGAATTAAATTGCTTTTAGCTAAAATATTATTTAGCTTAAAATATTTATCGTGTACGGTATGGTGGTATGAAGTGGTTACCCGACTCTTCCGATCATGACATCTCATTATAGTAAATTACTCAGCAGACGATATCCCTTGTTTATCAAGTCATTTTCGGTGTGAAAATTGCAATTCATTTGCAATTTATCGCTAGCTGAGGTGTACTTTCTATGATGTGTCAATATGATGAGTTTTATTAAGATTTAAATGATTGGTAAACAGTTGATCTAATTATCATTTATTGTTTACACTTCCGGTAAGTAAGGATTAGCTATTCTCCGGGACCTTTTTTTATCCATGATAAGATTTACGTCTTTATTACAGTGTACCATCCTAACCTTACTCATTCTAGCTTTAGTATTGCCTTGATAGCTGCTAATTACCCGACGATAATTGTTTCAACTGATAGAGTGTCCAATCTGCTACCTGTCTGAATTATGCAATTTGATTGGATAAGGACGATCACACATTGCTTGTGGCTGTGTACAGCACACTGGTCAGGATTGATACTAACACATGTTCTTACGTAATCTTCCTAATGCTGTATCATAGCTCGGTAATAAAATGGATTATACTGAGTTCAAAGGGAAACCAGTTTGATTTAAGTCAGACCGGGAGATTTTCACCTCCCGGCGGGAGATCGGGAGACAAGTCGAAATCCCGGGAGATTTAATCTCCCGCCGGGAGATATGGCATGTATGCTACAGTGGTAAAAGGTGTATAGGTAGATATTTGGTTTGTTGCGACCTTAGATTAATAATATTTGCTTTTTCTCTATCCAGAATTAATCCACAGTCCTTGTCTGGTGACATTCCCAAAAATAGCAGATCAACATGACATGATGAAACTACTAAGGGTAGGTACATTTGCTGCTTTCTTTTATTTATTTTTGTATTTTGTTTATCTAAGGAAGGGGTTAGTAGTCCAGGTGTCCCGAGTGCCCACCCCAGGAGTGTCTGATCCATGGTCATATTTTGTCTTGTTTTTGTGTCACCTGTTGTAAGCAGAGGTGACACATAGGGATCACTTTTTAGTTTTCTGTCTGTCCGTCACACTTTTTCCATCACACTTCAGCAGGTGACACGTGTTCTAGAGAAAACTCTTGTTTATTAATTTATATGGAGCTGAGCATGATAAGGTAGTTCTAGACTATGTTAATCTGATGTCAGAATAATATCGTAATGTGATATTGATAACCCAGCTTCACAAAGTGAAGATAAAGTGAAAACTATCCATAAAGACACCTGTTCGTAACAACATCCTGTATTATCTGACACTTTTCATTGGTCCCATCGTGTTTGTTTTTTCAAAGCCTGTTTAAATAACCTGACCATAAGGACACCTGTCTTACCTGTAATCCAACTTACGATTTGACCCCGTTAGTAATCATTGCACTGTGATTACATTGCTTTATTCGACACATCTGCAAACCATTACTTTTCGGTCTTCAAGCAAATACAATCAATTATGTTATTGTTAATTAACTTTGATGATAAACATTGCCCATGTGTTTTTGTTTACACATTTATACACGTATTTAAACATTATTTTCCGAATCATTTAAGGCTTAATGTCAAATATAGTTTATTTTAAAGTTAAGGTCTATAATGACCTGCCTTATCCGACAACCTGTCTTATCCGACATTGTCAGTTGGTCCCAGTGGGTGTCAGATAAGACAGGTTTTACTATACATACTAGACATTATCCCCTATACATAATTTTAGCTCTTGAGAAATAGCAGTGAATTGTCCTGAGTGGTTAGAATGCCTGCTTCAAAATCAGGAGGTTATGGGTGCGATCTCTGGCCGAGACATACCGGTACTAAAGTCGTTAAAATGGTACTGGAATAGCTCCTGTGCTTGGCACCAAGCATATAAGGGTAGTTTCAGGACTGGTTGTCCTGGTGTCAGAATAATGTGACTGAGTGTGTATCATTCCACCTGTCTGTGGCTTGATACTGCAGTGTGGCAGCACTAAATCTGTCTCAAATAGACATTGTCTCCAAATGACTGAAGTACTATCAGTGGGATGTTAAATCCAACTAACAAACAGCAATTAAACTAAGCACACTGTCACCTATTTATTATACACCTGCTTTGGTGGGGGATTTATAGGTAAGGAATCCTGATTTTCACATCCCATCATGTCCCACCGTCCTACATTCACATGAAGACAGGGTTGAATCCTGGGGTATTACTCACCTTTAGTGATACTTCTAGTTGGCAGATGGTCTATTACCAATGAAAGGCACATATTTCACTGAAGTTTTTCAAGAGTTATGGCTCCTTTCCACTCAAGAATTTTGTGTATTGGATTGTTTTTTAACCAGGTTTTCAAGGAAAAACCTTTTTATTAAAATGGAGTACTTTATTGGGTGGTCTGGTGTCAAACAGATCCTTTCCATAAAATATCTCCTGTTAGAGATACAGTTTTCATACTTGGTAGGTAAATACCTAATGGGAAGAAGAAGATTGATTTTCAGGATGATTTGGTCATGGTTAAGGTCACTGTTACTTAACCCTTTCCCTCATAGAGGAAACCATAAAAAGACCTATGCGAACAGCATAAAACCAGATCAGCCTGCGAGTAACTCGCAGGCTGATCAGGTTTTATGCTGTTCGCTGCTCCTCAGTGGTCTGGAAATGAGGATTTTGTAATTAAATTTGGTAAGAATTAACTGTGGTTTTCTGCAGATCAGGCTTTATGTGGTACCTATTGAGTGCGTCAAAATGAGTCTATATGAGGGAAAGGGTTAAAATAGGTTTTTGTCAAACTACTTCTTTGTGAGGTATGATGATAAGATTTAGTTGATAGACACCTTTTGGGTAGAAAAAGATTGGGATTGATTTTCAGGTCAAAAGGGTCAAGGTCACTGTTACTAAAATAGTTTTGCTTGCCTGGGGTAACACCTGAAACTTGTTTTGTGTCATTTGACTGTTATATTGTTGTGTCAGGGCAAGAAATAGTTGGGTTATTAGATGCCATCTGTGGAAGCTTGAGCTGATTAAGATTAAATCAGTTAAATTACCAATTTGTTTACATTAACCCTTTCCCTCATATAGACTCATTTTGACGCACTCAATAGGTACCACATAAAGCCTGATCTGCAGAAAACCACAGTTAAACCTTACCAAATTTAATTATAAAATCCTCATTTCCAGACCACTGAGGAGCAGCGAACAGCATAAAACCTGATCAGCCTGCGAGTTACTCGCAGGCTGATCTGGTTTTATGCTGTTCGCATAGGTCTTTTCATGGTTTCCTCTATGAGGGAAAGGGTTAAGACATATCTAGTGTGACAAAGGCTGGAAATTGTTTATTTATGTGGTGGTGTGAAGAACTGATTATCATCATTAAATGTTACTGAACTTTCAGTGTATAATAAAACGGAGGTGAAGTAAAAAAATTTGTTATACTACCACTTCACAGATTTGGGGCTCTGCAGTTTTGTCCCATTATGCCACATGCTTCATTTAAATAACGTGAAGACAAGGTAAGATTCAGGGGGTATGAGTCACCTTCAGTGCTTTTTCTATTTATTATATATATATATATATGTCAACAGTATTAACAAAGTAAGTGGTCTTTAATCATTTAGATTTTTTTTTCTAGGATACATGGGTTGAAAAAGTCAGAGGAGTAAGAAAAGCAGAAATGGTGAGTACCATATAATAGAAATACATGATATATATCTTGTAAAATGAAATGGAAGTAAATACATAGATAGAAATGACTTCCACCAACAATATTTAGTTCTAAGTAATACTGAAATTCTTAAGTAGAAATACATTCCACCATACTTGTTAAAAGAAATTTTCAAGTATGTGACAAAGCTGGGTTGAATTATTACATGAAATACTTAACAATATATTTTAAGAAATTAAATATTTGGGTATTTTTATTAGAGAAATAATAATGATGAAATTGGCCCTATAAGAAATTAAGTATCACTTAAATTGCTCTATGTATTACTGATGGAATTTGAGTCACATTTTTGAGTGCATTTTCGACGTTTTCTTTATATTTTAGAATTAAAGTATTTTTCATAGTGTGCTAGGAGCCCTGATGATTTAAGACGTGTACTTAAGTACAGAATACAGTAGTCATTTGGACATAGCTGAATGTAGTAATTGTTTGTATTTAAAACTTTAGTATATTATTTTTAGTAATATATATATAGTTTAAGGTAGCGACACTGGGTAATGGACAACTATCAAATTTACTGGTTTTCAATAACCTGAGTATAAACATAGTTAGTACAAAAGTTATACCCCTATCTTATGTCAAGATATCTGTTCTCAGAGTCGACAAAATATAATTAGTACCTTTGTTATTCCCCATATTGCACACATTTTTCGAAAATTTCGGACAGCGATATCTAAGTCATTTTTTCACTAAATAACTTCGTTTTTGTATTAAACTGTATCTATACAAATGAACTAGTGATCCGTGTCTCAAATTTCTTTTAAAATTTTCTGTTCAAAAGTTATTTAACTTAACTTTTTATTTTCGCTTCGAAACACGCCGCTCGTCAATTAATTAGCCATTGTAACAAAACTAAAACAATTATCGAAAAACTGAGACACGGATCACTAGACGGATCAAAGACCTTCCGACAGACGAAAACCGCTTTGAAATCGGACAACAATCAACTTTGTAATCACTGTCCAAACACCCCCACTTCAAGCTAATTCCAGTGTGTGGAAAATTAGCTTGAAAGATAAAACGATCAAAATGTGCTAATTAAATGGGATTATCGCATAACTGTTCAGCCTTAATTAAATTCTTTTTGCTCAGTAGTTTAGCTGTTTGATACATCGTCCATTATTCACACTTTCCGAACATATAAGTACCTAAACTTTTGGTTTACATCCCATAAAGTCATCTAGAGTCATAGTGCACACGGCATATAACACATAAAAAGTCACGTGACTATCTTCAAGCGTCGAGATAAGGGGCCCCACACAGGGAAATAATGGATACCGAAGCCGCACTAAGCCGAGCAGTCGTAGGGGCAGGGTATGATTGAAATGTGTTTTTTGCATTTATTAATTACATATACCGTATTTTATTATTTGATATTATGCCTGTTTCAATATGATACATAATTAGGGTTTTGGTTAAGGTAGTGACATTGGGTAATAACGGTAAAATGCATCAAAATGTCTATGAAAATAAAATTAAAGGACACATTTTGTTTCATCAGTCTGTATCTTCATTCTGGTACAGATCTCCAAAATTAATAGAAATAATCGATTATAAGAAAATAACCATTATTTATGCTCCATGCACAGACGTCGTATATAGCGCACGTCATAAAATCGACGTCACGCCTGTCTTTGAATAATAAGCAAATTTTCTCTTTTGTCGTTTTATTGATTCTTAACTGAAATCTTCACGACAAAAAAGTATGGGTTTTATCGGACTTTTGATTGGTTTGCTTATTTATCAACACTGTCTCATCATTTCTTACATATAAACGGTTTCTTATCCTGCTAACATGCAATATACGAACCCCAATATACCAAAACTGTAAACTTCTATAACAATAGATTGATTTCTTAAAATTAGTAATTATAATGGTTTTTTTTAAAATTAATTGTATGTGTAAATATAATTGCAAATAAAAGCTTATAAAAATAAAGCCATTGCTAGGGAATACTTTTAACTGAAAATAACCTTATTGAAACGTATTGGCATAAATAAAGTTATGTTTACTACTTTTGCAACAATACAATTCAAAAACTTTGTGTTTAAAAATATTGTCTGTATAGATTATGACTTGATTTGTCTGGGTCGGGTTAATCAGTGTCCCCTGAAAACTGGTTTCCTGTGTGTACTGCACGAGTGCTTTTATTACCGTGTGCCGTTTGGTCATATATCACACAGTTTACTGGACTCGGGGCCCGAGCTGTCACCTAGTATATTACGTAATAGACTTCCTGTCCCCAGTGTAATTGGCTACATGTTGACAACTAACGGGCCTCTAATTTGTTACTATTTGGGTCTCTAAGAGACCGCGTAGAAACAATTGTACTGATAAAGTGTAATGAAAAAAATGAAGTTCATTTCGATATTCAAATAAAAGGACAAATACTTTAAGATGTTGAGTATATTAAATACTATTGAAAAGATTTCTTTTATTTCCCATATTTACTTCAGGTGATAATAAACATTAACCTGCTGCTATAGTAACTGATAGTTATATATATGACAAACGACAAACTAATATCTTCCTAGCGTATAAACTGATTTCCCTACACGGCGCCTCTGAAAGCCCCGCCTACTCGACGTCACGTGATCGAAATAGCGGACTGCTTTTTCGGCTATATGGGGTCTGGTTATTCAGGGCCATAAATCGCATATTTTAAAGTGAGATATTGGATTTTTGTTTTCACAGATCATTAGAAGAAGGTGTGAAGTATTTTATTCCGTTAAAAACCCATTTTGATGCATTTTACCGTTATTACCCAATGTCGCTACCTTAACAACTGTTTTGTTATAGCCCCTGCTTCATAGAATAAGGGCTATATAGGAGTCACACTTGACATGTCCCGCCATGTCACGTTCCACTGCATCCTGTCCTACAATCACATTGCATGAGGATAAAGTGGAATAGGGTAGTAATTACCTTTAGTGATAATTCTAGAACTAACAAATTACTGCGCGCGCACACACACACACCTTCCTCACTGTAGGTCAATTGTCAGTGCTGCTTTTAGTGTTTAGGAATATTATGTTAGACCTGTTGTAATAAAGATTTTATTGCTAGAGAAGAAAGATCCAAAATCAATCACTCAATTCTTCCATTGACACCTCCATCACAACTGAACAGGAAGAATAAGAATGAGGGATATTCATTATTTTTATAGTTTTGCACTGTACATCCTCTTGCCACTTAAATTAAAAAAAACACACACACACACAAAACACAAAAGGAAGTTTTGCCCATATGTAATTAATCAGGAATGCAGTGTCACGCGTTCATTACTTTCAGATTAGCTGTATGTCACATGCAAAAGTTCAATATCTGTCATCACTTGACAATTGACCCTTTTTGTCTTCAACTTACGTATTTCTGTTTGACTGTCTGAAGATATTTTCCTCATTAGCTTATAATAATGATATGCAGTGGAAAATGAAAGGCCTTTGTAATTTGTAACTGAGTGGCTATAGCCATTCACTTAATATTATCAAATCTTTTACTTTGTAATAATAGACTTATTTTCATGCATTAGCAAATAGTGCAGACCCAGATAAAACAGCTCCTGAAAGCAGCCATCTGGTCAGGGTCTCCTCAGTTTGCTCATACAATATTGTAGCTCAGTTTCTACACAGTCCGTGTGGCAAAGAAAAATTATGATTTAACATTCCATTTAAAGTCCAGTTAATAAATACCGGTATTCGTCAAGTCATAAATTTGTACATGAATATTTATGAGGAAAAAGGTTAACTGGATGTGGCTATGTGACAGATACTGTTGTGGCATCTGTTAACTCAGTGTTTTACAACTTGATGGATAATGAGTAGGACCCTTGATCATCAGTAGGTGTGTACATAACATATGTTCTTGATGAATACCCTTTATTTCAGAATCACTTCTTTTCATCCATGTCTCGAAGGGTAATATTAATAGAATAGAGAACTTAGTCATTCATGTAAATCTGCACAGCTAGATTTCTTTTTTTCACAGAACAATATTGTTTCAATGCATGTAAATGTATTCCTCTTCAAATTCATAATTCTGAACATGATCAGTTAAATGTTCGATATTAAAGCCATGTGCAGTCCAAAGCTTTTTTTGTACTCCTTCGTCCATTTAAATAGCTTCAATGTATTTATATGATAAGCATGTAGTGCTAGTTCTGAAGTGATGGTTTTTGTCAAATGTTATTTGTGTATGGAGATATGCTGGTGGAATGCCAATCCTGCTTGTTCTAGTTACGCTTTATGTATAAAATTGTATTGTACCCCATTTGACTTTCCCATGATAAAATGATATACATGCCATTACCATCTATATGATTACACCATACATGTCATTACCATCTATATGATTACACCATACATGTCATTACCATCAACATGATTGTACCATACATGTCATTACCATCTATATAGTTACACCATACATGTCATTACCATCTATATGATTACACCATGCATGTCATTACCATCTATATGATTACACCATACATGTCATTACCATCTGTATGATTACACCATTCATGTCATTACCATCTGTATGATTACACCATTCATGTCATTACCATCTGTATGATTACACCATACATGTCATTACCATCTGTATGATTGTACCATTCATGTCATTACCATCTATATGATCATACCATACATGTCATTACCATCTATATGATTACACCATACATGTCATTACCATCTATATGATCACACAATACATGTCATTACCATCTATATGATCACACCATACATGTCATTACCATCTATATGATCATACCATACATGTCATTACCATCTATATGATCATACCATACATGTGATTACCATCTATATGATCACAGCATTCATGTCATTACCATCTATATGATCATACCATACATGTCATTACCATCTATATGATCATACCATACATGTCATTACCATCTATATGATCATACCATACATGTCATTACCATCTATATGATCACACCATACATGTCATTACCATCTATATGATCACACCATACATGTCATTACCATCTATATGATCACACCATACATGTCATTACCATCTGTATGATTACACCATACATGTCATTACCATCTATATGATCACACCATACATGTCATTACCATCTATATGATTGTACCATACATGTCATTACCATCAATATGATTGTACCATACATGTCATTTCCATCTATATGATTACACCATGCATGTCATTACCATCTATATGATTACACCATTCATGTCATTACTATCTGTATGATTACACCATGCATGTCATTACCATCTATATGATTACACCATGCATGTCATTACCATCTATATGATTACACCATACATGTCATTACCATCTATATGATTACACCATACATGTCATTACCATCTGTATGATTACACCATACATGTCATTACCATCTGTATGATTACACCATTCATGTCATTACCATCTGTATGATTACACCATTCATGTCATTACCATCTGTATGATTACACCATTCATGTCATTACCATCTGTATGATTACACCATTCATGTCATTATCATCTGTATGATTGTACCATTCATGTCATTACCATCTACATGATTACACCATTCATGTCATTACCATCTGTATGATTACACCATTCATGTCATTATCATCTGTATGATTGTACCATTCATGTCATTATCATCTATATGATTGTACCATTTATGTCATTACCATCTACATGATTACACCATTCATGTCATTATCATCTGTATGATTGTACCATTCATGTCATTATCATCCATATGATTGTACCATTTATGTCATTATCATCCATATGATTGTACCATTCATGTCATTATCATCTATATGATTGTACCATTCATGTCATTATCATCTGTATGATTGTACCATTCATGTCATTATCATCCATATGATTGTACCATTTATGTCATTATCATCCATATGATTGTACCATTCATGTCATTATCATCTATATGATTGTACCATTCATGTCATTATCATCTGTATGATACACTATACATGTCATTACCATCTATATGATTACACCATACATGTCATTACCATCTGTATGATTACACCATTCATGTCATTATCATCTATATGATTGTACCATTCATGTCATTATCATCCATATGATTGTACCATTCATGTCATTATCATCTATCTGATTGTACCATTCATGTCATTATCATCTATATGATTGTACCATTCATGTCATTACCATCTGTATGATTACACCATTCATGTCATTATCATCTGTATGATTGTACCATTCATGTCATTATCATCTATATGATTGTACAATTCATGTCATTATCATCCATATGATTGTACCATTTATGTCATTACCATCTATATGATTGTACCATTCATGTCATTACCATCTACATGATTACACCATTCATATCATTACCATCTGTATGATTACACCATTCATGTCATTATCATCTATATGATTGTACCATTCATGTCATTATCATCTATATGATTGTACCATTCATGTCATTACCATCTATATGATTACACCATACATGTCATTACCATCTGTATGATTACACCATTCATGTCATTATCATCCATATGATTGTACCATTTATGTCATTACCATCTATATGATTGTACCATTCATGTCATTATCATCTATATGATTACACCATTCATGTCATTATCATCTATATGATTACACCATTCATGTCATTACCATCTATATGATTGTACCATACATGTCATTACCATCAATATGATTACACCATTCATGTCATTACCATCTATATGATTACACCATTCATGTCATTACCATCAATATGATTACACCATTCATGTCATTACCATCTATATGATTACACCATTCATGTCATTACCATCTGTATGATTACACCATTCATGTCATTATCATCTGTATGATTGTACCATTCATGTCATTATCATCTATATGATTGTACCATTCATGTCATTACCATCTATATGATTACAGCATACATGTCATTATCATCTATATGATTGTACCATTCATGTCATTATCATCCATATGATTGTACCATTCATGTCATTATCATCTATATGATTGTACCATTCATGTCATTATCATCTATATGATTGTACCATTCATGTCATTATCATCTATATGATTACACCATACATGTCATTACCATCAATATGATTACACCATTCATGTCATTACCATCTATATGATTACACCATTCATGTCATTATCATCTGTATGATTGTACCATTCATGTCATTATCATCTATATGATTGTACCATTCATGTCATTATCATCTATATGATTGTACCATTCATGTCATTATCATCCATATGATTGTACCATTCATGTCATTATCATCTATATGATTGTACCATTCATGTCATTATCATCCATATGATTGTACCATTCATGTCATTTCCATCTGTATGATTACACCATTCATGTCATTACCATCTATATGATTGTACCATTCATGTCATTACCATCTGTATGATTGTACCATTCATGTCATTACCATATGTATGATTGTACCATTCATGTCATTATCATCTATATGATTGTACCATTCATGTCATTATCATCTGTATGATTACACCATACATGTCATTACCATCTATATGATTGTACCATTCATGTCATTATCATCTATATGATTACACCATACATGTCATTACCATCTATATGATTACACCATTCATGTCATTATCATCTGTATGATTACACCATTCATGTCATTACCATCTGTATGATAACACCATTCATGTCATTACCATCTATATAATTACACCATTCATGTCATTACCATCTGTATGATTGCACCATATGTTTTTCCACATCATGGTGATGGCATTAGCTTTATGAGGTAAGGTCAGGTTCTGTTTGTTGCCCTGTTTAGTTCAATGTTCAACTGAAATAAAGCTTTAAGTCAAACAAAGTGGACT
>CM037785.1:33389541-33415572 GCA_021229015.1 Solen grandis | reverse complement strand
CCTTTTCTTCCGTCAGCATCGCGATTGGAACCCCCCTTCCAACTTCCCCCTTAAAAACTTCATTTTTCTTTTTTACAAGTTATCCTTGAGCCCAGCTTCCAAAAAGCCCAAACCCCTTTATTTAATAAAAGGATCTAGAAAAACACCAGATTCTTCATTACCGATAACGTTTATCAGTAGTGCACTTTAATCAACGATCTTCATCGCCGATCCCTTATTGAATCGCCTTTCTGCTCATGTGGAACTTGGGACTGTCGCTCATTATCTTCTCTTTTGTCCAAACTACTTTTTGCAGAGACGGATAGCTTTCCGCCCTTTCCTTGTCCCACCTATCCTTAACAACCTTTTATTTGGAAGTGACACTCTACTTTTGAACAAAATAAGTTCATCTTCATAAAGGTACATCATATATTGAGGCGACATAATCGTTTTTCTCCTAATCTAAAAAAAAAAGAACACTACTTGCGGGGCCTAAAATTTTTTTTTTTTTTTTTTTTTAATGCTTATTCAAGCTTTTTTCCCAGTTTTTTTTTTTTCCGCCGTTTCACTATTTTGTACACTTATTGACGACGAATATAACATGTGTTTGTGTGTGTGCGTGTGTGCGCGCGTGTGTGCATGTGTGTGTGTGTGTAAAATTAAAGAAACTTTGTTTCACAGCCCAGATCGTTATTGTAAAATAACCTTGCCAAAAACACTTATTGTGTAAATACCCTAAGGAGAGGTAGGTTGGGTTTGTAGCCATGGTTACCGTGCATCCCCCCTAGACTTTTTCTCATAGGTACCAAAATGTGCATTGGGGTCTTCTAAACACGATTTGAGGGTGCCCCCAGAAAAAAACTCATTTTCAGCTATGTTTAATTAAAGGGTTTTCCATGGTAACCATAAAGGATTTTTCAAAATACCCTAAGTAATTAATAATTGCTATAACTTTCCTTCTGTTGACGTTACAGAGTTTAAACAAGTACCAACGTAAAGAAAAGACTTATAGTTTATGCACATATATAAGATTAATTAATATTCATAGTGCTATCTCATGAATATTGATGAGATAACAAAAATAGAAGAAAAAATAAAAAAAAAACCCATGTTTTATACTTATTTAAAAATCTGTTCTGATACGCAAAATGATTAAATAGGGTTTTAAATTGTAAATTTTGATTTTTAAAAAAACTGTAATGTAAAAGTTTTGGTTCACAATATTTGATTTTAAAAATTGTTAAATTAAGCCTATTTGCACATAGTTTGCGTTTTCTATTGAAACATATATTTGAATTTAAAAAACGTCAAAATGATTATATTCAATAAAAATCAATTTAAGATATAAGTTTAGTCACACAAAAAAACTCAGATAAAATGTTATTTCTAAAAAAATGTTTTGAGTTGAAAATTTTTTTAAAATAATCATAATTACCCTCATAAAATATTAATGAGAAGACTCAAAATTAATAGCAAGCACCCCCCCCCCAAACTCCTGAATTTTTGGGTATTTTTTGAAGAGATTTTTCAAAGAAAATTTTTTTTAAATTTTTTTTTTTTTTATTATATTGAGTGACTCAATTTCCCATTAGACAATGACCTCAAGACAATAACAATGACAATGGAGTGATTTTTTGCCCCAAAGATACAGCGTATTGTATTATATATTAAAATTTTTGTGTTTGGACAACATCAACCATTGCTACTATATAACTGTTTCATCTTGCTTTTATAAGAATGTTTCTGCATATACGGTGTCATGTACGATTAGCCCATCATCGTCAACATCTTCCAAAGTGTCTACAGTGTCTCTTCCCTTCGCATCATCTCCTTCAAGAGCTCCCTCCAAAACATCTACCAACAATGGGGGAATAGGTCCCCTTCAATCCAGAGTGGTTCTACCCTTTCCACTCTCAAGGGTCCAACCAAGCTGCTGTGAAACAGCTGGTATGTCTGGGTCTGCGATGTGCGACTGCTTCCAGATGCCCACCTGATAATTTCCCCGCCGTAATGCTGCGTAGACACTTTTTGCAGGAGGCAAATACCCCAAGTCTACTTTTCTCAGTTGCATCGGTCGGTTTGTCCTCACATTTCTCTTTATTTTCAGAAGTCTGAATTCGTCAACATCTTTGACACGGACTTTTGTCGTACATGGCACAGGTGAAGGCTCCAAGATTGTTCAATAAATTATCAGTCACTCCCAAGAGTTTCCCAAGACTACCTAAGATTCTTTGTAGACAGGTCTCTTTTCCAGAGTTTGATTGGACCAACATGTCCCCTACTTTTGAACGCACTGGTTGAATCACACCCACAAAAGGCGTGCAGGCCAAGCAACGCAGAGCGATGATCTGGTGTGAAGGCATCAGCAAGTTCTGTCATGTTTATAAGTTTCCTTTTGATTGCCAGACCCAGTGTCAAACAAGACTGTGATCCCTTCAAACAATCCAATGAAGTACAGGACAAAAAAAAAGATGTCACTGTCAGGTGTTCTCACTTGAACTGTCTTGTAGCCTTTCTTTTTTTGCATAGAGAAATGTAAAGTACAACCTCTCGTATCTGTTTCCCTCCTGTGTTGATTTCAGATCTGCGATGTTTTGTTGTGACTGTATCTTTTCCATCATGTGACGTGGTAATGGAAAGCTTCTCCCTCACAAATGAGGATGACCTGTCTTTCCCTTAGCAATGCCGGCATATTTCCCTCACTTTGCCATGTTTTACGCAGTATCTGCACAAGCTGTTTTTTTTTTTTATCATCATTGGTCAGGAATGATATCCAGTCTGCAGGTCTCTTTGTATGCTCCCCCTTGGACCAACAGCTTCTCCCGACTTTCCTCCCTAACCTTTCCATGCTTATTGGAACCGTCGATGGCGGATTAGCAAAAACAACAAATCAAAAAGGGGCCCCAAGTACTTGATTGAAGGGGTTGAATTAGCTGATCCTCCCGAACAGGACAAAACTGTGCTTGAAGTAGATGATGGAAATGCTCTTTTCCATTCAATGAAAGAAGTGCCAGGCAATTTCAAACAAATATCAGAAAAGTTGTTCAAATGGTCCTCAGAAAACCCACATCATTTTTTAGTACTGACATGTACCTAGAAAACCGGTAAAAAGCATGGAAAGAGTTAGGAGGGGAAAGTCTGAGAAGCTGTTGGTCCAAGGAGAGCACCTGACAGGACATCTTTTTATTGTCCTGTACTTCATTGGATTGTTTGAAGGTTTTCACGTCTTGTTTGACACTGGGTCTGGCAATCACAGGAAACTTATAAACATGACAGAACTTGCTGATGCCTTCACACCAGATCATCGCTCTGCGTTGCTTGGCCTGCCACGCCTTTTGTGGGTGTGATTCAACCAGTGCGTTCAAAGGTAGGGGACATGTTGGTCCCAATCAAAACTCTGGAAAAGAGACCTGTCTACAAAGAATCTCTAGGTAGTCTTGGAAACTCTTGGGAAGTGACTGATGATTTATTGAACGATCTTGGAGCCTTCACCTGTGCCAAAGTACGGCAAAAGTCCGTCCTCAAAGATGTTGACGAATTCAACCCTTCTGAAAATAAAAGAGAAATGTGAGGACAAACCGACCGATGCACTGAGAAACGTAGACTTGGGGGATTTGCCTCCCTGCAAAAAGTGTCCTACTGCAGCATATACGGCGGGTAAATTATCAGGTGGGCATCTGAAAGCAGTCGCACATTCGCAGACCCAGACATACCAGCTGTTTTCACAGCAGCATGGTTGGACCCCTTGAGAGTGGAAGGATAGAACCACTCTGGATTGAAGGGGACCTACTTCCTCCATTGTTGGTAATGTTTTGGAGGGAGCTCTTTTAAGGAGATGATGCAGAAGAAGATGACACTGTAGACACTTTTTGGAAGATGTTTTGACGATGATGACTAACGTACATGTACACCGTATATGCAGAAACATTCTTCATAAAAGCAAGATGAAACAGTTATATAGTAGCAATGGTTGATGTTGTCCAAACAGCAACAATTTTTAATATATAATACAATACTGCTGTATTCTTAAGGGCAAAAATCACTCCATTGTCATTGTTATTGTCTTGAGGGCATTGTCTAATGAATTAGGTCACTCAATATAATAAAAAAAAAAAAAATTTAAAAAAATTTTTTGAAAAAATCTCTTCAAATATACAAAACTTCAGGAGTTTGGGGGTGGGGGTTTCTGCTATTAATTTGAGTCTTCTCATTAATATTATGGGGGGTAATTATGATTATTTTAAATAATTGTTCAACTCAAAAACATTTTTGAGAAATAACATTTTATCTGAGTTTTTTGTGTGACTTAAACTTATATCTTAAATTGATTTCATTGAATATAATCATTTTGACGTTTTAAGTTCAAATATATGTTTCAATAGAAAAACGCCAGCTATATGCAAATAGGCTTAATTTAACAATTTTAAAAATCAATATTGTGAACCAAAAACTTTACATTAAAAGTTAAAGATTTAAAATTTACAATTTAAAACCATATTTAATCATTTTGCGTATCAGAACAGATTTTGAAATAAGTATTTAATCATGATTTTTTATATTTTTCTTCTATTTTTTGTTATCTCATCATATTCATGAGATAGCACATATGAATATTAATTAATCTTATATATGTGCATAAACTATAAGTCTTTTCTTTACGTTGGTACTTGTTTAAACTCTGTAACGTCAAAAGAAGGAAAGTTATAGCCCAAAATTAATTACTTAGGGGATTTTGAAAAATCCTTTATGGTTTTCCATGGAAACCCTTTAATTAAACATAGCTGAAATGAGTTTTTTTCTGGGGGCACCCTCAAATCGTGTTTTTTTGAAGACCTCAATGCACATTTTGGACCTATGAGAAAAAGTCTAGGGGGGGGATGCACGGTAAACCATGGCTACAACCCCACCAAGGGTCCTCGATAAGTCTCCTGACTTTTTTCCCAATCCTTGAACGTTTTTTTTGTATTTGTAATTTTTCATATTGTAGCTATTTTTAAAATAAAATTTTTTAAACTAAAAGGTTTGAGCGTTTAAATCTTTACCATACAAGTTTGATATTAATTTTAAAATATCAGTGTAATTTAGGTGCACATAATAGTTAAATCATTGAAGATTCCCCCCATTTTTCATTTGCATATATGCATTTTCATTATTTTTTGTTCTACATAGAAAATTTTTTTTTTTTACCACGGGGGAACCAGAGTTTTCTCTCTTCCCCTTTTAACTTTAAATAGTTTTGGTGGAAAACACCAGGGTTTCCGAATAGAATCGCCTCTAAAATTCATAACTAATCTGTTTGTTTGTATCGCAACATAAAGTTGCCCTTTCAAAACATATATTTTATAATTTTTTAAATTTAAAAATAATACTGGCCCCCCTTTTTTTGATTAATTGTTTTTATTTAAAAAATAGTTCACTTCGTAATATCCCTAATTCCGGGTTCGCTCCCGGGGGGCCGAATACATGGGATTTTTCTATAAGAAACGCGAAGAAAGAAAGGGAAATCACATTTTTCTTAAGGAAGTGTCCTTTTAAAATGTGTTTCCTCCTTTTTCGCATCTCCCTTCTCTTTTTAGTGATACCTTTCCCCCTGATTACACTGTTTTTGGGGTATGATTGGCCTATGGCGTTTGAATAACCTCCAACACCCCTCACTTAAAGGTAGCTCTTGGGGGAAGTGCTGACCCGACGCCCGGGGTGCACCCCCCGACGAACCCAGAATCCTCCACACCCCCCAAAAAACCAAATATGTCGAAAAGATGAAAATTTTTACATAGCACACACGAACATTTTTATATTAATAAAAAATGATGCCCAAAAAATACCCCGAAATGCAGATTTTTATATTTTATGAAAAATTATTTAGTGTTTTCTACAGGAGAAACAGTAAGGCGTTCTTAATCCTGCTGAAACATTTTTAAATTTTTTAATCAAATCTATTTTTAGTGTTTGTTGATTTCATTTTTTTATCGGCATCTTATTGGCTGAAATACGTACGACGGTATATTTTAAAAGCTACCTTGTACACTTTTTGAAGAAAAAATTTTTCAAATCATATAATTTCTTTTTAAAAATAAAAAAAGGTATGGGGGCTGTACTTTTACTCTTTCCAAACATGGGGTTTTCTTAACCTGCCCCCCGGGTCGCTGACTTTAACATTTTATTCAGTCCCTCACCGCGCGGTTCGAGTCCCCAGGGTCATTGTTTTTCATGTGAGGAAGCCTTCCAGCTGGCTGGTAGTCGGTGGTTCGTTCTACCCGGAGCCCCCGTGTATTCGGATCTTCCTTCACTTTAAATTTAAACTGGACGTCGTTATATACTAATTAACGTATCAAAGTGTCATCAATATTTTTAAGGTAAAGCCCTGGGGTTTTTCCGCTACATTTCGACCTCAGGGCCACTGGGAGATAAAAAAACGTTTCCAATTTTTCATTAGATCCTTTTTTATTTTGGGGAGGGGTTAAGGGCCCCAAGACTAGCGAACCATTACAGGGATCTACCTTAATTCTTAAACAAAAACGAAAAATAAAATTGACCCGGGAAATAAATATTCAAAATATGGGTTTTTTGTAAAAAAAATAAATTAAAAAAAAGTTACGGAATGTTGAAAATGGTCGACAGCGTCCTTGAAAAAGGAAAAGTAAAACCACAGAAGTTTTAAACCTTTTGAATATCGTGAACGTGCAGCTTTAATATTTTTTTTTTTTTTTTTTTTTTTGGGAAAAAGCGTTTTAAATTAACTGTACAAACACAAATGTTGACAGTGACAATACTATTGCATTTTCCGTAATTTAGTATCTGTATTTTTTGACACCTGTAAATGCCTCATTGGCACAGAGACGTTTTTTTAATACCAAACATGCTGCCATTTACGGGATTGGGGTAAATTTAATTTAAATTATCATTTGTACTCGTTTTAGGTACCTTTTCACTTGTGGAATAAATTGAAGACACACATTAAAAATTTTGCCAAGAATCAAAATTTATTAATACTATTTGCAATTAAATCATTTTTTTTTTCAAAAATACGATATATTTTAACTGCCTAAAAAAGGCCTTTATCAGCTCACTAAAACTTTCCCAAATAAAAAACGTGCTTAACCACAATAACCAAAATCATTGAACAGCACAGACAAAAAGATATTTTTTTTCTTTTTAAATTTAAATTAAAAAAACTGGAAAAAAAACAACCGGAAAAAACAAAAAAATGAGTTATACCAACATTTTTTTTATTAAATTAAATTTTGACAAATAAACATAATATTTAAAAAAATTGTTAAAAGGTTTATGAAGAAAAATTTTTTTTTTTTCCCAAATTCACAGATCAGCAAATTGCCCAAACATTTAACTGCAAAACACTAATGCCTGCAATAATATAAATCAAAGAATGGGTAACAAAAAAAATAAAAAGGGCATTACTATCGTTTAGCAGCAAAAAACATCGATTTATGATTTCAGACTTTTGTTTCATGATAAAAACTTTTTTTAATCACGTGATATAACTCACAAAATACTTTAAGTTTTATTTTCTTCAATCTGTCATCAAACAGGGAAAAATTAAATACTTCTTTGTAAGACATCCAATCTTTGCGTTAATTTTTTCATAGTACTTTTATGAATTTTTTTTTTTTTTTTTTTTCGAAATAGGCCAAGGGGGGCTCCTTTTCGAATTGTGTTAGTTTTCTTCTTTTCTTTTCATACTACTTACTAGAGTATAAACATAATCAAGATTTTTGTTTTAAAAATAAAAAAAGATAAACTTATTTTAAAAGAATATAATCAAAAGATTGTTAAAAAGGGTCCCATTTTTTAAGGATTTTATTCGAAAAAAACCAGCGTATTTTTTCATGCCTAACTTTCTCATTGAATTTAAATTTTTAAAAATGCACTAACAGAAAAGTTGCCAACTGAAATAAACAAAAGCCAAATTTGTAAGGAAAGGAAAGAAATAGCATCACATTAAATTAAAGTATAACCATTTGAAATTTATAAAACGGGTTTCTGGCTTTGAAATAAATTAAAAACCCTTGATTCTACGTCTTTAATAAAATAACTTTTAAGAAACAAATTTAAATTTCATCAAGTTATTCTATCAGTTTTATAATTAAGCATTGAAAATTTGATGTTAATTAAATAAAAAAATTAATTTTATTTGCTAATATTTCAGTTTCAAAAATAGCATTGATAATTTGTATAATTGATAACTAGAAAAAAAAATTATTTTGAAATACAGGCCTTGATTGCGTTTTCTAATCATATTCGTAAAAATTTTCTAAAATTTTCAGAATATTTTTCAATCGGGAATTTTAATGCCCGACGTAAATAAAAATCATTTTTCTTTATTTTTTTGAAGATAAATTTAGGCACTCAAATTAAAAGTACCTTACGTGAGTTTCAAACTGAGCTAATTTTCCCATTTAATTTCTCTGAAATGTATTATTATCTTGAATGAAAGAGATTTTCCCTTGTTTGAGACGTCTTAAACTGACACATACAAAAATTTGTTTTTTTACCGAAAGCCCAGAGAGACGCGAGCAAGATTATTTTGAAACAAATTTTACGCTTCACAAAGTGACCAGCTTACCAGTTTTTTCTCTAAACTTAAGATTTGCTTTTTTTGATTTCCAAAGTGTTAAAAACTGTAAACGAACTAAAACAAATAAAAATAATTCACTGTGCTAAACGTTGAAATTATTTGATTATTGGTTTCAATTTATATTTATTGTAAGGAGGGAGGTAACAGCCAAAATTTTTTATTTTTTAAAAGGCCAGTTTAAAAAGAATAAACTCAAAAATAATTAAATGGGGGGGGGGGGGGGGGGGGGGGGGGGGGGGGAAAAAAACTTTGTCAATTTTCCCACTGAGCAAATCATTTTGTTATGATATTAAAAAGAATTTCAGCGGTTTAATTGTTCTTTGAGGGTAATTAACGCCCTCAGAAAGGAAAAAATAAGGGAATAATTCTATAGCTGTAAAAAATGGACGGGCATGCAAGAGGTGCCGGGGGTTCGGCTGTTTTATTTTTGCTTATTTCCCCTTTTGTTCACGTTTACAGCTATAACTTTACCGACAAATAAGTTTTTAAATATTCATTTAACTGACCGCCATCTGATATTGTTTCGTTTTCGTGATTTATGAAAAAATAATCTTGTAATAAGAAGATATTTTCTCAAAAAAAGATATTATTTTTATATATATTAATATCAAATTGGCACTACTACATTTCTACTATTACTTCTACGTAGACGTTGAAGATGAAATGATAAGTCTCTAAAAGATTAGTTATTTGAGGCGAAAATGCATTATATTAACAAAAGTATCAATTTGAAATATGTATCATCTAAAATGCTAACAGTCATTTGATACTATCAGTTTGAATACACGGAAAATGGATAGTTTACTAATACAAGAAATAAAGATGAAAAATATTACACGATTTCACGTAAAGTAAGTGTGGAAATGAATATAAACTTAAACATTCTGAGATACAGGCTTTTCAATATTTCTTAGAATATTATCTTTTTTTTTGTGAGTTTGTTTGAGGTATTTTACATAATTTTATAGAGTAAGTTTGTTATTTGTATATAAGAGTTGAACAATTTAATCATATTTGTATTATTTTGGGTACTAATATTTGTTTATATACTTCTTACGTAACTCTAAAAAAACGGGTTTTGCACTTAATTACAAAGGGAATTCATCTTCTATGTCAAATATGAGTTTCCTGCAAATAAAACGGGCAATATCTTTTGATCTCTCGTATCTTTCTATAATCTTGCTAATTGATGTTTAAAACAAATTCGAGCAATGCGTTATTAAGTTATTTTCTTTGCGAAAAACGCTTAGATACAATATTGACAAATATTCTTCAGGATTAAATGTACACTTAAGGGACATGAAAATAACAAAGTATCCTATTTTTTATTAATATCAAAAACCACTGTTGTTGAAAATCGCTATTACATCATGTTTTTAAGTATTTTTACAAACTTTTTCCACTGTACATAAACACCCTCAGGGTATATCAAAAATTTAAAAAATCATACATTGATTTAAAATCACGAAAAATTACCCCATCTAGCCCAAATTTTAAAACAACTCAAACCACAATGCATTTCTTTATACAGAATCAAAAGCTTTGTTGTTGTTGTTTTTTTTTTTTTTTCAAATCTAAAACGCACACGGTAATCTCAACTTTGCTAACAAAATGTTGTATCAATTTTGCAAACAAAAATAGCATCAGTATTGAATCCTTTCTGAAACCGGATTGTGCGCCCTGAATAATTCCTTTTTTTTTTTCTTCAATCCACTTTTCTATGCGGTTTGTAAAACAATTGAAAAATAATTTCCCCAAAACAACTTAATAGAGCAATTCCCCTAATATTATTGGGGTCATTTTTATCTTATGTCTTTGTTATGGAATTTTGTAATACAGTGACCACTCACGTGAAAAATATCCAAATTAACAGTTTATTTGATATATATTTATAGTCCACCTACGATTGAAAAAGTGATGAAAAAATATTCCTTAAATTCGTCATTTGATATTTTATTACTTGAAATTTGTTTTTTCTTAAAGAAGCCCCAAAAATCTTTAGGGCGCCCCTTTTTTTTCATATTTTCTAAATCCTTAGACTGTTTAAGAATAAAAGCCCCTTTTTTTTTTACTAATAATTTTCTTGTAAACATTTTTTCCTTCCACACAATTCCATTCCTAATTCGTACGACTTTGCATTGTTATAATTTGCTAAAATGTATAATATATAATGTAATTTAGCTACGTTTTCACTCCCGATCGAACCACTCTTTGTTATTACAACTGATGTTGTTTACATCATCGTTTTTTTTTTATTATGCTTGAATAATGGTTCAGCAACTTCACAAAATGCTTAGAAAAAAATTAATAGATTATCTAATAATTAAAAGTCACATTCGATCACATTATTTTTGACCTTATTCAAATCTATTATTACTATACTGCAATATGCAATTTGTTATGAACCTCCGACGAGAAAGCATAAACCTTGACCTTAAAGATTGTATTTTACAAATAATAGTTATATTCCATGTTTAATCAAACATTAAGGCTGCCAAAATGCAAGAGGCGGCCAAATAAAAGATAGTCGTCAAGTTTATCACTCTGATAAAGCAAAAATTAGCTTAATTTATTTGGTAGGGTTTCATTATCAAATTTTTGACATTTATGATAACACTTACACATTTTTTGGTCGAGCAAAAAACATTAATGAAATGAAATTCTATTCAGCTGTAAAGTGTCACCAATATCTAAAATTGCTACATGTATAGATTTTGCATGTTAGAATATGATCATGTGCAAATCTTAAATGCAATATCTTGGACATTTTCTCTTTCATTTGCATCTCCATACGTACCTATTCGGATACGTTATGAGTTTATGCATGACATGTGATAAAATATTAAAGCGACTGAACACTGTAGACAACAGTGTTATTGAATGTGTTAAATCATATGACTGCATTCATAGGTATATTCCGCATCAATAGCCAGTCACCTGCCTTGTAATTCAATGCAGCTTTAGTCAACGACAGTCCCCTGCGGTGCATTTAATGTTTGAAGTTAAACAGAGCATCAATTCGAACTTTGCATGAACTTCGTACAAGCTCGTGTCCTTTCAAGCACAGTCAGTCACTACCTGTCTGAATCAAAAATTCTGTTTTCGTGGTCTCTTTGGACAGGGACAACTTGGCTTTGTTCCATTTGTTAGTTTCCGATTATGTTGTTTCGGGCCCCAGAAGGGTATTCTAGTGCCTATGCCACAGCGGAGTTGGCTTTCAGGTTGTTTTTCCCTGTAGACATCCCACTCAACTCGTCTGGGTTTGTAAAGTGACATCAGGTTCCCGAAAAAAGATGTTGCCGGAAGATAACTTTGATTTTCTTGTCTTAAGAAGAAACTCTTCTACTTTCGTATGTCCTTAATTTGAAAACGAATACATAAATGAGAGGAAAAGGGAACACCTCTTTTTTCAGTGTAATTGTGAATTTACAATTGGACATTTTCAACGTCAGTTTTGGGTTCTAGAGACTGGACCGAAGTTTGTTCTTTTATTGGGTCTAAAGATGGGACAGCGAGTCAACGCACGTTTTACAATTCATTTGGTGGTCAGTAATATCCCTAGATGTTTGCACAGGGCAAGGCCGCAGTCTGACACAGGCAAGCAATTAATATATTTTATGACAGAGTTGACGAAGAGAAAACCTATTACTAGAAACAGATGCTCCCAGATGTTTCAGTATTATTGCCATGTTTTGTACATCTAGTAATTAAAACGTCTGGTCTGTAAACAATGGCAAAAAAGTATTCTTACATTTTGTCTGAAGTGACTGGTACGATTCTCAACAAGCTCAAAACGTGCTTTAAACAGGTTTTGTTAAGACAAGTTCTTCGAAATGGTGCTAAAACGGTAATAAATCATGACAAATAGATGTACAGGGAAGCTCAACAGAAACTTGCCCTTAGATTATTTCAGTATTCACCGTTGTTAAACAAGTTGTTATGGAAGTTATCGTTGTGCTTCTTTTATTATGTTACAATGTTACGTAAAATTCTACGTTTGAAATCGTACCTTAGTGCGATATTTAGCAGCCAATCTATGTATAAATCATTGACATTGTTGCTGGTTTGGCTTTTTGCGTTTTAAGATAAGCATCGTCTCGAATCTGTTTCTTGCCCTAAGCCCGGGGACGGATTAAATGAATCTGACTAAAGTCCTGCAGTCTCACATAAACAAATAAAGACATATGATGGTTTACACCATTAAATTAACATTTATTTTTTCTATTTCTATCCCTTTCTGCCTTTATTAACCAAAATATACATGACTTTTGTCGACTATATTACAGCCTCAAATGCAGATTACTCTTTCCCACTTGTTACGTTTATGCTTATTTACCTTAAGTCGACTCGGAAACAAGTTATGACAATCTATTCTAATGGTCCCATTCTATGGATCTTATTACCATATAACCGGTTTACCACTGACTTATTTTTTTTCTTCCATTTATTATGAGTAGAATTAAAAACGACATAAAAGAGCAAAATCTCACTTTCAGGGGCAGATAACTCAAAATGTCTATTTTGTGACCCCCATTTTCCCAATAAATTAGTTTCTAATGTAATTTTCTATATTCATGCAAATATTTAGAAAATTATCAATGTTGATTATATTTTTCCTTCTTTGCCTATATAAAAAAATAACTGCATTGTGCACGTATGCCTTTAAAAGAAACTCAAGTTTAAAAGCATAATCAAGAGTATATTTACAAAATATTGAGAGTCCAAAAAGTCAAATCTCAATGTTTTTATGCAAATTTGTCTTAACTTTCAATAAAAAAGGATCAGTTTAAAAACAAACGTGGTGTGGTATGAGTGTTTAATACAAACACATTGTATACAGTTTCAGAAAGACTTTATTTCAGAGGATTTAATCTGAAAAATATTTCCGTTGATTTTTTTAAAATAAAATTTCATAGGTTTTGGGTGTTTTTTGGGGGTTTTTTGTAAATATTTTTTGACCAGTATTGTAGTGTATTTCTCATGTATGTTTGACAGTACTTTTACCTGTACTTTAAAAACACAGAAAATGATGTTTTACCATAAGCTCTATCTCTATATCGAGCATGGCGACTCCCTATTTTAATTCACATATTTTTTAATTATAGTTTAAAGTTCTGAAGTGCAAAATTTTAGAAAGAAAAACTGTCTTTTAAAATTAGTAAAAATAATAATAATAAAAAAACAACACGCTGGGACGCCTTTAAGCGATTACAGTATACTTAACCGATTTCACTCACAAGTGTACTCTGAAGCCGTTGCAGTAAACTTAATAACAAGTACGCTATCGTTCATATTTTGGCCGTCTATCATATGCTCGTGTTATCTATTCAAAAACACTCAGACTCTGGTTTCATGAAAAAAAAAATCCAATAAATTATTTGCACCAAGAGCCTGTGCGTAAGGCTTATTATTTTTGATAGAATTCATTTAAATGCAAATCTCCAGTCGCAATTTAATGCATTACTCAAAGCGATAAACACTTCACTTCCGGAGTAGGGTGACATTGTAATATTTTACAGCTCAGTTCTGAAATTAAATCCTGTAAAGGTTATGAGTACTCTAAATTGCTGCTCGTGGAAATAAATCGTTACATACAGAACCCCTTAACCATCATTTTATATTTTCATTAAAGTTTAAACTTTATTTATTTTACATCAATTGTGAAACAATTCCTACATTTTGAATAAATCATTCTCGATGGCTCAGATGACCGCGTATGTTGTCATATTGTGGGAGGAAACCGGAGCAAAAGGAGAAAACCCATGCGTCTGGACGGGCGACATCCGTGCCCTCTCTCTTACGTCACCCGGGATCGAACCCGGGACGCATAAATTATTGCATGCTTCAAATTTTTTGATTGATACGCTATCCAGGCATAATTTTTTAAATTAATTAAATTATAATTTAAATTAAAAAGGAAACTTCAGATTTTTTTATAAAGTTTTAAAACCAGTTATACTTTCGTTAAATATCATAGTGTCACTTCACAAATTTATACACAAGATATTAGTTTATACTTCATATAGTCAAGTTAACCCTTAATGTATCGTATATCACACGAAATAACTTTTATGATAATGATGTCGTAATTCCGTTATTCGAAAAATGTAAAATAAAACACACTAGAAATGTGTCCAGTCATTTTTTTCCAAAACAAAGGCCAACTACCAGTTGCGCGAATTATGTCCTGAGTAGTAAAACTATGAAGTTTAACGTCTGTAGCACAAATACCTTTCAGAGTTACCTGTGTCAAAGTTTTGGGATGGACGGACGTACAAAGGCAAATCTATATGCTTCATTTTTGGTGGGGTGCATAAAAATGCACTGGCAAATGAAGAAGAAATCACAGCAATAATCTTTTCTAACAAATCTATTAGAAAAACATCATTTTTTATATTATAACAATAACAACAACGAAACATCCGGCAAATTTGGCATTGTCAACGGTAATCCCATAAAAATACCCAGGTGCACAAGTTCATGTCCAGAATGATATACTCGTGAAGTTTCAAGTCTGTAGTAACGTTACAAATATTTTCAGAATTGCGTGCGCCACAAGCACAAAATTCCAGATTAAAAAAATCAACAAAGGCTCATAACTCTGCCAACTTCAACGATGGTTCGATGAAAATACCCAGGTGCGCAAGTTCATGTCCTGAATAATATAACCATGATGTTTATGGTAATTAAAGACTGACACTGCACGATGAATCTTGCACGTTTTGAATCAGTGCTTGATGCAAAATACATTGAGCGTGACGAACTGAATACAAATAAATGTGATATAATTATCTTCTTTTTTTTTTTTCAAACTTTTATTATCCCCGTGATATAATTATCATGATGAAAAATATATTGATATGTTCAGTGGAATATTTCTCCCACAAAGATAATTCATATTTATTGCATATTTTATGTTAATGTTTGCTTGCTGGCTTGGGTGTAATGTCCAAATGGCAGTGTTGGAATGAACTGGGGGCTACATTAGACGGGTAAATTTCTGCCTTAGTGCGGTATCACGCCGTAGCCACGAGACGTGTTAACACACGCTGTCACATTGTCTTGACACAGGGCCAATATCTAGCCGCGACCGGGGATCTTATGACTTTACGACTTTTTTTTTTTTTTTTTTTTTGCGTCATGACATTTGCCTCTATCTATTTCAATCCATAGGGGCTCGAAGTTGAAAGAGACGAATTCTATTGTATAATGGTAACATAAAAAAGGATAGGAGGCCACCATTTGAGATAACAGCGGGAAATCGCTTTCTTACACAGCTATGTCATTATAAATAGACCAATCGTTTATTTTAAAATAAAAGAAATAAAACATCCTAACCGTTATTTTGATGGATTTTCTCTTATAATGATTAAATCATAGATATCATGTTCCAGTAGAGTTAGATAACTACCGGGACTAGCTACATCCGGTTTCATTCAAGTGAATAAAAAGGACACTTTCCATTGGTCAATCAGGATATAAATAAAATTCATTTTCCCCGAGAAAAAAGGATTCACAACTACATGTATTTTAAAGGAAATAATTAACATTACATTGGATATAAATCATATTTATGTATCTGTGATTTTATCCAGGTTTTGAAATTTTCGCTGCAATTACTAAAATTAATTTTAAAAATATAATGGCTACTGAGAAATGAACCAATTGAAACAGGAAGTAGCCAGTCCCGGCAGTTGTCAAGCTCGATTGAAACATCAAAATCACATTTTTTACAATTTAGAGGGAAAACAACACAGGAACAACAGAGAGTCTTTATTTTTAATTCAGTTCAAACCTAAATGAACCACAATATAAGTAGAAATTGCACGAAAATGCGATATTCAAAATTGGCCGAAAACAGTGTCACCCCTTCCTTTTTTAAATATTTTCACGATATACAATAAATCAAGATATTGCGCCTCCATTTTTATTTAGGCACGATAACACGATATTGAAATAGACACACAAATTCAAATTACTGAAACATGCATTCTACATACAGAATGCCACAAGACGCGCACGGTGTCCAATCAAAGTGTAGACTATATCCTAAGTAAGTTAGAACATTAAGTGGAATCTTAATGGCTAAGAAGGAGCTCGTTCGCTAGGCTCGCTCCGCCCCTTCCCAATCATTAAGATTTCACTTAATATGTTCTGACTATTACATTAATTAAGCTTAAGAGTTCTCCTATATGTGAGCAAAAGGTAGAAAATGAATGACAGGTGTCAAAATGTAAAATCACAAAATGTTGAGACAGATATGGTGCTGCCATACTCCAGTATCACGCCGTGATACCACACCCAGTTACATGTATATTATCCTAACACGGGCCAATCAGTCCTCGAACTATCCTTATATGTAGAGTGCCAAACAAGGGAGCTGTACTAGTACCATTTTTTACTTGTGAAAACAGAAACGAAAACGCTTTTGAAATATGTATTGTAATAAATACTTGAATTAGATTGCCTGGGTTTAACGTCCACTGACAGTATCTGTCATGTGGTGTTTGTATCTACATGTGACGAATACAGGGCATTGTCATTGTCATTGTGACAACGTCGTAGAAAAGTGACATTCACATTATCTTGACACAAAACAGGTGGTCTCGTATGTTTGTTTATTTGTTGGGTTCTACGTCCCATCGACAGTATTTCAGTCCTTTGGAGACGATGTCTACTTGAGACAGATTAAGTGCTGCCACACTGCAGTATCACACCGTAGACATGTGGCATGATACCACACGCAGTCACATTATCCTGACACCGGGCCAACCATTCATGCAACTACCCTTATATGCTGAGCGTCAAGCAAGGGAGCTATAACAGTACTATCTTTTACGACTTTGGTATATTGCGTCCGGGAATCGAACCCACGACCTCTTACTCTGGTCTCGTATGATCTAAGGCTCAAACATTTAAGTAACATACTCAAACAACTTTTGAAACTTATAAGCATAGTTTGAGTTTGAGTACGAAAAATGTATCATTTTCGATAACACGAGGCTCTGCAAAATTTCCATTTTCATATCATTCTGACCATTCAGTAACTGTAGTAAACTTGTTGACTACATTTTTACAGTAGGATAGCTATCGAGGGTATTTCAGTTGTCAAGTGATACCTCAAAAGCTTATTTCCGGGGTTGAGTTGTTTATTGGGAGAAGGTAGTAATTAACATTCTCCTTTTTTACCTCATAATTTCTGTCCCCCCTCCCCGCCCCCACAATAATGAACGGACAGGAGAATAACTTTCCGCAGTATATAAACCGTTTTGAACCCGATCCGGATCTTGTGAGCAGATTTCAGTGTCAGCTATTTTGCGTCGTGGCAGTTGTACAACAAACTGGTGTTTATGTAAGTAATGCTGAATATTAAGATGCCAATCTGTACGTATATTGTACTAAAGAAGCTTTATTGGTGGTCTATATTACGCAACATTATCAAAATTAGTATTAAAGAATAACAACTTGCCACTTGCTAGGAACGATCAGCACTACACACGGACAAAAATCGGGTTTTATCAAGTTCTATTATTTAACATTGAGTTTCGAGTTTGTACCGTTACAGTAATCAATAACAAAAAAGTAATTTGGTAATTTCTTATGATATTGCACGAATTTGAAAATAAAATACAAGAATTAAAGCAAGAGTGTACACTATGTCTACTGAACATTTCTTGCCGGTGATTCTGAACCTTACTTGCGAGTTTAAACATATCAAGAAATTATTTTGTTCTCTTTCCATAATTAAATACCAGCTTCATGATAATATTTTTAATATTTTTCCATGTAATGAACATATGATGGATCGCCATTCATATGCAGCCAATTGTTTATTTATCACTCATAGAGGACAAAAGAACTGTAGATGTGTCATAAAATTGTTTTGAACCCAATAATTTAGTGGCTAGAAACGCTTACCAGGCATCGCTGACCTTGTTAATATGCATATTTTCCATAACAAGTTTAACTGTACCTCTCCGCGCTTAGTGCGGATCCAAGCAATGCGATTTTGCACTAACGAAAACGAATATGTTACGCAGACCTTTTATTTATAACCGTAACCGCTATTCATGTGATGTTGTTTGTAAACGTGTGATTTTGCTCTGTAAACATCCGTTTTAAGCGTGAACAATATATCCGTGACACTTATAAATCAGAACAGCAACCCATTTTACATACTTGAAGATCTACTCCTGTAAAATGAAAAAAGTAGCGCTTCGAATGACTGTAATTAACCTAAAGTAGTCCATGTGTAATTTTGCATGAAAGCGAGTTAGGTTTCTTCCAGAGCATTTCTTAACTTTGAAATAGAAACAAACATTCAAGTTTCTAAAACATCAAGTACCTTGTCAAGTTCTATACTTAAGTAACAGTAGATAGTGTATATAAAATCGGGTCTTAAGGAATGACCTACCTCTGAAGTTCATACAGTCAGGTTCATGACCCCAATTCCAGATTGTTTTGTAACAAACAGAGTGCGTATTCGATTGTCTTACTACCGACTATAGTTGCAGGAGAGTGTGTTGAGCTTTTGCGTCATGTGGCTTTTGCCTCTATTGTATCAATAATTAAGAACCGCAGCTTTTTTCCTGTTAATCCGGCTGCCGTCTCTCAGCGCATTGAGTGCTTTGATTTCACATTCTGTACGATAAAAGATAAAAATTAGAAATAAAAACAATAAAAAATCTCCCCACGTGACACGCAAGATATGGTTCAGTGAACTCACAAGATAGGTGCATTGCAGTAGAATTTTATTTGCAAGACGGGTTCAGTAATCAAACAGTTCACCTTGTTTACTTTCTATGTATTTGTAGATTTAAATGATGTCTTTGTAAGTATGTCGCCGGTTAAGTAAGGAAAATACATTCAAACAACTCTTCAGATATGAGTTATGGTAAAGATGAACGATTTTATACATACATTTTCTTGTGTATTCGGCGTGTGCTGAAATAAACGAAACAGGTTGTGAAGAGTACAGCGTTTTATTGGCAGTTATTGAACGGAAGTTGGTAATGGATGTAATTACTGGAAAAGATAAAGTATTTCATGATATGATTCAATCGTTTACATAACACCGAAGCCTCACTGGAACTTGTTGCTCAAAATTACCTAAATCGTCCTACTTGTTTTCATCGAACGGACCCTGACATCTGCTCACAGGATCCGGTTGGGGTTCAAATGGTTTATATACTGTGTTTTTATACTGACAATATTCCTTGTTTTCCACCATAAATGTGTACTCTTGAGACACTATGCCTTGGTATATTTTATTGGTTGTTATTGGTCGGGAGATACAGGTATTCGTCGCGCGCTCTTGAATTCGGTTTGAAATATTCTATATGACTGTATGAAAGCTCTAACAATATTATGTTTTATGTAAGAAGTGAATCAATGTAGGATATATATACTAAGAGACTTATAAACAAAGATTGGCTGCTTATCGATTTTCCTAAGTCGCGCAAGGCCAACGAGACTTCAGCGAGACCCGGACAAGATTGGAAATCAAATACATATTTATTTTCAGTTCTAATGGATATTTTAAGTGCTATAGTATGGACATATGAATTTGTTTTGTCAGTTATTTGTTAGATTACTTTTGACATAAACAAACATAAGTTTGATTGGTCGACCACACGGCGAGACGCAATTAAGGGAATTAAGCAGCAAGCAATCATTTTACATGTTTGACTTTGAAGATTTGTGTTACTAACACCAGTAAAAAGAACAAGAAGACTCCAACCGGCAAAAATCACGGTTTAATCCTGCACGTACACGAGGCTTTCATGCATCTCGACGTTTTCTCATTTACAATATTGACACGCGTTCGTACACCTGGTCTCCCAGTGTAAACAGGTGTTTAACTAACGAACACGTGTCGAGATTCTAAGTATTAAATGAATGCTTGGATATTATATATTCACAGCAAAGAAAACTCCAAGAAAATTCATATGGTAATGTGTGAATTATCTCCATATCCGCCTCACTTTTTCTAAATTCCGTTGCAGGAAGAAGTTGCTGTAGGCAGGTCTGGTTGTGGAATTACGATTTTTATGTAGCACTTTGGTCCATCGTATCAATACTAACCAGAGGGGGGGAATATAAAGCTGATGGATTTTAATGTTCCACAAACCGATGTGAATCCCCGAGGTTACCATTATCTCCTCCAATTGATCATTTTACTCAGGTCGACTAGATTAATCACTGTTGATATCTAGCCCAAAACCCATTAAAATATAACTTCCAGGTAGCACCTAGGAAAGCCTAGTTTACACAACTTATTACTACATATAACCTTGGTGTACTCGTGATAGGGGATTGAACCAACATGATTGTAGAACGGGACGACCTGGAAAAAAAATTGATACAGAATGTGATACGGGAGATAATGGTTCCCCGGCCTGTTTTACACATGTTGTTGTCCAGAACACTTATGTAAAGGTCGTAGCTGGCACTTAACATTTATTGTGACCCTCGGCGAAAGCTCTTTTACCTTATCTTATACCAAATGCTCTTTTGATGATCCTTTCCACTTAAACATCCATGCTTCTAGAATAAAATCGGATATTGATGTTTGGTTAATATAGGGTTAAGTAGATTTTGAGGCGATGTATATGAATGGTATAAAGCTAAGACTGTAGAATTCAGGAATATTACATGTACTGATTGTCAGTAAATTTGGAGATAAGTACATGTTAACTGAATTTTATTTGGAATTACGGCTTTATTTGTTGAATGCAATAATTTCGGCTTGTAACATTTGAGTTGAATACGATTATCACAGACTAGATCTAAATCCACCATTACAAAGTTTACTAGATCATTTATTTGTGGGAGAGTGTGTACATTCTGTGGATATTAATCATATCGTATTGTTAAATGACCTAGGTGATTTACATGATATTATTTTATTTTTAAACTGTGAAAATTACTAATACATGTAGATGTCGATGATGCTATTTATTTTGAAGTGTAAAATATTACTGATCGTTTAGCAAACTATGCGTTGTAAATAACATGTTTAGATATACATTCGATCTATTTGAAAATCGTATTAAAGTGCAATCCAAATTATTTTTGGATTAATTGGATTTTGTTCTTAGAAAACATTTTGGTAAACAAGCACTTCATCAACTATTGTAGGGTCGAGTTACATATGAGCTCATGTACTTTCATTTCCTTTACTTTTTAAACAATTACTTTCAATCTCAAAGAAATTCTCAATGATTTGCGTCACGCAACCTCAGTGAAACGCTTTCTTCCTTTCTCCGTGCACAGATCTGTAATAGTCACAGGACACGAACACTGTCGATGTCGCCAAAGTGGTTTTAATTATTTTTTTCCCTCTCTGATAGCTTATGACGTAATTATAATCCTAGGTTAGAAACTTAAAGCGGTAGTTGAAATAAAATATATGCTTTATGATATCAATCTTGACTTAAGTTTGGACAAACTATCCTTCTCAATGGTATATATATAATATATATATATATATATATATATATATATATATATATATATACAGAATATATGTATGTGTGAGAGAGAGAGAGAGAGAGAGGGGGAGAGCACTGGTACAATCCACAGCCATATGGAATGGAAAGCAAAGACATAAAGTTGTGTAAGCTTATTCCCCAATCAACGTAACTGAACAAAGTTTAAACTCATTTAGGTTTTAATTAATATATAAGTAAACCTAATAAAAAAGAAGCAAAAGAATAGTCAGTGTCATACACGTATAATCCGCGAGCTAGAAACTATGTATACAAGTATGAACTTTGTTAAGTAAATTATGTATTATACTGATTTGTGTTGTAGAATAACAATATTTATCGTGGGGGCCTCCGTGGCCGAGAGGGTAAAGTCGCTGACTTTAACACTCACTCAGCCCCTCACCGCGTGTGTTCGAATCCCGGCAGGGTCATTCGTATTTTCATGTGAAGAAGCCTTCCAGTTGGCTTGTGGTAGGTCGGCGGTTCTATCTGGATGCCTCCGGGCATTCGGGGTCTTCCTCCACCAGGATTTAGCTGCATATGACTGAAATACTGTCGAAGCGACGGTAAACCCAAATAGTCAAGTCTAGTCATGTATCGTGAAAATATTATGAGATACAAAAACAATTGGCACCATAGGCCTTTAAGTCACAGATAATGACGAACAGTATTCGAATCCGTGTACGTAATTGATAAAGTTGTTGACATATAAAATCAATTTCAAATATAAATGTAGTTTAACATTTTGGAAAGCCCACTTCTTTTTTTATTTTATACAATGTAAGTTTTAATGATGAAATGACTTTAGGTACATATGTCCTATTTTGACGAATTCAGTGTTTCTCTAATCGACCTGTCTTATCGTTGTAGAATAACGCACGAAGTATATATGGGCATCTTACAAGCTCGGAGAACATTCGTATTGGTAAATGACGAGAGGCGACTTCATTGATATAATAGCCTGCGTAACTTCCATCAACAGACGAGCTGATACAGAAACTAGCGCAACGAGTCTAAGATCCGTATAATTGCTCGCATTGTGACGTATTCGGTTTGCATCGTAGTTCTGGGTTGAGTGAATAATTAATGGCTAAGAAGAGTAGCTGTTCCGTAACTAATAGGATTAAACGGTAGTTGTTTTGTTTTTCTGACAAAAATCATCCGCCTTCTTCGGGAATTTATCAGCATCGTTAATACAACTATTAAGTTAGGAAGAACAGAGTGTGAGGCGAATTATCAGTTACCGTTGCTTAATGATTGGTGATTCTCATTGATAAAAATAAACGACGTGAAGTTGAACAATTGGATACCATATCAGAGACTGAGAAATAAAGAATTAATGCATATGGGTGCAATTTATCTGTTAGAATACAATGCAATAAACAATTTCATGAATGCTTAAAAAACAAAAGTGAGCATGAAAATGATTATTTAGGTGCCTGGAATACTTTTTGAAAGAAAATAAGGATACATATTTTCTGACAGTAGTAATACTACCAAAGATGACGAAGGAAAACGATTCACTCCTGACAGCTGTGATTGGTAATGAAAGCCAAGGGACAGATTCGATCAACCAGACTAACCCCCAGTTCCCACAGTACCTTACCATCACCACGACAGTTTTTTATGTGTTTATCTTCCTTTTGGGAGTCATGGGAAACATGCTGGTGATAGTTGTTGTGTGCTGCAACAGGAATATGATCACGTCTGTAAACATGTATCTTATTAACCTTTGTATTGCGGACCTTCTTGTTCTGACGGTATGTATGCCGACAGCCCTCGTGGATGTATATGCGAAAGATGAGTGGTTCTTTGGCCTTGCTATGTGTAAGTATAGTAATATTGTCATAAGATTTATATCAAAATATATGTTAGAAATATGTCATATATCAAATACGGCTTAATATATATTTATGTATACTAGTATACAATTAAATTATCTAAAGGGGTCCAGTTGTAACGCACATTAATATGGATCCGAAGGTCGGTCGTAAGTTCGAATCCCGGTTGGGCAAGAATTGCTCATGATCTTCCCAGGCACAAAGTAATCTTCCAAACTAGAGATCGTCAAACAAGATAAGATATAATTGAATGAACTAGTTATTTCAATCGTCATTTTTAAGCCAGAGAAATTGATTTGATATTGCATATATTCCATTCTCCGAGATATCGAGACTCAGTGTATTCGCTGTCTGTATAATCGTAGTCGGAGAAATAAAATTTAAATTTCATGAGTTTCTACCGTTACGATAGTCAATAACATACAATTCGATATTAAGGAACATATTATTTTGATTAGTGAAACAACATTCCAAACAACTGCGAGGACGTCGACGCTACCACCGCATACATCTGGCTCTTTGAAATAAAAACTATATAATATAATAAAAAAAAACAAAAAAAAAACTATATAATACATCAACAATAAAAATTATAGAAATAAGTATAAGCACTATTTATATAAGTAAATATAAGTAAATATTGACACTTCTACTAAATGTTTAATTTTCCATCATGCAATATTTCATTTCTGTAACAAATATACTCTTGTCTAATTCAAAATTCTACACGCACAAAACACACACAAACAGAAAAAAGAAAGAATTTCAAAGCAAAATAGAAACATAAACTGGCATTATCTCGATGTATTTGTTTTAAATACAATGTTTATTAAATATTATCATTAGACTATACAATGTATCTTTAAACTAATCGCACTTAAAGACCATACACAAACCTACAACAGTGTTTGTAGTTTATATAGATTAAACATTGAATTTTATATAATGACAGTATTTTAGTTTTCTGTAGACTTTTGTATTATACATATTCTGTGATGTGATATTACGCTTCGCATTAGTGGTATGATCACACCTTGATACATTATCCGTACCACAGGGGCAAACAAATCCTGGAATAACATTTACATATTGAATGCCAAGAACCTGGGCAAAATACCACATCTTTACCATTTTAACGATTTTGGTATGTCGCGGCTGGAGATCGAACCCAAGACTTCCCTTTATTTTGGAGGACGCATTAATCACTCTGAAACATTAACCGATCACTTAGAATAAAACCAAAGTAAACAACGAACAAAAGGTGATCAGCATCGACCCGAGATTCCTATAGCGTCTATCAGATTCTTTGAGAGGCAAAATGAATTATGTATTAAGATTATATTTTCTGCGGGGGTTTTTCTTCAGAACACTTCAGGTGTGAACATAAACTTGACATTAAATGCGTGTTCACCGCAAGAAGTGTGAAATCAGTTGTAGAACACGAACCCAAGATAAACACGGTTAGATTCAAAACAATACATTCTACTATGCCATTATTCACTAGCTTCTCGGGAACTAAGTACCTGACAGCGTGTAATATAATCACACTATGCATAAATTATTGAAACGAATCTAGTACATGTATATATTTTGTTCAATGGAAAGACCAGGCCGAATTCAAGCAACAATACTTAGCGCTAAGGAATACTTAAATTCTTAAACTAAGTAGATACAAATTCCAGCATGACTACTTTATTCAATATTCAAGTACATGACTAATCTGAAATGAATCATTACTTTAATAACTAACAGTAATTGTTAAGAAATGAAATGTTTTGGTATTTTTTATTAGAGAAACAAGACCAAAGAATTTTGCCCTTAAGTATTTAAGTTTTACTTAGCGCTAAGAATTGGTAGTGGAATTTGACCCAGTATATACAGCAAAATAAGTTACTGATGTTTTAGAAATTATCTTCGCCGCGATCGTATTTAAGCCGTGTAGCAACGTCCAGCTTATCACAAGTGGAGGGAGACCCATAGTGAACCCATAGTAATACTACTATCAGCAAAATAAGTCGACCCAAATATTAGCACTTCCTTAATCCCCCCTCCATTTACTGTTTAAATTATCTTGATAAACATTACCTAAAAGTACCGACACGAATTTGAAATCACAAGGATACTT
>CM037785.1:33339441-33389441 GCA_021229015.1 Solen grandis | reverse complement strand
AAAAACTTTAACCCTTAATCTGCTGAATTTCACAAATGGATTTAGTCAGCATCTTTTCTGGAAGTGTCCATTATCAATTTTAGGGATAACAAGATGAAATCTTATAGTTGGTTGGCTATGTGTCAGGATAATGTGACTATGTGTGGTATCATGCCACATGCCTACGGCATGATACAGCAGTGTGGCAGCACTATATCTGTCTAAAGTAGACATCGTCTCTAAATGACTGAAATACTGTTGATGGGATGTTAAATCAAACAAACAAACAAACAACAATAAAGAGTAGATCTGTGCAGGCTGGCCTGGCTCTTTACTGGCTCTTTACTGGTGGCAAAGGTTAGCACTTACGGTTTCCAGCAGGGTAAGGGTTAATTAAATATCCCTTTTTAAACAATAAGGTCGAGAACTTAAGTATAATCTATTAACTGCTCCAGCATTTTAAAGCTAAACCTGTTGAAAACTACTTTATGAAGTTCATATTATTGTGTATAATCACCTTGCTTGAATTTTACTACTGGTTCAAGCTGTTATTAATTGAAAAGTTATGGATTATACCCCATCCAATTGAGCAGATATTCGATTGTGACAAATATCAACTGATTTCTATCTCTCTTGTAATCGACCTTGACAAACTGAGCCTTTTTTTGCCCCCATTGTCCCAACTCAGATGGATCAATGATGTGCTGAGGTTCTTGAGATAAATCGAGTGGTCATCCCTGATTTGAGGAAGTAGGTTGTAGACGGCTGAAAAGTGAATAGCTTGAGGTTAAAGTCTCACTGCTATTGACACCAATCTTAAGCAGTTTTCTAGGGTCTGGTTTAAAACTGTTCCGGTCTATGATCTATGCTTGTGAGAAGGTCAGAATCGAGTTAAGAATTATAGATATCTGTTGTTTAACAATTAGTTCTTCCATTTGATAGAAGACAGCATGAGTATTGACGCTGCAATTATAAAGTAACTTCCTTCTTACTTCATTGTTGAGTAGCGAACAGAATTTAATCTTTATATATTAGTCTGCAAGATAAATAAGTGATTGATATGACAGCTGTCAAGTGAAAAGTACCAGTAAAAGGCATTTTATAGTGTTCTATGTTCTATGCTATGGGCTGACATTAACTGACTCGAAAGCTTTTACCACTGGTCTTGAGGCTATTAGTATCCTTGGTAAAGATCTATCAGTCTCCCTGGGAAGTCTTTCAGTTGCTTATGGCAGCCAACTCAGTGTTGCCACAGAATTATACCACCGTTTTAGGTACCTATTTTCACTCAGGTGAAGTGAAACAATGCAGGTTAATTTCTTGCTCATGGAAATTAGCAGGACTCAAACCTAGGACCTCTTGATCCTGAGGCGCATGTTCTTACACTGGTCAACTGCTCCCCGCGAGATTATAATGGGTTATATACAGATAAGGCTCCAGTGTTTACTTCAATAAATGAATGCATTTTGGTCATCTTCAGGGACATCTATGGAAGTTTATTTGGAACCATCCCCTGGGCTGTTTTGTCTTTAACTTGGAGATTGTGGTTTATTGAAAATGTCAATACTAACTTCCTGCTTGATGCTTAACATAACTCACATAGGTTGGTTCCATCACTGGTTGACCTGGTTCCCAGTTCTCGGAAAATACTCATGTACGATCTCAAACACAAATATTGTACATAAATCAGTGTTGATTTATACAAGTAATATTTGAGCTTGAAAATCATGTTATTTTGCAAGAACATATGGCCTGGCCACGTATTTTTGAAAATTAAAAAAAAAGATGTTAAAGTCAAACTATGCACATTAGTTTCAATAGGGATTTGAGTATGGTACTCAAATTTGAGCCTGAGATCGTACTTAAGTATTTTCGAGAACACGGGGCTAGATATTATTATATTCAATCATAATTGGAGGCCTCATCGCTGTATAATGTGGTATGGTACTGCAGTCTGGCAGAAATATATTTCAGGTATTATATAAAATTCAAAGTTATCACTGTGACACTGTCCCTTCCCAAATTTGAGATAGTAGAATAAAAAATCAAGGAAAATACAGAGAAATGGTCTGGTTTTTCAATGGCCCTGCACTCTGGCAAGAGGGCAAGAGGAACTTATAGTATACTCGGTCAAGTTGAAATTTGATCTCCAAATGACTTTATTTAACCCTTTCCCTCATAGAGGACACCATGAAAAGACCTATGCGAACAGCATAAAACCAGATCAGCCTGCGAGTAACTTGCAGGCTGATCAGGTTTTATGCTGTTCGCTGCTCCTCAGTGGTCTGGAAATGAGGATTTTATAATTAAATTTGGTAAGGTTTAACTGTGGTTTTCTGCAGATCAGGCTTTATGTGGTACCTACTGAGTGCATCAAAATGAGTCTATATGAGGGAAAGGGTGAAGTACAGTCAGTTACTGTAGGTCACAAACAACATCCCTTGTTATTCATGTAATGGCCTTGACTCTTGTTAAATCTTTTACCTCATGAATATTCATGTACAGATTTTTGACTTGATGAATATTAATTTACTGAACTTTTATTTGCTCACCTGAACACGAAGTGCTCAAGGTGAGCTTTTGTGATCACCCTGCGTCCGTCGTTCATCGTCCACAATTTATTTTAAACGATATCTTCTGAAACCACTGGGCAGAATTTGATTAAACTTGGCAGGGATGTTCCTTGGGTGAACCTTTACAAAAGTTGATCCATGTGGAACTCTGGTTACCATTGCAACGGAAAGAAAAAAAACAAAAAAACTTTAATATTATCTTCATCAAAACTAGTGGCTAGATTTCAAAATATTTTGGAACAGATGTTCCTTGGGTATCTCTCTATCAATATTGCTAAAATTATTCCGATCTGTAAAAAAAAAACATGGCTGCCAGGGGCGGGGCTAATTTGCCTTATATGTATATAGTGAAAGCTTTAAACAACACCTCCTTTGAAACCCCTGAGCAGATTTTAATTAAATTTGGCAGGGATGATCCTTGGGTGAAGCTTCACAAAATTTGCTAAAATTATTTCGATCTATAAAAAAACATGGCCTCCAGGGGCAGGGCTAATTTGCCTTATATGTATATATATAGTGAAATCTTTAACCCTTTCCCTCATAGAGGACACCATGAAAAGACCTATGCGAACAGCATAAAACCAGATCAGCCTGCGACTAACTCGCAGGCTGATCAGGTTTTATGCTGTTCGCTGCTCCTCAGTGGTCTGGAAATGAGGATTTTGTAATTAAATTTGGTATGGTTTAACTGTGGTTTTCTGCAGATCAGGCTTTATGTGATACCTTTTGAGGGCATCAAAATGAGTATATATGAGGGAAAGGGTTAAACAATATCTCCTCTGAAACCACTGGGCAGAATTTGATTAAATTTGGCAGGGATGATCCTTGAGTGAAGCTTTACAAAAGTTGCTGAAATTATTCTGATCCATAAAAAAAACATGGCCTACAGGGATGGGGCTAATTTGCCTTATATGTATATAGTGAAATCTTTAAACAGCATCTCCTCTGAAACTGCTGGACGGAATTTGATAAACTTTACAGGGATCACCTCCTTCAAAACTACTGACCAGATTTCAAAATGTTTTAATACCGACTGATGTTCCTTGGGTAACCTATACTCAGGTGAGCAATCCAGGGCCATCATGGTCCTCTTGTTGGTAAAAGAATCAATGGAATTTTCTTTGATATGCAGTTTTTGTAAAAATCTGAGCTATGATTTTGCATGAGCAAACAGAAGAGACCTGTTCAGAGACTACATGTCTGATCTGGGTCTGCTCTGTTTGTCAATGCGTCAAATAGCATCCATATGATTTAAATATATAACAATCATGGGGTGTCCATAGGATTAAAACATAACAGTCTGTTGTATATCTTACATTTCATTATACAGACTATAAATATGTACTTGTATAATGGACATGCTCTGTTGATGTAGTTTAGCCAGTCTGTTAGATCGAGCATCACTTGCTTCTTGTAAATATATGGTATAGCATCACATTTGTGTCGTCTCATTTGAGTGCCATTTATAATTGAAAAAGTCAACACCGAACATAATAATAACAATCCATGGCTAGGTGTGTGACTTTTGATGTCATGCAAAAATTTTAACATGGATTCTTGATTGATGAACATATTCTTTTTCATTATCTCAAAGTAAATCAAAAACTCAAAGCATAAGTGTACAAATTTAATTAATGACTTAATGAATTTTAATTAACTGAGCTTAAAAATGGTATATGAAATCATGAATTTTCCTTTGCCACACAGACTGTATCTATAGAAACTGAGCTACAATATTGTATGAGCAAACACTGGATACCCTGATCAGACAGCTCCTATAGGATCTGGGACTGCTTGACAATGCATTAGAATGAGTCAGTAATAAAGTAAAGGTTTATGCAAGTTCGAACTGACTTAGAATCTTATACGCCCACGACAATATACAGGAACTTGTAATGCACCTACACCATGACCCATACCCTCTTTTTAACTTGTATTATCGCTAACAGGACCTAGTGAACATGTTTATCTGTATATGCAAGTGTCATGATAGACATTAAGCACTTACCGGTATACAAAGGTACAGCGTGTATTGTGTAGTGAACAGCAAGCTGCACAGCTAGTCTGCTACATTAACCCTATACTACATATAGACACATTTCGACGCATTGGCATACAGAGCAGACCCAGATCAGACAAATGAGCTGTCTGATCAGGGTCTCCTCTGTTTGCCCAGACAATATTGTAGCTCAGTTTCGACACAGTCTGTGTGGCAAAGAAAAAAATCATGATTTCTTATACCATTTTAAGTTCAGTTAATTAATATTCATCAAGTCATAAATTTATACATGAATATTCATGAGGTAAAGGGTTAAACATGCAGTTTATGATGATTCAATAAAAGTTACAGGTCCAAGCCAGAAAATAGTGTTATGTATATATTATTATATAAATTGCTACAACTGTTATTCAAGTTTTTTTGTATTTACAAATATCTAAGTTTAAAGTGTATAGCATTTGAGCTAGGTATTAACATTCTGTTTGACATGGATTTTTTATTTGATGGTTTAGTCCAATTTACATAATAAATGAGCAACATGGAAGTTGTGGGTCAAAGCTGGAATATTGTAATATCATTGTTGCTGAAATTGTATATCCAAGTTTTATTTATATTTACAAATACATGTACCTATTTGTAAAGTTTAGAATTTAAACTAGAAATTACATATTATTTGCCCATGGACTTTTATTTAATGGTTTAGTCTAATTTACATAATGTAAATTACATAATGTAATATTATATTTGTATTTATCTGGATAACCTCATCCCTTACATATGGCTCAGTACAGGATATAAATTGATATGTATGAGAATGTACTTTGTACAAGTCTGTAAATAAAGTTTTGTCTGTCTATACAGACTGGAACAAAAGAAGATTATATCAGCAGACAATCCAAACCAGTTACACTTGATAGAGACTGGTTGTATATGGGTCACAGTGACTGTCAGTTCCTTAAAATTTTCCATGTTTAAGTTGTTAGCTTGGTATGTAAGGGTGACTTGCCCTGTGTTCAGTTACCATTAAAAATCCGTAACGCTTGTGTTTGTATCCTTGTTTTATCATAGCAATCATGGAACCAAATCAATAACAGGTGCAAGCATTATGGTTAACTGAATGCAGCCCTGGTCTACAAATAAGGAGTTATAGTGAGAACTCTGTGTATGTTGTGAGTTCAGTATTAAATGTCAAGTTTTGTGTGTGTGTATTGTTACTTTTGTGTCCTGTCACCTCTTGTAGCTATGTATAGGAATTTATTAGTCCCCTACCAGTGTTTACACTTGAGGGAACTAAAGGTTTGCCCTCCGTCTGTCTCTCCATCTGTCCCGCCGTCCGTCTGGATGTCCAGAAATCTGGATGCTGCGTAACTTAAAAACCGTTTAAGATAATATTATGAAATGGGTATATGAACTTGGCAAGTTGCCTGAAAGGTTTTGCCACAAGACTTCATCAGGGTAAAAAATAATACAACAGAAATTACGTTCAAAAAATAAGTGCATTTTGACATTGTGGTGCCATATGATGTTATCTGCAGTCTTGTAAATTTATATTCAAAGACAAAGAAAATAATAATTTTAATAATATATATATATTTAACCCTTCATTCCATATAATTATGATAAAGACACATTTTGAAATATATATGTATACAGGTAGAGGTATAAAAAAGCATTTGTACTATCTTGCAATGAGAGCTAGCTTCTGTGGCGACGACCTGGTAGAGTGTCCAATTTGCATATACCGAAGGTCCCGAGTTCAATTCCAGCTCAAGGCAGTAGGATTTTACTTGATTACGTTTGGCGCCCAACGTAAATAACTCGCAGTTGTAGAAGGTATGGCACCCTTAGAAAGTCCCACAGATGTTCATACTCCAGGAATCTGAGGACAGATTCTTGAAAGGAGGGGGTGTGTGTAGTAGAGGTATAAAATGACACTTGTACTATCTTGCCATAGAGCTAGCTTCTGTGGCGACATGGTAGAGTGTCTGATTTGCATACCGAAAGGTCCCAAATTTAAATCCAGCTCAGGGCAGTAAGATTTAACTTTGTCGCATATATATATATATATGATCTGACATGAATTGATGATTTATATCAAATTTTATCAAACGAGTTCATGAAAATGTTGTTAAGTAAACATCTTGCAAGCTTAATAACATTTTCACGAATGAGTTTAGTAAAATTTGATATGAAATAACAATTCATGTTAGATTCTTTTTATCATATGACCTCTATTAATGACAGTTAATTGCTATTATAACAACAAACAAACAAATCCTGAAAGAATGGACTGTGACAGAATTACTTCTTGTAATCTATAACACCAAGATTAATAATAATAACTGATTTCTCATACATTTTCAACATCATATGAATAATGCATCTTTTTCATCAAAGTTTGTTGCATCAAACACATTTTTAATCCAGCTGTTCAAGTTCAACACACTTATAATGCACATAATTATATAGAATACATGCACGTGATGTGGAGTGATGTAATTCTGCCTAAAAGTTATATGTAATGTGTTAAATATAAGAAAATATGTAATGGTTATACAAAACCGGAAACAGCTGTTTGAGCATAATATCATATGATAATTTGGAAGACAGGGCATGCCCAAATCAGACAGCTTGTTCCAGGAACTGTTTAATCAGGGTTTCCTTTTTTTGCTGAGATTCTTAGCAGTCTGCATGGCAAAGAAAAATCCATTCCCAAAACCCAGGTACTGTTTGGTATGTGGAATTGAAATGTTCTTATGGGTTATGTATACCCTAGTGTTGAGAATCAGTCTGGAAAAAAAAATTGATAAGTAATCGGCCAGTCTTTGACTGATTAATGATTAATAAGTGATATTAATACTTATACTTGCGAACTTTTATGTCATAAAGACTGTGCTAAGAATTCAACGCTTGTGTATCTTAAGATAAATATCAAAAACATAATTATAAAATGTGACTGCATTTGTTATTTGTACTATTTGATCATTTCACAGTTTACAAATCCTCTCAGCCCCTCACCGCTGTGGGTTCGAATCCCGGTAGGGACTTCGGATTTTTCATGTGAGGAAGCCTTCCAGCTGGCTTGCGGTAGGTCGGTGGTTCTACCCGGGTACCTCTGTGTACTTGGGGTCTTCCTCCACCTGTAATTAGCTGGACGTCGCTATATGATTGAAATACTATCGCAGCGACAGTAAACTCCAATACAACAACAACAACAGTTTACAAATCAAAATGATATTGTAGATTGTAGCTATCTAGACCAAAACGCAGTGACAGACGGTGTCTTACCTATACAGTTACCAACCAAAACTGCTACATGTACAATGTCTATAAACATAAAATGTATCATACTTTGATTAATAAGAAATTATCATTGACGATTAATCAGTGTGGTAATCATCAATGATTTGTTGACAAACTTTTTTAATCAGTCCAACACCAGTATACCCTACAACTGTGCTACAATATAGTAACTTGTACAGGCAATGAAGCAGTTAATTTCCCATGTGAGGGTCTTCAGGGCCCTCTTGTTTATATGTACAGTACAGATCAGAATATCTTCCTTAGACATTAGTAATGTAATGTAAGTTATGTAACGCTCGTAAAGAGTTACTTCCTTAAACCAAAGTAGTTATATTTAGCTTGCCAGTCAGGGTTTAAACCAGTACATGCATAAAGTAACTGTTGTTTGTTGTGTTTTTGTGGTTTAGCAAAGATCTGGAGATACACCATTGTTGGAGGGCTGTTGCTGTCTGAAACATTTTTCTACATCCGACAGCTGTTGGATGCTTTGCTTGCGTTTCATCATTTTAAAGACATTGACTGGAACTATTACGACTTATCAAAATGCTTTTCTCAAATGAGTAGTCTTAGGTTGAGATATGTAAAATCTAGGTAAATTTTGGTGCTAGATATGAAGACCTCTTATCCATATTTTAGAAATGACTCTTTACCTCCTTTAGACTGACAGGGGAGACTCAGAGTCTGGGCCAGGACCTACTCTGTCTGCTCATATTCGATACAGTCTGGGTGGCAGGGAGAAAAAAACCACTCAGGGAATGAGTATTGCCGAAAATGTGTACATGCATATTCATGAGGTAAAGGTTAAATTGGTCTAACATGGTGTTGAATGACATTTCTGGGTGGAAAAGGATTGACCATTGTGTTTTCATTGTCTTTATTATATCCCCACAAACAAGCAAAGTTTGAGAGGAGGTATGTAAGAGTTTGTCAGTTCATTTGTTTATCAGGATGTCTGTCCGTCCATCAGTGGTAAAATTCTGGATGTCTGTCCGTCCATCAATGGTAAAATTCTGGATTTCCGCAGGTCTGGATCAACTTTTGGCAGTGAAAAGGCCACATAGCGGGGGTATTCACTAATGATCAGAATCAATTTGAAAACATCAGCTCAATAATCTGAGGTGAAACTAATTAGATAACCAATTAAGAATTGGTTTTAAAATCCTAACTTATTTGCTTTAATATTGGATTTGAATTCATACCATTAAAACATAAAAATGAAATCATATGATTTGGCTTATGCCTTTAAATAAAGGTTAAAACAAATTTCAAAATGCATGCTTGTGCATATTTACATGTAATGGAAGTAAACACCTCAAAAGTATTTAAGTAATGCATATGTAAAATGACATTGGCTTGCAGGCCTTTCTTTCAGATGTTGGGGATGGATTCTTAATATCAAAATTTTGGGGAAAATGATGACAATTTTTTTTTCATTGGGGAAAGAAAAATCCTGCAGTAAAATGCAAAGTTGGGGAAAACTGAATATATTTAAAGAATTTTTCAGAGGAAAAGGCAGCTATGAATGGCCCCTGATAAAGGAGGAATAAGACTTGACACACCTCGGTGGTGTCGTGATACATAATTGATATCGCCTATCTCATTTTTAGCTCGACTATTCGTAGAATATGAGAGCTATTGTAGTCACCCTGGCGTCGGCGTTGCAGCTTTTGGTTAAAGTTTTGCGTGCAAGTTACTATCAATCTTATATCTCAATAACCATTTATGGTATTGACTTGAAAGTTTATAAATATGTTCAGGGGCATCAGACAACCAAGGTAGATAAATCTTGACTGAATTTAATTTGAATTATGGCCCCTTTTTAACTTAGAAATTTTGGTTAAAGTTTTGCATGCAATAGAAAATTTGGTTAAAGTTTTGCGTGCAAGCTACTATCTAGTTTGTATCTCAATAACCAGGCATGGGATTGATTTGAAACAGCTTTAATACATTTAGGGGTATCATACTTTCATGGTAGATAACTTTTGATGGAATATATTACAAGTTATGGCCCCTTTTTTAACTTAGAAATTTTGGTAAAAGTTATGCATGCAAGGTACTTTCATGCTAATATCTCAGTATCCAGGTATGGGATTGATTTGAAACATTTTTAATATGTTTAGGGCTATCATACTTTCATGGTAGACAACTTTTGATGGAATATATTACAAATTATGGCCCCTTTTTTAACTTAGAAATTTTGGTTAAAGTTTTGCATGCAAGGTACTTTCATGCTAATATCTCAGTATCCAGGTATGGGATTGATTTGAGACATCTTTAATACATTTAGGGGTATCATACTTTCATGGTAGATAACTCTTGATGGAATATGTTACAAATTATTGCCCTTTTTAACTTAGAAATTTTGGTTAAAGTTTTGCATGCAAGTTACTTTCATGCTTATACAGTCGAACCCCGGTTACTCCACCACCTCTCATTCAAATACCAGGCGTCATTCGAAATACTTCGTTGGTCCCGATCACTCTCCTTCTTATTTCTATATAAAAAATATCTGGGTTATTCGAATTTGTACCATTCGAATACCTGGCCTCATCCGAAAAGATTTTTTGGCCCGTGCCAATCAGTTCGTATGATTTTCGCACCCCTTATCCGAAGTCGCTGACGAGCATTAATTACCGGCGACATTTTGAAAACAAACAATGGAAAGGTGCGAATGTCAAATTAAATACCGAAATGAGTGGGAGACGGCCGCTTACAGTTTGCAAAAGTTGTTAATTGATTGGATGTTTGTCCAGCAGATCAATCATAAAGGTAATGATTAATGATTTAGATACCTGTGCAGTATTTCGGATACACTGGTAAAAGAAGATTTACACAAGTGTAACAAGCAGACCACGATTACATCATTTTTTAAATGAACATTTCAAGACGACGTTGATAGTGGATACATGTAGTCGCTTGTGGTTTAGTCAGACCTGAAAAAAATGTACATGTATGTATATTGGTTATTGACGTATGCATTGATTGTTTTTTTATCAATATCTTTTATGCATAAAAAGATGGAAGTTGTAAAATAAAAGTTAATTAATCTATATTCGTTTTCATTGACATCGTAATAACATATTTTAATAACGTTCACTGCATGAAAAAGTGGGTGGGATGGGTTTTTGTTCCAACGGTCGACGTGGTTTGGGTTATTCGAAACCATGTCTTACTCGAAATAAAACGCCGATCCCCGGGATTTCGAATAACCGGGGTTCGACTGTATCTCAGTATCCAGGCATGGGATTGATTTGAAACGTCTTTAAAATGTTTAGGGGTATCATACTATAAAGGAAGATAACACTTGATGGAATAAATTAAAAATTATGACCCCCTTTTAACTTAGAATTATGGTTAAATTTTTGCATTCAAGCTACTATCCAGCTTATATCTCAGAAATTGCTTGTGGAATTGACTAGAAAGTTAAGGTGTGTCTTCAAGGGCATCAGAAAACAGGAGGATAACTTTTGGACTGATGCAAATTATGGCCCTTTTCTAACTTGGATTTTTGGTTTAAGTTTTGCATGCACAGTGTTATTGTGCTTATGTCTCAGTAACAAGGCATGGGATTGATTTTAGACATCATAAATATATTAGGCCTAAAAAAAAAATACTCTTGTTTCTGGTGACACCCCTCAAAAAAATTTGGGTCGGTAGGTAGGGATTTTTTTTTTTTTTTTTTTTTTTTTTTTTTTTAACATCTGTTTACCAGCAAGAAGAAGAGAGCTATACAACCAAATGGAATTTCACACACTTTGAATGTACATGCAAGTCTTCTTGACTAATGTATTTAAAACAAAGACAGTGTGCAGTTAATAACCATTTTTTTATTTCTTAACATTTATATTAAACTATTGACAATCAAGGAATGTCAGACTAGAATAATGAAATGACTAGTTTAAGGAATGCCTAAAAGCATGAGAAATGACATTGTCAGAATACACAATTACTTTTTCAAATAATAATAATATCAACATGTTTGCAAGGCAATTTAAAAAATGTGATACATATGTGATAGTAATTGTAATTTTTTTTATTTTTTTTTAGAATGCAATTTCTTTCCAAGACTGTGATACTTATGACATATTAATTTTGACTGTGATAGTACCACAAAAGCATTTATACTTTTAATATTGAAAACTGCAAATATATCCCATGGATATACATTAGAATGACTTTAATATTCATTTGTAAATAAATTTATCAGAATGACTAGAAGCATGAGAAATGACATTGTCAGAACACACAATATATTATTTCTTTAAACATAACAATCAGCATGTTTCCAATGCAATATTTAAAAAAAGTGATACATATGTGATACATGTAATACTGTTTGTGATAGTACTAACTTTTAACTATACTCAAAATATTTATTATTGTAGAATGCATTTTTTTTCCAAAACTGTGATATTAAGATATGATAATTTTGACTGTGATAGTACCACAAAAGCATTTTTTACTATAACTTTTGAAAACTTAATATATATCTCATGGATATACATTAGAATGACATTAGAATGGCCCTTTTTAAACCTGAAGAATACCAGTTATCAAGACAAAAAATTTGAATATACCAAATATAATTATATTAAATCCTCATTTCCAGACCACTGAGAAGCAGCGAACAACATAAAACCTGATCAGCCTGTGAGTTACTCACAGGCTGATCTGGTTCTATGTTGTTTGCATAGGTCTTTTCAGGGTGTCCTCTATGAGGGAAAGGGTCTATATTCACTTGGAAATAAATATCATGTCAGAATATTTATTTCTGTGTTTTTTTTTGTTTTGTTTTTTGCACCAAATGGATGGGCATGAACTGGTTTGAATCCCATATCCCTACAAGATTCACACATGGGCAATACTGTCTTGAAATGTTTTTTCAATTCCTCATCAACTACAGCATTTTCTGATGCACAGAAGCAACAAAGATCAGCTTTGGCAAAGTCTGCCCTATAGAATGCAAGCTCGACTGGTGTGTTACATGCTATGCCAATACGGATGATATAGCTCCCCTCGTCTTTCACTACACTTTTGTGAAGTTTCAGCTTTCTGTTGATGCACATCTCTACAATGTCATTATACAACTCATCCTTCCTGTTATTGCTGTTCAAAAGAAATACATGTATGAGATTTTTAAATTATGAAACCAATCTAGACAGCCATAAGATCAGCATTACATTATGTCGCAACATATATATCATGTGCTGATTTATTAATTTATATCTTGAGTGGCCTAGTGATTTATGCGTTGGACCAGTGTTCTGCGTGGGTTTGAACCCTCTTCAGGGCAAGCCGGTTTTTTGTTTTTTTTTACAAGAAACTAAACATTCATTGCTTGGTACTTGGTGATTCCAGGAAGCGGATATGAGAGATTTTCTTTCAAAACAAGCAAACTAACATAAATTTGAAACTACCAAATCATTTTTAATAAACAATTTTAAATTAGATTGTTGCAAAAGAATTTCAGGAAGGACATTTTTTATTTCTTTTTGTTGATTTTTTTCTACTGAAGTATCTCTCTGTCAGATTAAAGTATGCATACCATGATGACTTTTTCTCAGGAAACACCTTCGATCCTGCCAAGAGTAAGTTGAAAGCATTTATGCGTGTTTCTACTCCTATGCCCTTCTCAGGATGATTTTCCTCTGTATGTGTAGGGGTTTTACATTTTAGGTATAATGTTTTCAACGGATAAAAACCCATCAGATCAGCTATGCTCAGGCTCGGGTCAATGACATACATTGATGAATCTGATGCCTGGATTTTTGTCTGTAACAGATCATGAACACATAATCTTCATAGAAATTGATCAACCATTATTCTTAAAAAAAATACAATGTGGGTGGTCCAATTTTCAGTATATCAAAAAGGTACTGACAAAGTCACAAAATATTATTATGATATTCAACAGTGTTCCAAACCCAAACTAAATGGTTCACCGATACCGGTACCAGGGCCAAAAACAGACGAGAAATTTCCACTGATATTGCAGCAATACTTGATCTGTAGATTATTTTTAAAATTCGTATCAGTAAATTTGCATCATAATCATTCCAGTGAATGATTTAATTATTTATATTATATTTATACACCTAAATTTACCGATCTATCGTGATATTTAATTTTTTATTTTAACGATTAATCTTAAGATTAGAACGAATTACATACCGAGCACTTTGCCTCAATTTCAACATCAGGTTTGTAACCGTGTATGTCAAAAAACAGTTGCTTTGATGTATTTCTAGTTTCTATTGCTTTTATTTCGTTTGCTCCGTCAAAGTGCTTGCATTTATCTACCCGAACTGCAAGCAGACATGTTAACACCGGCGAGTGCGCAGCCATTTTGTAACCTGGCAACGACATGCGAATTTTACGACGAATAAAAATATCGTTGTCATCTACCGCTAATTGTCGCTAATAAATACGCGTCGTTGTCTTGCCGGGTTCCACTACGAAAATTGGCCATAAAAAAAATGCGGTCGGGGGTAAAAAAGTACGGTCGGTCGGGTCACCAGAAACAAGAGTCTTTTTTTTTTTAGGCCTTAAGGGGTATCAGACTATCAAGGTATATCATTTTTTACTATTACTATGAAGGGCAAGAATTTAAATAGATTTCATTTGATTTACCAACAAGCATTTTGAATAGTCGAGCATGCTGTCCTCTGACAGCTCTTGTTAGTAACTAATTGTTGCCAATCCAGTGACAATCAGTTGACCACTAGCGTTCATCACCTTCAGTGATATTCCTAGTTAACCACTATATAATACTAACACATGGAGTCCTCTGTTTTTCAGGTGTTATGTATACCGGTTTGTTCAGGCAGGATCAGGCCCAGAGCAGTGCCAGTGTACAGCCACCAAGACCAGACCAAATTCTTGTCAGAAATAATCAAGTCTCCACCTTCAGAGTTACCATTTGACCTTGACCTTTGTCCATGGGGTCAAGTAGGACACACAAAGGGCAATGCCTCAGTCTGCTGTCTCCCAATCAGCTGTCAGCCAGGTGAGTTTGTGATAGGTTCAAATTTTCCAAGGACCTATGTTCCGACATCTTGTATCTGTCTCCAATGCAGGAGAACTCACACCGATCTCTGCCACAGTGAGTTGACAATTAGCTGAGTTTGAGCTTAATTACGGGTTATTAATAGCGTGACGTTTGGTATACACAACATGGTTTTGTGGTAACTCGGTGTGGCAGAGAATGATGTGGAGCCAATCCACTGTGCCGGAGTTTGATCTTGTTCGTGTGTGTCCATGACGATACTCTCTTTTAAACATGTTGGACAGAATTAGATGAAACCAGTATTACCAGTACTAGGAAAAACTTTCTTAGCACCCCATTCTCAAGGTATGTCACATGCTATGATAATTATCATGCCATTCTGCGGACCAATCAAAAGGAACTTGTAGTATATTTTATATTTTTACAAAATCATTTAAAAAATAATAAAAAAAGAATTTTGTTCTGTAAAGTAATTAATATATTAAGCATTTAGAACTTTAATATTGGTCATGCCACTGACGTATTGAACCAACAGTGAACCCAACCAGAAACATAAGCTTACTCTTATATAATTTGTAATGCATGTCCTTTTGACTGCCTTAGTCCCCTGAATGTATAAAATTCAACGTATCAAATTACATTTTACTAGATAAATGGAGTATTTATCCTTGTTGAACAAACATGGCCGAAAACTTACTAGACCATTGTTCTAGTTGATTGGACTATCACCAATATCAGTGGACTCAGTCTTTTTTAAGCGTGGTAGTTTATTTTGGATACACATTTGATTATTTGTGAGAAATGAGCTGGTCATGGTAAAAATGGTAAAATCTTTTACTTCATGAATATTCATGGACAAATTTATGTCTCGATAAATATTCATATATTAAACATTCAAAGGTAAAATAATTGTATATATATAAAAAAAGAATTTTTCTCTGCCATGCAGACTAAGAAGAATCTTAGATACACTGTTGTTACATGAAATAGAGGAGACCCTGAACAGAGAATTGTCTGATCCTGGTCTGCTCTGTTTGCCATTGCATCAAAATATGACTACATGTATATGCAGGGTTTTCCTTGAAAGGCAGCTGGTGGCAGATTTGACTGCCTCAAATCCATTCCTGGCTGGCTCAAATTTGTAAAAAAAAAATTGGAATAATTTAAAGAAAATGAAAAAAAAAAAATCACAAGGAAACGTAGGACCTCTAGAACTCTCTGCCTCCTACATCTTAAAATTAGCCTTCTACTTTGATTCTTAAGGGGAGAGAGCGAAACCAGGCTAAGTGCTTATATAAATATATGCACTTAACCTAGTTTCGCTTTCACTCCTCGATATGAGGTTAAAGGATAATTGTAATTCTTCTTTTGTTGTTTTGTCTTCTGTGTAATTAGTAAACATTGTCCTTTTGAAAGAGGCAAATAACCACACTAGCATCTTCTTTCAACACCAGGATTTTCCATACAAGTCTGCGATGGCAATGGTAAATCTGACAAATGTGTTCCTTGCGGTATCAACATGATACAGCCCAATCATGTGTCGTCATTCAACATGGAAGAAGCACAGTGTTTTCTCAAGGACAGCCAGCATGACCATTGTTACGATAGCGGTGAGTCTTTGTTTTTCTATGATATATTTTTCTGTCATCACAGGTCATTTGAGGGCCATACTAATGAATTCTGGGTTTGCCTGTTTCTCTGTGACTGTTCTCCATTATGACTGTCTTATCTTGCATTTCTCTCACATCAGATGTAGGTTCAGTTTTTAGCTCACCTGAGCTTAAAACCTATATGACCTTATTTCTCAAGAAACATTCTTGTATGATTGTCTAAGGCGAAATTTCATTTGGGAAACTAAATAACAGTTCACTGTTACAATTATTACTTGTTGAAAATTTGTATTCATTCATTTCCATTATACGGAAACCACAGAAGTACCAGTATTATTCGTCCTTGTACTGGTTTGTACCACAAGCTGCTTCGGACCGCGGTTTACCGTATACCGGTAAAACCAAGCACCTCTACTTATTATGCCCTATCTGATTCTTCAAAGCCCTCTGGTAGTGTAATGAAACACCTTTAGTAACCAGTAGCTTTAGAATTTCACTGTGGTGTATTTACAATTGCTGATTATTACCATTTTTTTCTTTTACCAGAAGAAAATCCTTCCCCTATTTTCCGGGGTTTTGAGTGCCGCAAGCTATGCCAGTGTAAGTGGGCGGACTGTTTCTTCATGGATAGCAACTGTTACTGTGACAAGTCAAAAGTTTGTGATCCAGGCTTTACCATGGACTGGAGAAAAGGTGGTAGGTGCTGCTTTGTCTCTTATGAATGCAGGATTTTTTTTGTTATATTGATTCCCCTATTAGGTGAAGAATGGGTTGGGCACTACATGGGTGTCTTGCATAAACAAAAAGAATAAAAATGTTCCAGCACTACAGGGGTGCCTTGCATAAAAAAAGGAATGAAAATGTTCCAGCACTACATGGGTGCCTTGCGTAAAAAAATAAATAAATCCAGCACTACAGGGGTGCCTTGCATAAACAAAATTGTTCCAGCACTACAGGGGTGCCTTGCATAAACAAAATGTTCCAGCACTACAGGGGTGCCTTGCATAAACAAAATTGTTCCAGCACTACAGGGGTGCCTTGCAGACTTTGTGAAAAGCGCCGGACCGGCAGATTTTAGCTCAGTCTGATAAAAAATTGCATCTTATTGGTCCAGGTGACCGACAGTTTTCAGCAAACTCAACCGTTGAAAACTTTGCAAGAAAAAAATCCATAGACCGAAATTACTCTGTCCTATTATTTTCAGTTTGAGATTCCTATTATATAAGCATGAGCATCAGACATTGAGACACTTTATTTAAAAAAAAAGCATGCTTTCAGCATGATTATATATACATATATGTGTCTACCTGATTATAATATGTGATAAACATAGAAAAATGGCTGCAGATGCAAGATGAAAGGCCAATGAGAGCTATATAGAAATGACACCAATAAGTTTCACAACAGGATTTTTCCTGGTATGTGCAAGATTCTGATGGCACATGACACTGCAAGTTTGCTGAACACAGCGAAAATTAACATACAATAGCAGAATGCCGTAGGTCACAACAAGAATATGATAAACTTTTATCTTGTTTTTTGTCAATTCACCCTTTTCCCTAGCCTCTGTCTATAGTTGAAAAATTAAGACATAATCGTTGGATTTGAAGCTTAGACCTTTTGGTTTGGTCAGATCTAAACTACAATGTAGCGTATGTCAAGAAATATAAAATGCAAAATATAAGAATAATGAACATGAAATGATGAAGAGGTATATTCCGAGTCTTTTTATGAAGGATAAGTTGAAACAAATCGAATAACTGTAACTAAAACTATATGTGATAGGGGCTGGGACTCTTATGTTGATGAAGTGTGCTTTGATTTTCAGAGTGAAATTTCAAATCCTGATATGCTTTAGCTTGTGACATCCTTAATAGACTTCCAACTTGTGTTGGCTCTTTAGAGAGACATGGTATATGCTATTTTGGTATTCCTCTTTGTGATTGAATTTCTTATAAACTTAGTTTATGAAGTTACTTCAAGTGGAAAAAATATGCACAAAACACTGTATTTTAAAATTTTATTTAATGGCTAAAAAGACAATAACTGCATAATTTGCTGTTTTTTTCTTTTTTTTTTTTTTTTTGGTCTGGCAGATTTTTTTTGGCATGACAGAAATTCTATGCTTGTCAGACCAAATGTCTGACAGATTTTTGAGACTTTCATGAAGTCTGGTCTTGCATAAACAAAAAGAATAAAAATGTTCCAGCACTACAGGGGTGCCTTGCATAAATAAAAAAAAAAAATGTTTCAATGTAGTTTTCCATTAATTTCTGTACGTCAGTATGTTGCAAAAAAGAACTTTTGAGATAGAAGGCTGTCTTGTACAGTAACATGGTAGACAGACATGGCCAGTCTTCATTTTGGAATGTATATTTTAAACTACAAGAAATGTAAAAAAAAAAGAACTGGATTTTTGGTTTCTGTTTGGAGGTTTGAAAGTTTGTGTCCATGTGAGGCCAAAAAAAAAAAAGTTTTGTTTCTTGTCTCGAGCAAGCAAAAAAGAGGGTCGTAAGTTTTTTTGTTTTTTTTTACCCTCCGAAAGATGCAAAAAGTAAAGATTTTTTAAAAGCAGAAATCTTAAAAAAACTTAAGGGTTGGCCTTGCAGGGTTTAATATATACATTATCATTTTGGGGACATGTGTCCCCTCGAATATTTGTTTTAGGGGTCATTTGAAATTTTAGGGGGACATGCTTGCAGCTAGGTAATAATAATAATAAAACTTAATACCTGCACTGTGTCTGTTATATAAAACCTGTGTAAATGGAAACATTGGAAAATAAAATAATATAACAGTTTAGTTCAGGACGATCGGCATTGTCCGTTTCCGAGTTCTCTTTTGAAATGAAAAACTTAAGATTCCGCTGAGTCATTGTTGCAGCATTTGTGATGATCCGAATGACGTTGCTATGCAACAACTTTCCATCATTGGTTGGGACTATGTTATACAGAACGTATCGGAACATCAGACTAATTTATAAAGGGAGAATTTTTCTGTGATAAAATTTATCCAAATATATAAAAGGGCCATATATGGTGAGAAACAATCAAAGTAAGTCTAGTTTTCATAAATAAAAACATGCTTCCGTGCACGTCAACAGACAGCCTAATATTCGGGACGACAAAGACGTGAGGTCATCGTTTTTTGCAATGCCGGCAGTCCGGGTTCTATTTTAAGAAACGGAAAGTCCCATATCCTGATCTGTTATTTAGAGCTTAGCAGAAAAAATAAAATGAACATGCATCTGGAACGTCACATGTTGTTTCCAGAATAAAGGAAACACATATAGTAGGTTTAAACTGACAGCTATTTGATATCAATCAAATGTGTCTTATATTTAGAACCTGGTTTTGAAAATGCGTCATTGACGCCACACTAGCATTCAACATGGGGGGGGGGGGGGGTCATTTCAGATTATTTTGCGTCAAAATGTTCAATTTTGTGCGTCATCGAAAACCCTGGCCTTGGAAAAAAAAAGGTCGGTCGGGAGACCAGAAACAGAACTTATCCTTTTTTGGCCTGACAGATAAATGCATGATTCATCTGCTATTTTTGTGTCGTGTGCTGTCAGCAGAAATGAAACAAAGGGATCACTTTCCGTCGTCTGTCTCACTCTGTCCGTCTCTCTGAACATCCGTCTTGTCTGTCTTTCAGGGGTTTTCTTAAGTGGACACCCACTTGCCCACGTCGGGTTAAAATCACTGCGGGCAAGTGATTTTTCAAAGAAGATAGCCCGCGGGCAAGTTTATTTATGTAAATAAAATCTTTTGTATCTTTAGATTTCTACAGTATATTAGGGTTGAAATGCTTACAAATTGTGTTTGATGCATATTAACTAAAATCCACTTTAATATTGCACATATTTAGTTTTAAACATTAACAAACACCAACTAACTTAAAGATCGGGCATCCTGTTTTCACTGGGGGGTAGTAGATGTTCAAAGTAACTTGTTCCCTGGACAAGTGAAAGTGAAATCCTTAAATAAACCCCTGTCTTTCTGTGACACGTTTTCTGTCATGCTTCAGCACTTGTATTCCACTTGTATTCCACAGAAATCTCTTGTTTTGAGAATGACACACTGCATTTGTTGTAATGGAAGAATGTTGTCTACGTTAGATGCCATCTTGAAAATGTTTTTTTTTATTTTTAGCTCACCTGAGCACTTGTGCTCGGGTGAGCTTTTGTGATCGCCTTTTGTCCGTCGTGCGTCGTCCGTCATCAACAATTGCTTGTGAACACTCTAGAGGCCACAGTTTTGGCCCAATCTTCATGAAACTTGGTCAGGATGTTTGTCTACATGAGTAAACTTGTGAACACTCAGAGGCCACATTTTGGCCCAATCTTCATGAAACTTTCAGGATGTTTGTCTACATGATGGATGAGTTCGATATTGGGTCATGTGGGGTCAAAAACTAGGTCACTAGGTCAAATCTTGAAAAACCTTGTGAACACTCTAGAGGCCACAAATTTTGGCCCAATCTTCATGAAACTTCAGGATGTTTGTCTACATGATATCTCGATGAGTTCGAAATTGGGTCATGTTGGGTCAAAAACTAGGTCACCAGGTCAAATCTTAGAAAAAGCTTGTGAACACTCTAGAGGCCACAGTTTTGGCCCAATCTTCATGAAACTTGGTCAGGATGTTTGTCTACATGATATCTCGGATGAGTTCGAAATTGGGTCATGTTGGGTCAAAAACTAGGTCACCAGGTCAAATCTTAGAAAAAGCTTGTGAACACTCTAGAGGCCAAGTTTTGGCCCAATCTTCATAAATTGGTCAGGATGTTTGTCTACATGATATCTCGATGAGTTGAAATTGGGTCATGTGGGATCAAAAACTAGGTCACCAGGTCAAATCTAAGGAAAACCTTGTGAACTCTCTAGAGGCCACAGTTTTAGCCAAATTTCAATAGATTTGGTCAGGATGTTTGTCTAATTGATATATTGGATGAGTTTGAAAATGAGTCACATGAGGTCACTTAGTCAAATGTTAGAAAAACACTTTTAGATGCCAGATTTTTTGTCATTATGCCTAACACTGCCATCTTACTCAGGTGAGCGACACAGGGCCATCTTGGCCCTCTTTTTTTTTTCTGTTAAAATTATTTCAAAGACCACAAAGAAAGCATTAAGATATTACATTGCAACTTTCTGACTAAGTAACGTACCTATGGTTTGCTCTGTTCTGTCGCTACTCGCACATTGTATGTTTGAGCTGGATCTGTTTTGATAAAATTCACCCAAATGTTCCTCATCGTATCAAGTGGATGAAATTTTTATTTTTTTATTTTACATCAATTAAAAAACAAGTTCTATGAAACAACTTTTATTAATTGTTCTTGAATGCGGCGTAAATGTATGTGGTCATTATTGTGGAAGGAAAATGGAGAACCCAGAGAAAATCACCAGGTCAAATCTTAGTAAAACCTTGTGAACACTCTCGAGGTCGCATGTTTGGCCTTACCTCCATGTAACTTGGTCAGAATGTTTGTTTTCATCAAATCTCAGATGACTTCAAAACAGGGCCACATGGGGTCAAAAAGTAGGTCACAAGGGGAAATTTTAGAAAAATTTTGTGAACACTCTAGAGGCCTACATTTTTGTACCAGTCTCCATTAAACTTGATAAGAATGATGACTTCATGAATTCCCAGTTGAGTGCCAATTCAGGTAGGATCAAAATCTAGGTCACTTAGTCAAATGTTAGGAAAACTTTTTAGATGCCATATTTTTTGTCATCATGCTAAACACAGCAATCTTACTCGGTGAGCGACACAGGGCAATCTTGGCCCTCTTGTTTTTAGTTATATCCCCTTTTCACAATTTCTTGACCGCAAGGTATCTCCTGTTCTACTTATGCTATTGAAACAAAATTTCAGTTATGGAAAGAAATTGATGAGAGGAAGAGTCACATACAAGGCCCTTAACTCTGGGCAGAGCTTGGTTATATAATCAGCCCTTTAACTATTTGCATGTGTCACTGTGTGCCTTAGTGTATGTGTGTGTGTGTGTGTGAGGGAAAGGGGTGGGGGGAGACATCAGTTTTCTGTGAAAACAAATCTCAAGTTGTTATTGTTCTTATTAGTTATCTTACTGGTATTTTTATGCTCCCCAAAAATGGGGAGCATATAGTTTCTGCTTTGTCTATCCGTCCGTCTCATCCGTACGTTTATCTATCCATCATAGTTTTGTCAGGAGCATAACACAAAAAATGTAGAGGTATCAATATGAAACTTCATAGGTAGATAGATCTCAATGAGGAGAAGTGCATTGTAAAGAACCATAACTTTTTTTTTCATAATTTTGGAGTTACTGCCCTTTGTTATTTTTCATACTTAAATTTTGTCCGGAGCATAACACAAAAATTATTAAAGGTATCAATATGAAACTTCATGGGTAGATAGATCTCACTGAGGAGAAATGCAGTGCACAAGAGCCATAACTCTTGATTGCATAATTTAGGAGTTATTGCCCTTTGTTATTTTTCATACTTAAATTTTGTCCGGAGCATAACACAAAAATTATAAGAGGTATCAACATGAAACATCATGGGTAGATAGATCTTAATAAGGAGAAATGCAGTGCACAAGAACCATAAATCTCGGTTGCATAATTTAGGAGTTATGGCTCTTGGTTATTTTTCATACTTAAATTTTGTCTGGAGCATAACTCAAAAATTTTAAAAGGTAAAAACATGAAACTTCATAGGTAGATAGATTTCATTGACAAAAAGTGCAGTACACAAGAACCATAACTGTTGGTCACATAATTTAAAAGTCATTGCCCTTTGTTATTTTACATACTTAAATTTTGTCCAAAGCTCATATAGTATAATAAAGCACCCATCAACTGACAAAGCGCAGTTAGGGGAGCATCCACCGGTTCCACTTGTGCTTGTTTATGATAAAATGATCATGAGAAACTGGAACAACTTGATGGAAACCATTTTCAATATAAATAAATAAGTTTATTTTTTGGGACCTCATGATGTACAGGAGAAACTTGACTGTTGTAATGTAATGTTTGTTAGTTGTGAGAACTTTTGACAAGTGACATTGGTCCCCAGTGTCATTTAGAATGCAAGGACATGGTTGAATAATGCCATGTTATGAGAATGTGTCACCTTTATCCTACCCCTCCTTAATGTAACAGTCTAAAGTAATCTTATGCCATGTAAATAAAACGATTCACCGTATGATTAGCCACGGTGATGTACAGATAGCCTATAGTTTGACAAAATGTATGACGGCACGAATTTCAAAACAATATTTCGCCGTATACAATGCGACAAGTGATTTTTTTTTTTTTTTCAAATAAGTTACCCTGAACATTAAGATGTGCTGTATAACCCTTTCCCTCATATATACTCATTTTGACGCCCTCAATAGGTATCACATAAAGCCTGATCTGCAGAAAACCACAGATAATCCTTATCAAATTTAATTACAAAATACTCATTTCCAGACCACTAAGGAGCAGCGAACAGCATAAAACCTGATCAGCCTGCGAGTTACTCGCAGGCTGATCTGGTTTTATGCTGTTCGCATAGGTCTTTTCATGGTGTCCTCTATGAGGGAAAGGGATAATTTTGTTTCTGCACCTAATCTGCCTGTGTGTACGGTAATCATTTGACTTATACCTGTATGTGTAAAAGAACACAAATTCATTTTTTAGCATTTTTATTCTGCATAAAATACATTAACTCATACATTTTAGCACAAAATTGACAGTAAGAAACAATCATTTATAAACCTATTGTTTTATGACTGACTTCACTTTTACACCTCTCTTATCAACAGCTGACATTTCCGGTTCAGCTATCCTTTCAGGTAACCTGTGCCCTACACTGGATTACTCAGAAAGTTTAAGTCACCTTTCCTGATTCAGTTTTCCTCCAAACTGGCTTTGGCCCTTTTTTGAATTTTGGAATTATTTACAAATAAATCTGTTTATCTATTTTTTTTTTTAATAGAGATAGTAATTTTACTCTCGCAGAGCATACAACTGAAGTGACATGAGATATGAACAGATATTTAAATTGAAATAAAATAGTTTGTATAAGTATTGATGATCAAGTGACACATGTCAGTACATGCTTATCAATGGAAGTTTTTGTTAGCATCTTCTTAATTGAAAGGATATCTAGTCAATTTGCTTCTCTAATCATAAATGTGAAAAAATTAATGCATGAAAATTAAAGCAACCAAGAGTTGAAGCTTATCATGTGTCATTAACAGCTTGATAGCTAGTGGGACCTGTAATAAAGTTTGAACTTTCGCATTTATCCAAGCAAATTATCACATTTACTAGTCCCCGTTGGTGAAACAGGTTGAGGACTAAAGGTTTGCACACATCCTTTTGTCATTCTGTCTTTCCTTCCTGCTTTTGAATCCGCTCCATAACTTGTACATTTATGGATGAATTAAAATAAAATAAACAGAAGTATTCCTCATAACCTAAGGACATGTCGAGCGCATCAACCATATGCACCCTTGAAAGGTCAAGGTCACAGGAGTTGTTAGAAATTGTCTTTGGTGTTCATAAGCTACATCTTCATGTCTGCTCTATAACTTTCATATCTATGGATGGAGTTTCATAAAATTTTACAGTGTTTTTCATATCACAAATGTTTGTGACACAGAAATTCTCTTTGGTGTTTATAGCTACATCTTCGTGTCCAGTCTATAACTTCAATATCAATGGATGGATTTTCATAAAAATTTATAGAAGTGTTTCTCTTAACACAAAGGTGTGCCTCATGCATCAGCCATATGCATGTTTATTTGGAATGATTCGTTATTCCATGTGCTAATTGTGAATACTAGACTGATTGAACCGTGCATAGAATATTATGGTAACATACATTTGTAAAAAAGTTATGACCTCTGAATAAATTGATGTCAGATTCCATTCCTTGTAACCGTGTTCAATATACAGTACAGAGGGGAAAAAAATTATTTCGAGATTCCAATGAATTTGACAATTCTGCGGTTCTGTGGTTCTAGTGCCATTGGTGTAAAGTGTAGCACAAGCAAAGAAAAAGAACAGATACAAAATGCTTTATGTGTCTTTAGAACTATGAAGATCCCTGATAAGAGCATAACATTATGCAGTATCCTCGAGTGCCCAAACTGCGCCCCCCCTAAGATTCAATTAGGAAATGCAACATAAATAAAATAGATAGAATAAAAACTGTTCACGTACCAATTAATTCTATCAAATTCACATTGTTACCCCCCAAAATAATTCTTTTATAAATAATTATTCACTCGAAAATAACATTAAATACATTAGGAGTCAAATATTATGCCATCATTTTGTGTGGTCCTAACTCTGCCCCCTAGGTGACGTCATAGCAGTTGCGAATTGTACACATATGACTTCCATTTATAAATATGTAAACACAGCATGTGGAATTTCTGAGATACTTTTATTTTAAAAATTTGAATGTGAAAGGGTCATTCTGCATGGAAATCATTTTGTATGAAGAAAAAACATATAAAAAGAGTGGTGCGAGATAAAATTTGCAATATTTAAAAGGTTTATTTACAGAAACATGTAAAAAAAAATCACAGTGCTTGCGCGTGTGATAAAATCTAGTGAGACTACAATAAAAAAAGGAAGGTGGCGGAGTTAGGACAGGGGCGCAGTTAGGACCTCCTACGATATATGTTGACTGTATGAGTTGTACCACCAGCATATTTCATTTCAGCTAGATATTGTTTACATATGACCTTTATTTAGACCAAACTGAGTCCAGCTGTACTTTGTTGGGGCATGTTCCAATTGTTTGCAAATTCCAGCAAGGATTAATTGAAGCCGATTGAGCCATGTATGCAAATTGACGGGTCTTTATTATACATGGACTTAAATCAGAATTATCAAAAACAAATTATATTGACATCACAAGATAAAAAAATGTTTATTATCACAAACTGGCTTAATATTGATGCATTATGGTCATCTTTTTGAATTTGTATTTTAACACATTGCTAGCTACACATGTTTGAAAGGAAATATAAACAAACATGCCATGTTAAAACTAACTCGATTAAGGCATGCTTGCATGGCAGATATGTCATGATATTATAATTAATCTATGTGCGATTTTTAATTGATTTCTACAGAATTACGATCGAAATACAATTTCACAATGTATAGGTGAATTGTCACAGCCCTCATGGCATTAATTTGTTACTGTGACACCGTTTCCAGGTTATAACACTATTTACTTTATACGCTTCAATGAAAATTGAGAATTGGAAATAGAACAAAAATTGAGCCTTTCTTTTCTACTGTTAGCTTCTATGCATCTTGTTTGGTAATAAAGCCTTCCATTTCCAGCTCTCACTCTTCTTTTCTGTTTGTTTTTTTCTTAATCTTTCTTGGTTGGACTTCAGTCGCTATAGAATTGATTTACGTCTACATTTCAGGATGTGTGCCCTGTCCTTTTGGAACATACAAGAACGTTACAGGCTGTACACCTTGCCTAGTGAACCAGACCCTTCTCAGGTAAATGCCACAATAGTAACCAATATTAAAAATATTCACTTGAAAAAAAATTAATGAAATTTACTTTTTCTGTCCTCATTATATGCTATTTTATTCTATTGATGTTTTGAAAAGAAATACAGAATAAAAAAAATACATGATACGGTATACAAATAATATTTTTTTCAGGCATTTAATTATATTTTTTTTATTTTGTTAAAGGCCCATTATATTTCATAATGATTCAATTTTCATAAAAATAAAATATAAAATGACATATTGTAGCCTTACACAAGCTGTAGTGGTACACAATATGCAACTATCTTATGCAAAATAACAGCTATGCGCAAATGTTGATCAAATTACGCAATTCAGTATTTTAGATGGATGTCAAAATACTATCATTGTTTACATTTTGCATTGGGGAGTATTCCCAAAGGCAGTCTGTAATCGGAAATTGTTTAAATTAGAAAAACCCTCTTGAATCACAACGAGTATGTACAGATTGCTTCTCGTAACAAATCTGTAGCACACACTTTTTGTCTAAAGAATATACACATGTACTCTGCTTTAGGAATCATAATGAGCCTTTAACAGTACACTTAATATTATACTTGCATGTGATTAATCAAGCATCAAAATTTAGCATTATAATCTCATTAGGACAAAAACAAAACTTTTGGTATTTTTAGCATATTTTGAGCATATCTGTGCAGTGAGCTTTTGTGATCACCCTTTGTCTGTCAAAACCAATTTGCTTTAAAAGACATCTTTTCTGAAACCACTGAGTAGAAATTGATGAAACTTTTCAGGGATAATCAGTTGGTGGCTCTGTACAAAAGTTGCGGAAATGAACTTGCAAAATGCAAACATGCAAAATCCTTGTTGCCGTTGCAAACAGAAGATTTTCATTACAAAAACTTCGGCTAATTTCCTTGGTCAGATTTTAATTTCACATATAGTTACCTCATGGCCCTCTACCGTACTACCATGTTAATCCTTTGAAAAATGAGGCTCCTATTGGGGTGAGCTTGTTTCCCTACATATTCTGTATACCAGTAGACTATTTCAGAATTCTTCTCTGAAACTCACAGCCAGAATTATAAAAAATTTTTTTTTGATTTTTGATACATGATGGCTCATGGCCTTTTACCATAATTACTAAATGAAATTGATCAAAAAAAAATTGAGAGGCTAAGGGGATTGGCTTGTTTTTCTATATAGTTAGTGTATGTGTATATATATATATATATATATATATATATATATAAACAGCCAAGTATCTTTTTTTTTTAAAGGTACTTCTTGTTTCATATATATATGAAACAAGAAATACCTTTAAAAAAAAAAGATACTTGGCTGTGGTAAACCTGGTTTAATTATTGACATTATCATGAAATGATTGCGGCAGCCCCCAATGTACAAGATAACGAGGTACAGTAATACCAGACAGATGTGAAATTTCCTTTTAGAAACTGTCACCTTGTGTAACAATTTGGTCAACAGTGTAAATATTCCACAGAAGTGGGTGGGGGTTTTCAGAATATATATGCCATAAGCAAAGCAAAAAGGGCAATTGCTGTGCATTGCAATCCTGCTGACACTGTTGGCAAACTACTTACCTTGATGGAAATGGTCTATAATTACTTGGTAAAATCAAGTGACCTAGATGAATTTATTTAGGCTAAAGGTACTCAGGTGAGGGATCTAATCTAGGCCAATTTAGCCCATTTTTCATCTTCACTTTTAGACATTTAGCTCATTTATTTTTTTTCAGGTTGAAAAACAAAAGTTTTATGAGTTCTATGACTATGGACAACATTTCTATTCTCTATTCTATTTAGACTTGGGAAACCAGGAAAATTGAATGTATCTTCAAAGTTAGAACCTACTACAACACCACAGCCCCCTGTAATAACAAGTAAGTATCCTCCTCCTCCTCCTCCTCATCATCATCATCATCATCAATATGGTGAAATAAACACAAGGCATATGCCCATTGTTGATTAAATGCTATATTTGGACAACACTGTTTGACACCCATGGTGAATTTGCTTCATTACTCTCTATTCGGTAACCATGGGATTTTCAGCTAGCAAGTCAACATTTTTAGCTCACCTGAGCACATGTGCTCAGGATGAGCTATTAGGATCATTGAATGTCTGTTGTTTGTCCGTTGTCCACAATTAGTTTGTTTACACTCTAGCATCTTCGTTTCTTATGCAATCATCTTCAAACTTTATGGCAATGTTAATGACCATAATCTCTCAGCCAAGCTCGATTATGGCTGATATAGGCCAATTATATCAGGAGATATTCATTTCTTAAGCAATCATCTTCAAACTAAGCAATCATCTTCAAACTTTGACAATGTTTATGATCATTATTTCACAGTCAAGTTCGATTATGGCTGATATCGGCCAATGAGGTCAGGAGTATGCGCCTTTTAATATAAAAAATGCCAAATTTTACTTTGTTTACACTCTAGAACCTTCATTTCTTCAGCAGTGCAGGTAATGAAGGCAATGTTTCTCAGTTGAGGGATTATAGGGCCATCTTGGCCCTCTTGTTTAAATTTTATGCTAAATTTTTATCCAGAGCATTACTCATGCACATTGAGAAATTTAACCTTGAAACTTCATAGGTTGATAGATCTCACGAAGTAGAAGTACAAAGCACAAGAACTATAACTGCACATGTTATTTTTTTAGAGTTATTGCCCGTTGATTAATTTCATATTCTTTTAAGTTTTATCTGGAGCATAACTAATGCACTATAAAACAAATATATTTGAAACTTCATAGGTGGAGACATCATAGAGGAGAATTGCAGTGCACAAGAACTGTAACTCTGCATATCATAATGTTGGAGTCATTGCCCTTTGTTAAATTTCATACTTAATTTTTGTCTGGAGCATTACTTTAAACATCTGCAGTCGTTTTGTACCATAGCCACACAGAGCTTACCTGTTGCTTGTTATCCTAATTATTCTTTAACATGTGAAAAATAACAATGTATTCCTACATCAAGTCACTGTTGCAAAAGTGAGCTAATGTTTTGGTAACTGAAATCATGGTAGACCTACTACTTTTTCAAAGCAAATAAAGCAGACCTTGATGACAGGACTCTTGTGCATATGTCAATGTGTGCCTCAGTGTGTGTGTGTGAGGGAAAGTTTTTGTGTGTGTGGGGGGAGGAGACATTTGTTTTCTATGTTGAAATACCTGCCATGTTGTACAGAGTGCCTCACAACCAACTGTCCTGTATTTTCAGCACAAGAGAAAGTTGAAATGGCTATAGAGGTTACAGTAGATCAAACTGTACAACAAACTACCGTGGAGAAACTCCCCGTTTGGGCTGTCATTGTGGTGGTTTTTCTAGCTGTGTAATTATATATTTTTTATATTTCATTCATTATAGCTTTATACTCGTTTTTGCGTACAGAAAAAAAATATGTAGAAATGGGTTATTCAGAACTATTGTATTTCAGAAGTAGTATAGTGTGTGTATAATATTGAAATACAAAAAAATATTATAGATCAGAAATGATGTTTTACAGAAATATTGTAATAAAGAAAATATATAAAAGAAAACTACCATAATCTCACATGTATAGTGCATACTCATGTGAAGTTTGCACCCCAAAAGTCTAATTTCCATTTTATAATGAACATCCTTTTTCATAGTTCATGGAGAATACCATCTGTCTTTGCCATGATTGTTTTGGCATGTGTTTGATTGCACTACCGTGACAAGCGGTCTACAGTTCCTACAAGTCATATGTAATGCACAATTATTATTTACATCTCAAGTATCCACATATGATTGTATTGTGACCCTAATGTTTGTTGTAGCTTGTATTGTTACCCTAATGTTTGTTGTAGCTTGTATTGTTACCCTAATGTTTATTGTAGCTTGTATTGTTACCCTAATGTTTATTGTAGCTTGTAGTTTTAGAAATAGTTATTCAAGTATTGGATATAGGTACTCACTATATGTCAGTATTATAATTTAGTTCTTGCTTCCGAAAGATCAGTTATGCAGTAAATCTTATCTTTTCCTCTGAAATATTGTAAACATGGATATTGCAGTTTAGATACACTGTAATAATGACTTGTAGTTCAGAAATATTGCAATCTTAAATGTTTTTAGATTTTTCAGTAATTTCGCAACAATGCAAATTGTTGTTCAGAAATATCAAAATAGCTTTTGTAGTTCAGATATATTGTAATTAGAAATATCATAAACATAAATTCTGTTTTTAAGAAATATTGTTATCTTAATCATTGCTAAACAGAAATTTTAAATTTTGTAATATTAAAATTAAATTTCAATCAGAAAAGTTTTATTTAAAAGAAATATTGTTTTATATAAACTTTACTGATTTATTATTATTTAAATATTTTAAATAAACAAATTAGCATTGGTTTGTTCCAAAGAGAAAAAAAACCCCCAAAAAACTGTCATATTATAAAAAGTGATGTATACACATCCAACTACAGGCTTGTATCTGTGTTGACAGGCTGATGCTGTGTTTGACTGCCCACATTCTGATCTGTCGAGTCCAGGTTCTGCGCGAGAAATTGTCCTGTTTCTGCTTCTACAGATGTGGTATGTACTCGACATTCCTTTCACAAACATGTAGCCTGTCCTCACCTTTTCTTATCTCTTCATGATTCTAAAAGGCAAATTAGTCAATTCTGTTTTCAATAAAAAATAAATTAAGGAAATCCCAGTAATATCTTGTAGTGGGACCCTTTGTCTGTCAAGAAATATTATTGGAGCCACTGCACTATCAATATCAAATATCGGACAGGGTTCCTTACTGAACCTAATGACATATTCAGAACATGAAAATCATATTCGAGAACATGGGGCTAGATAATACTGTTTTTATTCTGATTGTGTTCATGTTTTCCCTGATTATTTCTTAAATAATATCATTATGACATAGACTTGCTTTTTAAAAAGAATACATTCACATTTTTTAAAAAAAAACTTTAACTCGTGGCACAATTTTTGGGACCAGCCTTTGTTCGTCGTCGTCATTTCGTCAACAATTTACTTAAAAATCTTCTTCTCTGAAACTACTGATGGGAAAGTGATCAAAGTTTGCAAGGATGTTCCTAAGGTGATCCCCTATAAAAATTGCTCAAATGGTTCTGGTCTGTTGCATAGTTAGGTCACAGGAGCTAAAAGTAGATTTTAAAAAAATGAAATATTAAAAAATCTTCTTCTCTGAAACCACAAGGTCTAGAGCTTAGATATTTGTTGTGTGACTTTGTCACCTCTACCAAGTTTGTTCAAATCATGACCCTGGGGTCAAAATTGGCCCCGCCCCAAGGTCTTTTTATTTTACATGGACTTATAGTGGAAAAACTAGAAATATCTTCTTTTCAGAAACTACAAGGCCTGGAGTTTAGATATTTGGTGTGCTGAGCACTGTCTAGTAGATCACTAACAAAATTGTTAAAATAATGGCCCTTGGGTCAAAATTGGTTCCGCCCCAGGGGTCACCTGATTTTACATAGGCTCAGTTAGGAAAAAACTAAAAAAATCTTTCTGTCAGAAACCACAAGGCCTTGAGTTTAGAAATTTGATATGTAACATGGCCTAGTTGGCATCTACAAAGAGTGTGCATGTTAAACAGAAATTCATATACCATTTTAAGGTCACCAAATGATCATTAATTAAGTCAAATTTGTATATGAATATTCATGAGGTAATGGGAAGTTCCTATACCACTATTATACTTCACTTTATGCCAAGATGTACAAGGATAAAACCAGATCAGACTGAGAGCAATTTGCATTCTAGACAGATAAAGGCCTAAACAAAAAAAAATTGTGTTTTGGGCATCCCGACCCTACCTAGCGATAACCCCTTGACCCTTAAGTTTTTAGCGGCCATTTTGGGACCCCCAAATTGTCTGTTAAGAATTTGTGATTTGTTTACCGTTCTGACTGGATTTTTTTTAAAAAAAGTAAACAAAAAAAAACAACAACTCCTACCCTACCTAATTTTTTTGAGACTGTTGGCTTAAACACAGATTTTTTTTTTTTTTTGCCTAAGCAGGGTTTCCTTTTTATCTCCAATATACTGAGGGAACCAAACAAAAAATAACTTGCAGGCTGATCTTGTTTTATACTGGTTGCATTTTTTTTTTTTGAAGTGTCATTGGGCTGAAGGGTTAAAAGGCAATCTGTCACAGGGTTTTCTGCCTATTTTGGGAAAGAGACCCTAGTCCTCATTTCAGGATAATTATAGACATTTTTCAACTAATTGGGAATTTTTGAGAAGGAGATAAGCAACTTAGTCTGTGTTACATATTTTAAGAGGTATTTTCTTTTATAAACACAATTAAATAAAAAAGAAAACAATAAATTAGCCCTCTACTTCATGAATATTCATGCACACATTAATGGGTTCATAAATATTAATAAATTGAGCTTAGAATCTGAGCTACAATAATGAAAAATCAAGTAGATGAGACCCTGATCAGACAGCTCCTATAGGAGTTGCCTGACCTGGGTCTGCTCTGTTTGCCAGTACATCAAAATGAGTCTATAGGAAGTGAAGGGTTAAAGAAAAAAATCCATTTGGGAAAAATATTACTTATTTTCAGTTGGGAATAAGTCCAGACTTCAAACCCTACAAATAGGCAGGATAAACCCTGTGTCATTGTGTGTTTCTCGTTTTATATCATTTCAAGTTTATTTTCTGAATTATTATGAAAGATACATGTGTGAACAGAAATAAAAGGGGGATAACTCATTGTTGCCTGATTTGAGGGTTAGCTCACTTTAGGACCAGTCACCCTCGTCACGTTCCATCATGTTCTGTCCTGTCCCACTCTTACATTATAGGAAGACAAGGTGGGATGTAGGGGGTATAAATAACTCTTAGTGATTGTTCTAGTTACTGGAGATTCCGTCTAAATGGTACTTGGCATAAGGGTAGAGCAACATATTGGGTCGAATAGGAGAGATGAACCAAATATTTCCAGGGTCAAGGACCTTGAGAAATTGCACAGAAATTATGTAGGATAAAGTATCTAGGGACCAGGTGCGACCTTGTGTTATTCAACAGCAAATGTTTGAAGAATCATCATACATTTAAGAGAATAATAGTTAATTCAAGGGACTAAGCTTGTAGCTTGAGCTATGGCCATACTGAATTGCCCTGTCAAAGAAATTGCGTGCCCATTGTATTTACGCTGTTTTGTGGTCAACATTTTGTGATAGAAATATTTCTGTTCTGGTTGCATAAATTGTTTTGAAGCCTTATCAGTTTCTTCAAGGGTATCAGATGGTCATCTTCCATAACACTTTTTGTGTCATCTGCTCAAGCAGAGGTGACACTTTGGGATCACTTTTCAGTCATCTGTCCATCTGTTTGTCTGTCTGTTACACTTTATCCATCACACTTTAGCAGGTGACATGTGTTCCAAAGAACACTCTTGTCATTAACTTAGAAGGATTAAATTATGAAGCATATGGGGAAAAATTTAATAAACTAAAAAACATGGAAAGATAAATTGTAAGTGTGACACAGATTAGATATTTAATATACCAGCTTTATGAAGTGGATGATCCGTCAAAATGTAGTGCATGATGGGGAAAAAAGAAGAAAAGGGATTTTAATTTTTGGAAATAAAAGCAGATCATAATATTATGCATTAACGTGAAAAGTTTTGAAAATTGCATATGTGGTTATTAATTTGTGTCTACAGCAAGTTTCATGAAAGTTGACACTGTACTTTTTCAAACTAACTTAAACAGGTAGGTTATTTAATGATACATATAGTATCTTAGATTTTACCTTTCAATAATTATGTTGTGTATTACAGTTTCCCCGAACAGACTAGGGACTGGGCATGTTACAGCTCAGCTACTCAACCGTCAGCAGGGGCAAGGTAACCATGGCAACGAGAATGACAGACAGGATGTAGCAGGTGGCTGCAATGGTGTGGAGGAGGTCATTGCTCAAGGTGGAAATGATGTTAGGAACATTGATAGGATAGGTGGCCGAGAAGACATGAGTCAGGATAGAGGCCAGGTCCACGGCCAAGGTCAACAAAGATGTCGTAGAGCAAGAGATGACCCAAGACAACGTTACCATTGTCAGGATGATGACACTCATGTCAGGGCACCAGTGCACCAGCCATTGTTGGGTAGAGAGGCCGGCCAGACTGGAGAAAGGAGTCCAATTGTTTCTGAAGCACTGGAATTGGCCAGAGCTTTGAATGCTTCCACTGGTATGCAAGGAAATACCTTCATTTCTGACAGTACATTTATTGGCTGTACCTTCAATGGGAGTGTAGTGAAAAATGACAGGAATGGAAGTGACAGCAGTAGCCCCAGTTCTCCAGTGCCTTCTTTGCAGCCAGAGAAGCTGACAGTTAACCTGAGTAGCAAGAAGCCAGATGAAATGAAGCAGGATCCAAATCCCGAACTGAGTAATTTTGTTACACAGGAAACCGGAGCCAGTGGAGACAGCAAGATTGTTACTGGACATGTGGATCGACCCTGGGTTGTTCCAGATTTTTCCGGTGGCAGGCCTGATCCCTGGCTCCAGCAGCCAGCTGGTAGTGATGGGTACCGCGCAGTTGCAGGGCAGGAGTCACTTTCAGAGGAAGGAGGGCACGCAACTCAGTCACCTGACATGCGGTCGCCCAATGCAGCAGGTGCACATGGTGTAAATGTTCCCCATACACCTGCACATCAGTCCGTGGCCATGTCTAATTTGAAAAATGGTAAGTGAGAATTCGGTTTTAGATCAGCCAGCAAGTTATGCTTCCTCACAGTTATGTTTTTAGCTCACCTGAGCACATAGTGCTCATTTGAGCTTTTAGGATCAATGGCTGTCTGTCGTCTTGTCTGACCACAACGTCTGGAATTTAGATACTTGGTGTGTAATATGGCCTAGTAGACCTCTACCAAGTTTGTTCAAATCATGGCCCTGGGGTTAAAATAATTTGATTTTACACAGACCTGCATAGGAAAAACTAGAAAAATCTTCTTGTTAGAAAACACAAGGCCTAGAGCTTAGATATTTAGTGTGTACGAGGGATGTTCAAATTGAAATGCAATTCCTAGCATATCTAGAAAGGATTTGTTAATTTTCACAAACCAACTATCGGATTCCTTCAAAATATTCACCTCCGTGAGCTATGCACAGTTTCAACCTTTTGATCCAATTTTTAAAGGCAGTTTCATAGTCGTTTCTGGGTATACCCTTGAGACACTGGAAGATGGCTGAACAAAGATCTTTTCATGTTTTGTATTTTCGTCAAGTGAGGTACTTTTTGAGCCCCAGGAACAGGAAGTAGTCACAGGGCCAGGGTCTGGGGAATAGGGCGGGTGCGGAAGCTCTACAACCTTTTCCTGCCTTAAAAAATCGCGTACAATAACCGCTTTGTGGCTAGACACGTTGTCATGCAGCAACCTGACCCCCGACAAACCTGTCGCTGGCCTGCGTCTATTGAAATATTTCTTCAATTTTTTTAGAACAGCCCCTCTGTAGAACTTGCTATTGACCGATTTACCTTTCGGAACAGCAATTTGTATAGCAGGCCCTTGATTTGTGAAGAAAACTGCATACATAACCTTTCTGACGCTCATTGTGCGTTTGGCTATACATGGCCTTTTCATGTCTTTTGTAGCCCATATCTTGTTTTCATGTTTTCGTTTGGGCTCATAGAAATGCACCCATGTCTCGTCGCCTGTGACGATATTGGCAAACGAGCGATTATTGTATTTTGGGTACATTTTCAGCAAAGATTTTGCCATTTTTATGCAGAGGCGCTTCTGCTCCTCTGTGAGCAAATGGGGTATCCATCACACAGTTATCTTATTTATTTTAAGATGCTTCTTAAGAATTGAATGAACTGCCCCTATTGAGATGCCTACCTTTCGGGCTATTTCCCTAAAATTGAATCTTGCATCTGTCGATACAATTTCTCTTTTTCTACCATTTTGGGACTGGTTGCTGTCTTTCTGCGATGGCCACATGGTGCATCTTGCAAGGACGTTATTCCACTTGCAAATTTCTTGCACCACCTAGAAACTCACCAGGTCCATAAATTGAGCATATTTCTCTTTTGGACCTATACCAAGAAAACAGTGGTTTTTGATGTAGGTCCGTATTTAGGCAGCGAATGTAGATTTTTTACCAACCATTTTATCATTAGTATGTATGAGTATGCAATGTTTCTCGTTGTGTAGCCGAGGCTAGAGAGGACAGATTAACACAAAACTGGTATCGACCGAGAGATAATTGATGCCCCTAGGCGATCCAAGTAGGTTTTTTGTGAAAAGCGTGCGTAGTTACATAATATAACCCGAGTTGCATTTCAATTTGAACATCCCTCGTAATATGGCCTAGTACCTCTACCAAGTTTGTTCAAGTAAACCTCTACCAAGTTTGTTCAAATCAAACCAAGGCCCCATGTTTTCAAAACTAAAATGGTACTTAAGTATGATTTTCGAGAATATAGGGCCAGGGATCACTACACTACATGCTCAGTTGAGCTTTTAAGATCAATGGCTGTCTGTCATCCAACCGTAGTCCACAATTGTATCAAACAACATCACCTCTGAAACCACTGGGCAAAATTTGATAAGAATTGCTTGTGATGTTCCTTGCATGAAGCTCTACCAAAGTTGTTCAAATGCTTCTGGTCCGCTCCATATCTGGGTCACAGGAGCTTAGATATTTGGTGTGTTGCATTGTCTAATGGACCTTTACCAAGTTTGTTCAAGTCATGACCCTGGGGTTAAAATTGGCCCTGCCCCAGGGGTCACTTGATTTTACATAGACTTATATTGGAAAAACTAGAAAAATCTTCTAGATAGAAACCACAAGGCCTAGAGTTAGATATTTGGTGTGTAACATGGCCTAGTAGACCTCTACAAGTTTGATCAAATCATAGCCCTGGGATCAAAATTGGCCCACCCCAGGGGTCACTTGATTTTACATAGACTTATTTAACCCTTTCCCTCATAGAGGACACCATGAAAAGACCTATGCGAACAGCATAAAACCAGATCAGCCTGTGAGTAACTCGCAGGCTGATCAGGTTTTATGCTGTTCGCTGCTCCTCAGTTTTATAATTAAATTTGGTAAGGTTTAACTGTGGTTTTCTGCAGATCAGGCTTTATGTGGTACATATTGAGTGCGTCAAAATGAGTCTATATGAGGGAAATGGTTAAGAAAAACTAGAAAAATCTTCTTGTTAAAAACATGAAGGTCTGGATTTTAATTATTTGGTCAATTGGTGTGAAATATGGCCTAGTAGACGTCAGGGGTAATATAGACTTATTAGAGCTATGACCTTCAAAATTTGGATGGCAGGTACAGTTTTTGTGTGGAATTTAGATGGTCTTGCTGTACTTCTGCTTGGATTATGTATTTAATATGACTCATAATACAATATTGGCAATGAAAGCAATGTTTCTCAGGTGAGCGATTCATCTTGGCCCTCTTGTATAGACTTATAAGAGCTATGACCTTCAAACTTTGGATAGCAGGTACAGTTTTTGTGTGGAATTTATATGACTTTTTTGTACTTCTGCATGGATTATGTATTCAGTATGACTCTTATAAATACTATAATAGGCAATGAAGGCAATGTTTCATAGGTGAGCGATTCAGGGCCATCTTGGCCCACTTGTTTAATTTTCGAATAGTTTTACTTTCGCTAATCAAGGCTGTATACCAATTACATATATTGTTAGCTTTTGTCACAGTTTCCAGTATGATTAGCTTGTCTCTTTTCCAGAGAAAAAAGTCAAAGTATTTTCATCACTCTGGTGTTGTTATCATAAGCGTCAGTGTCTTGGTAAAAAAAGACCATTTTACTCAGAAATGAGATGTAAACCTATGGAAATCAACAAGCAGTCCTCGAACACCTAAACTACACGCTGTTGTAGAATTCCACACATTGTTCAATAGGAAATGAATATCCATTTTAGATTTTCTCCCAGGCACTGATTGGTCAATTTAAATCGGCAAATTATACAAGATTTTGTCGATCCTCTGGTGAAATGGTCTATTGTCACATGTTTTTCAAGGAATGATTGATCGATTTCAGGAATGGCATACATTTGTTGCTTTGAGGATTTTTCAAACTGATCAAGTACCTCTGAATATCTGTTTTAAAACATTTTTTTTTCAGCTGTGTTTATAAACAATTTTTGGCTATATTCCCAATACCAGAAAGTTTATACTTTACCAATCTGAATATAAACATTTCCAGGAAATCCTCAGGGGCTGGAGAGGGGTAGTTCAATTTGGCAAAAAAAAAAACACCCCAAAAAAACGTTTTAGATATTTCAGTCCACACAGGCAGCTTATGAATTTATAGCAATTGGTGATAGACTTATTAATATCTGTTTACTTTCACCCGAGCTTTGCTGTAATTTCTTGAGTACCGGTATTTTAATACCCTCAGATAAAAAGTATAGGGGGCTACATTGGAGTCCCGTCTGTTGGTTGGTCCTTCCGTCCATCTGTAGACGATATTTGTTTGCCCTATTTCTTGGCTACCTTTGGTTGGATTTTGATGAAACTTTACAAGACTGATAAGTACCAAATCTAGTTGCGGATATTGATTTTGAATGAGTTGTGGCTCTTTTTTATATTTCTCAAGACTGTCTGACATGGAAACAGTAACTGTGACCGGGGGGTCTCCGTGGCCAAGAGGGTAAAGTAGCTGACTTCAACACTCACTCAGCCCCTCACTGCGTGGTTTCGAATCCCAGCAGGGTCATTCAGATTTTTATGTGAGGAAGCCTTTCAGCTGGCTTGCGGTAGGTCGGTGGTTCTAGCCAGATGCTCCGTGCATTCGGGGTCTTCCTCCACCTGTAATTAGCTGGACGTCGCTATATGACTGAAATACTGTCGAAGCGACGGTAAACTCAAATAGTCAAGTCAAGTAAAAGTGACTAAATAGTACCGTGGAGTATTCATTATCATTCATTCAGTGATAATTCTTTTTTCCACTTTCTATCATTCAAAAGGTATTGGTCATCCTCCCAAAATACCTAAATATCCCTGTCTTTAACAGAGTAAACATGCATATTTGAGTTCTCCCTTTGTATTGAAATATTGGGTATAACAATTTTTAACTTATTTTATTTACTTCATGCTTGTATCAGAAGTTATTCATACTTGTTGAAAGCTTCTATATCTGTATTCTGTTTGATTAGACAGTTGGCTGTCGTATTTAATGAAATTTCTCTTTTTTTAATAACTTTGCCTTCAGTTTGCAAGAATTGATTTTTTTTTCTATTATATTGCTTAACATGCGTTATTGTGTTTAAAAACCTCAAGCTGTTATAAGTAAGTCATGAACTCTTCCTTTTTATAAGCAAATTATATTTTCAATATTTCCTTAGGTCAGAGTATTTGATATTTACCTCTTGATTTTTTTTTTTGATTTGTACTAATCCCTATTGACAATTAACTGATTGGATCAGTACTTTTAACCTAGGAAGGCCATGAAAAACCCTTGCCCCTAACCAGGTTTGAACTCGAAACTAATAGATACACAGTCACATGTTTCACCACTGGACCAGGATTCACTCGCTTAAATTTGTTTTCGACAAAAAAATTGTTATCAGTATCTTCAAAGGTGACAACAGAATTGTATCATAATTCTCATGCAGACCTGAAATTAGATCCTGGATTTTTCCAATTTCAGTTTTCTTAAAATCATTTTAATAGATGATGAATTACTGTAAATAGTTGTTGAATTTCTTGCATAGCTGTTTATATCTTAACTTCCTTTAATCAAAATGTCAATCAGTGAACATTGTCTAGGATAGACTTTAAGTGCTCAGGTTTTTGCTGTCAAAATTATATCACTGTTTAGGATTTCTTTCTGTCATGAATAGATAAATGGCTTGCTAAGTATCAACTGAAAATTCACAAGATCTTTTTGAGCAAATCATAGATCACAATGTGCTCAAGGTGAGCTACTTTGATCACCTTGCCATCGTTGTCAACAATTTGCTTTAAATATACTTCTGAAACTACTGGGTACCAGTTGATGAATTTTGCATGAATGATCCTTGGGTGGCCCTTCACAAAAGTTGCTTTAAAAAACTTGATCTATGCAGAACTCTGGTTGCCATGGAAACCAACATAATTTACCTTTAAAAACTACAAAATCTTCTCTGAATCCAATGGCCAGAATTCAATTTCATTTGGCATTGGTTCCCTTGTGGCTACCATAATTGCTAAAATAAAGTTGATCCCATGAAAAATGATGATGGACTTGTTTAAAAATTTTTTTATTTGAAACTTCAAACTAGTTGCTGTTGGAGGTACCCACGTAAAAAAAGAATAGTTTATGTAATCTGGTGAGCGATCGTGTGCCATATGGCCATCTTGTTCATATTTTTGTAAACAGTAGAGAGGTTTATTGTCTTCTGTTTATTTATCAAATCAGCTGGCAGACCTAAAGAAGACATCTATTGAAAGCCCTAAGGCTATATCAGTCTTTTTTTTTTTTTTTTTGAGCTATATCAGTCTTTGTTTGAACTGCTGTAAGGAGAGATAACACACAGGGATCACTGCTCCTTCATTGGTCTATCTGCCTGTCCCTCACACCTTCTCTGTCACAATTCTTCCAGGCCTTTTTCTTGCCATTTTGGGAAAATTGCAGTTTTGGAATTGGGAATTTTTTCGCACAAAAATCTATTTGGGAAGACTTCACTAAATAAGTTTTTTTTTCCCCGAAAATTTTTTGATTTAGATTTCTTGCATTATTTTCATTATGAAATATAATTAATCAGCTCTAGAAGTTACTCACAAAAAATTATTTTTAACTTAAAATTATATAATCTATTTTCAATTATCATTCTGTGTGCATTAAAATGGAATGATGCAATCATGCGTCAGGACACCATTTTCACTCATTTTGTGTGCAGTTAATTACAATTTCAAGTTTTCGAAAGTGAAAGAAAACCTGCGAAAATAACATTTTGAAAAAAAGGTTTACTCTGTAAAATACTAAAGATACTATGCAAATTAACAAAAATATGTCTTTTTAGTTTATAATCACAAAATAAATGCATTATCATTATTTATTTCCAAAACAAAATCGGCAATTCACCTACCTGAAGTTTTGCCAATTCTGTAGTTAATTTGCAGGATTTAACGCAAAATTAGAGAATATATTGAGAAAAGTTAAAATGAGTAGATCTAGTCAAGCTTCTTTTTTTTTTTCTTTCATTTCTCCTACTCTAGAGCAAATGTTTTAATGCTAATCAGATTTGTTGTTGTTGTTGTTGCTGTTTTTCGGTTATGAAAATTTCACATCATTTGTTTTCTAGTTTCTATTTCCTTTATCTTTGTTGTATGCGCACATCCATTTGAATTTCAAAGTAAATTGTGATTATAGCTTATTTAAATGATGGTAGGTCAATCGCCATGGCAATCAATACAGTTGACTTGTAACCCAACTCAGCAAATGCCTTTCAGTCAAAGTGAATCAATGAGAGTAGCTGGATTGGGATTTTTTTGACCAGAATTGGGATTTTTTTTAATAGAATTGGGAAAATAAATATGATTTCTTATGGGGAATGGGTTTGTTTACCGGACCCGTGGATACGCCAAAAAAAGGCCTGTTCATCAGGCTTCTTTCAGCAGGTGGCACATGTGTGGCACATTCCAAGGAACACTTCTTCATGCTAATGGTTCCTTTCTGACACATTTTGTATTTTCTTTCTCTGTTACAGGACCTATGCAACAACAACGACAAAGTTTTGTTTCTGGCGCAAGGAGGCAGACAATGAATGACAGTGATAATCCTCTCTCTCACAGCATTCCATCCTATGTCATGCCTCTCCCGGAACATGGTTCAGTGGCTCAAGACTCTCTGTCGTCAGATTTAAATGCATTAGGGAACGAACGTTCTAATTTCAACCACAGTAATGGACCTTCAGGCACTGCCCGGAATGTTTATTCACAACGACCATGTGCAGACGGCATTTCTTTGTATCATTCCTCCAGTCACGACGATCCTGTGTGTGCAAACAGGCCAGATTATCAGCATCAGACTGAGGTCAAGCAAGTGTTTGGGGTCAATACAGATAACACGGAGGTCAAGGTCGTTGAAGGTGAAGTTCACAGAAGTGACAATCATCAGGTCTCCAGAGTGATAGGGAAACCAGATCGTGAAGGGAAACTTCGTTTGCCGTCAGGTGAAGTTGTTGAACGTGTCGTTGAAGGACAGAGTTTTGACACAAATGAGCGTCTGGCGATGCCGACCTTTGTCAGCCTGGGGTCATCAGGTTCAAGCTTTGAACTGGACACTCAACAGGTTCAAAATGCCTTGGCTGACGGAGGAGGTGTGAGTGGAGGTTCTGATAAGGGAGGAGCCAATGTGGCAGGAGATGGGCCTGTTAATGATGACAGTTATGAGCTGCCTCTTGTTCCCATCAGGGAGACTTTACGTGGTAATGGATAATGAGCTGCCTGTTGTCCCGACGTCTGAGGCTGTTTGTGATGATAGGGCCGATAGTGATGCCAGTGTTGAACTGCCCTTGAATCTTGACATGCATTGATGGGTGTTTCAAGATAATTGATGCACCTGACATTACCTCTGTAGGGTTCTAAACTGATTATTAGGTTTACAAATAAACAAACCCTATCTTGGCACATCAGTGATGGGCAGAGATTTGGAGAAGAAGGGCACCAGAGCAGTATTCACAAATCATTTTACATTATTATGTCAAATAATGAAAAAGAAATAATCATTCCTTCTAGAATGGTCTAATTTTTACATAAGAAATACTAGGCTACAGTCAACCCTGCACAAAGCAGCCATGTTTAAAGATAAAAGTGGTTGCTTAGGACAGGTGGTTAATAATGCTTTGGAAATAGACGGCTTTACACAGGTTGGTTGTTCAGTACAGGTAATTTTACTCCTTGCCACTTAATAGCCTATGTGACAAGCATGAATCCTGATCAGACTGTAATTAATGTACCTTTCCAGTGGTCACGGATGTATTCTGACTGATTATCATGCTATCCAAATATTCACACTGGGATCATAGGAAGTCACTGGTGGATACAAAAGAACACATAGTTATGTTTATGAGCAATACGTGGTTACAATAGTGACATGGGGTCCGAGTGTCTGTGATACATGAGAAAGTGTGATGAGAACTCTTCACTTCATGAAGGGACTGCATGTTAACACCAGGGTGTGTGTTGCACAGCAGAAATTTTTCTAAACATTTCTTTTGAATTTTACTTTGATATTAGAGAGAGGGGCTTTGAAAGGTTTAGGCTATGCAAAAAAAAAAAAAGAAAAGGAAAAACCTTTGAGCAGAATCAGGTGGAGAGCTGAAATGTGTGTCTAATCAGCATTGTCATATTGCTATTTTCCTAAACTTGAAAAAAAAAACATATCTTAGTATTTTACAATTTAAACATTTAAAAAAGAAAAAAAAATCCTAGAAATTAATAAAAAAAGATGTAGATTACAAAGTGTAAGTAGTTTAAGCTTCCTAACAAGTGGAGGAAATTTCAAGGTCAAAGCTGATTTGTTACCCATTAATGAACAAGTAGGCCAAAAAAAAAGTAAAATGTGGAAAGGTGTTGACATGTTCCTTTTTTCTTTTTTTTGTTTGTTTCCTTCGTGGAGAGAAGAGTGATGAGATCTTTACCAGATGTTTATTTTTCTATTCAGATGAATTATTTTCTGAAAGTAAAGTGTTGCTTGTTAACAGATATGAGCCTGAAAACTGGAGTCCCTTTCAAGGATTCTCGGAAAAGTTGGAATTCCCTCATGTATCTGTATAGGACTTACACCGAACATCTTGAGTCCAGGGGCCTGTTTCACTTAACTTTGTCTGAACAAATTTGGTTTTAGTCCTAAGTATTTTGTTCTACATAGTGTGTAACAATGTCTTATTTGAAAATTAAAATATGGAGAAAATTGACCCATTTCATTATACAAAAACAACTCTTTTTGTAGAGAAAAAAAAATCACAGGAAAAATACTATATTACTTCTGTGAATTTATGCTTACGAAGATGTTTTTTGTATGAAGTTTAGTGGAATGGGGGCCCAAGGACTCCAGATAAGGAGCTGTTGAGGACCTTGTAATATAGTAGTATATCTTGAATATAAATGCAGTATATTGATGTTTCTTTGTTAGTAAATAATTGATTGAAGGACAAAGTGATAAGATACACTTGCCCTTGTATACTTGACTGTTAAATTTATGGGGGCTATGTGTGTTGTTTTTTTTCATTCCTTCAGCCTCTTAGTTTGGGATGATACAAGATTTAGTCTGTCTCTTTGTTCAAAGAGATCATAAGTGCCAAACTCCTTAAATGGTTAGATGGAATTCACAGAAACTTTACTCAAATGTGTACATGTAGCAAGATATTTTTCCGTCCAGCATTCTCAAGGGGAGATAATTAGTTTTTTTTTCCTGTGACATGAAGCTATGCAGCAGATATTCATCATTGCCTTTACTTGCTGTAGTATAAATGATTTTGACAAAAATTACAAAAACATGTCCAGTGCATGTGTAAATTCTTTATTTCTTATACCCACACATTTCCACAGATTAAAAGATTTTTCTAGCTGGATGTTGTCAGATAATGTTTAAAATGTCATGGCTTTCTGCCTGTATTGTAGTGTCTTACTTGAATGCAATGAACCATCAATATTATTGAGTTTTTGAAACAATTTTGTTAATAATATTAAAGGATGATTTTTAAAAGTCACTGTTTAATATTGTATTTAATTGGTTTAAGAGTCATGAAAAAAGGTTTTTTTTTATATGGTTTTAGTTTTAATACCATTTTTTATCAAGCTATATATGCATTTTTGAGAAAGGTTAGGGGAGGGGATATAGATTTGCCCTTGTACAACCTTTCTAGTGTCACAAAATCTTGTATAGTGATATGCAATCTCCAACACCAAGGGCCAGAGACTTAAAATTAACAGCAATGTTCACAAGCATGGGAAGATATGCACTGTGAGATTTGTTTGGACAGTGAGCTGTAGCAGAGTTATGGTCCTTGACTTCGTGAAAATGGAGCACTGAGAGGGAATCCTGTATGCATTTGACACAATTTTGATTTATCTTAACCCTTTCCCTCATAGAGGACACCATGAAAAGACCTATGCGAACAGCATAAAACCAGATCAGCCTGCGAGTAACTCGCAGGCTGATCAGGTTTTATGCTGTTCGCTGCTCCTCAGTGGTCTGGAAATGAGGATTTTGTAAATAAATTTGGTAAGGTTTAACTGTGGTTTTCTGCAGATCAGGCTTTATGTGGTACCTATTGAGTGCGTCAAAATGAGTCTATATGAGGGAAAGGGTTAATGTGCTTTTTCATGAAGAGATATAAAATAAGTGCTATCTTACGGCAATTCTGTGATTGTGAAAATATTAAAAAGTGATATTAAGGGTGGGTTTTAAATTGGGGGTGGGGGTGTGTGTTTTACCTCACGTCATGTGGCACATTGGATCAAATTGTGTAACATTTTTGTATCATGCATTTTGAGAGTTGCAAGTTTGAGCGAAGTCAGAAAATGAGGCTTTGTAGACGAGGTTTGAGTGATCTGGGAAATGTTGTACCCTTTACCATGCGAGAAATAAAAAAAATTCTTCCAAAAGGGTTGCAGAACAATTTCTCAAACCAATCAGTTATGGACTATTTTTTATATCCCCATTCTGTATACTATAATGAAATAGGGGCTATATACAAATCAAATGTGATGTCCTTGCTTCACAGATGGTGGGGGATATATTGGTTTTACGCCTGTCGCAATGCATTATTTCACCTTCCATCCTACTTTCTCTTTGCATGAAGACAAGATGGGATGCTGGGGGGTATTAATCACCTATAATAGAAGTTCTATTTAGCTTTAAAAAAAAAAAAAAACATAAATGAAATTATTGTAGATCATTATTAAATTAAACATTTGAATTTATTTCTTATTAAATATACATTTACATTGATTGTAATGAGGCATGGATCTACACCAAATGTATTTTTTTCTTGGTATGTTTTGAAATCTTGCGTTTTATCATTTAATGTCTGTAGTCCATACATTGTGACCCTTTCCAATGTTTGATTAATTCATGATTTCAAATTAAAATATCCAGTAGCAACACATGGAGAAACATGTAGACTTTATTTGACCCATTTTACAAAAAAGAGCATATGGGGGAATCGGTGCAAAAGTACAGAACGATATAAAAGTAGAGGATGTAACACAAGTATTTATTTGATATAATGAATTGCATATGTTTTTATATCAAATAAATACGAGTTTAAAATTCTTATCACATACCTGAAAAATGCACATTTGCCTATCTTCTATGTCTGTTTTTAATTATGCAGAGAAAAACCATTACCAATTGACATTGTGTTGAGTGGCACTATTTGTTGATATAACACGTATGAGATAAAAAAAAAAAAAAAAAAAACACGTATGAGATAAAAAACAAAACAAAAAAAAAACACGTATGAGATAAAAAACAAAAACAAAAAAAACAAACATATGGCTTCTAGACAAGCTTGGTTTTGTGATAAAAACAAGTTCAGTTTTGCACCAGGTCTTTGGCTTTTCTTATGTTACTTTTTGTGAGCAATTGACATAGACATGGTTTGGAAATAATTCCCTTAGGGTAGGGTTGGTCTTACATCTTGCAAATTAAAAAATGGAAAGGGGCATTCAAAAATGAATATAGCAGTCTTCATTTAAAATTGTGTAGATTGTACATTTGATTTTGCTTGTATTTTAATCTGCTATTTATTTCCATGTTTACCATATTTTATCTTCTGTTTCAATGTTGTTGTTCATTCCATATCTTGTCTTCTGTTTCGATTTTGTTGTTCATACCATATTTTGTCTTCTGTTTTGATTTTATTGTTCATATATATTTTTGCTGATATTCTGTACTCTTAATTTTTTAAATTTTTATAAAGAAAATTCAAATTATCATTCTCCTGACAGGTAACTTTACCTGAATATGTGTTCCTGTCCAACAAACAGTGTTACCTATGTAAAGGCCTTTTTGTAATCCTTATCTGTTGGAGATTTCTGTAAGTAATCTGGAAATTCAGTTCAGTAGAGCACTCGCCCATTAAGTTAGGGATCCAGGAATCCAGTCTCGACGTGTTTGTGACCTTTCAGGTGTCTGTATCATTTCAGTGCTAAACAAATGGGGTATAAACCAACAAGCACCTGAATGATCATAAACACTCGGTGCGTGTTTGTGTTACGGAATGCTCTCCAACCTGGCAGCACATTTTTATACACCTGTTCTTTTTTGTGTCCCCCTAGGTCCAAGGCCTTCTTCTGCTCTTTGATGTTGAGGTTAAATACTGGTTAAACTAAGAAATAGCAGCAACAGATAATTCTGAGTTTATAATCAGTACTGTTGTTCAAACAATGTTTTTTTTAGCTCACCTGAGCACAATGTGCTCAAGGTGAGCTATTGTGACCAATGAATGATGAAAGTCTGGCGTCTGTAGTCAACATTTAACTTAAATAACATCTCCTCCTAAACTATGTATATAGTACAAATTTGAGAATTCCTTTTGTTCGAAAGTACTCACCCGATTTATGGCTAGCAGAGGGCAGAGTCCATTTTTCATAATATCATAAGATATTTGCTGTTCCTTTTCCTTCCACTTACACCTGTTTCTCAGGTTAGTGATCCAAGGGCCATCATGACCCTCACTTTCAAAAAGCATGTTTTACATGTATTCATTGTTTATATGCCCTTAATTTCTTGACACAATTCACAATTACATTCAGCCTGAATATTTACTGTATGCATGGGCTTACAGGTAGGCTGTGTTTTAGTTTAAACTTATTTATTTTACGTCGATTGGGAAACAAGTTCTTACAACTTATACTAATCCCTCTCGACGGTTCCTGGGTTGGACCAGTACTTTGCGCCTGGGAAGGTCATGAATAATTCTTGCCTCCAACGAGGTTCAAACCCACAACCCTCGTATCCGTAATCGGATACGTTACCACTGGACCACGGCGCCCTGAAGACATCAATATAAAAAGTACATTCAGCATTTTCCTTATGGAAGTGTACAGTGTATTTTTTTTAAACTCATATAAACTTGAATACATTATTATTGTGTTCACAGATCATTAGCTTATTATCATAGTGTTTATGGATTGGAGCTGTTTTGAGAGAGAAAAGTAAATGCTGTAAATTTCAAAATGAATACTGATAATATAATGTTATTAACAATATTTGCTTATTGTCTTGTTCATGAATACCCAAAATTTATAAAGCCGTCTGGTTATAGCGTCCCTCTCTGGAGCGGGAGATCGCAGGCTCCATCCCAAGCCGTGATTGACCAATTTAGTAGAAAATGAAACTGGTATAGCTCATTTGCTTTAAGCTTAGCATATAAGGGTAATTCCAGGACTGGTTGACCCTGTGTCGGATTAATTTGACTGGGTGTCATGCCAAATGTTTACAGCATGATACTGCAGTGTGGCAGCACTATCTGTATGAAGTAGACAACACTTTCAAATTTCTTAAATACTGTCAGTAGGATGTAAAACCCAGTACAAGTAAACAAACAAACATAAATGATTAAGAAACAGTTTTTGTTATTGAGTGGTTAGAGCATCCATTGGAATGGATCCAAGGTCGCCACAAAGCAAAACTGTGTAAAAAAATTACTGCATGGCACACTTTGTCAGGCGTCGTCGTCCGGAATCTTAACATTGGCCATAACTTCTCTACTTTTCAATATACAACCGTTGTCAACAGGGCACTGATATTTCACATGTGAAATCCTTGTAGCAAGACCTTTCCAACAATGTTACACTTTTGGACTTTTGACCTTGACCTTTGAACTTTGACCTTTTTTTGAAATGTTTAACAAAAAACTTTAACGTTGGCCCTAATTTCTTTACTATTTGACATACAACTTTTATTTTTGGTATGCATATTCATCTTTGCAAGGGCTATTCAGATATACATCAATATTTCATCTATCGACCTTGACCTTTGACCT
>CM037785.1:33289341-33339341 GCA_021229015.1 Solen grandis | reverse complement strand
GGCAAAGATATTTTCTTCCTATTTCTTTTGATAAATAACCAATTTAATGGTGAAAATAGGTCATGAAAGTGAAGATGCCAACCTACCTGAGAGAGGACCTGGCTGGGGTGACTGGTGTACAGATGAATGGTCCTACAGACTTGTTTTGTACCTCCGTCCTGAAATATATATCATACATGTGAACATGATCAACAGTGTGCCAGTCTGATGATAAATAAATTTTCTTTTCAAATTATTATGATTTTGAAAGTTTTATTGTGGTGGTTCTACTGACAACCAAGTAATTTTCAACAGAATGAAAATTATTTTTCAATTGTCAACAGAGAGAGCAAGTTTATGTCGGCCAGCTGCATGACACTGCTACAGACACCCGTTGTGAAGAAACTAACATTACACAGTTATCTGATGCTTTGTAAGCAAGTAATTCTCTAATTAAACTTTGCTTTGCAAGATTTTCACTTACAGATACAAATAAAACCTAATTAATGCATGTCGAATTTTAACTTTTTTTAGCCTCTACTTTTGACTGATAATAAGCACTTTACTTGACCAATATCAAGATGCCCTAACTATTGACCTATCTGATCACAGTGTCCCAGATATTGACCCTGCCCCACCCACCTGTCCTGTTCCTCCTCAGGTTCCAGCTCATCCAGTTTCTCCATGATGGTCATGATGAAAGCTGACTGGGACATCACACTGGAGCGGTTCTTTGTGATCTTGGTTGAGAGCGGAGTGGGACGTCGCACTGGCGGAGTAGATATCACACATAGCATCATAGAAAACCAACTAAAGGTGATTAAACACCCACAACAACCTTGTCTTCATGTAGTACGAGTGTCAGATGGGACTAACAAGATGGTTTTGTAAAACCAACAACTATCACTAAAGGTGATTGGAACCCCCACATCCAACACTGTCTTCTGAGTATGTAGTATAAATGCAGAACAGGACATAACATATATGATGAAACATGAGATTGATTCTTATATAGTTCCAACTGCTGTGTAGCAGGGATACAGCAATTTTTAAAGGAGACATTTTCATGGCTATTTTTAACCATGAATTCATAAATACCAAGAGTACAGCTAAATAAGTAAACCTTTCTAAAATACAACATCCATGAATGTACATACCCACAAAATAGATCTCATATCAATATTTGTCAAAGAAAGAAATTACTTTACAACAATCTTTCTTGAAAGTCTTTCAGCATCAGCCTAGGTATACAGTCATATTACAAACAATCTTTAAATACACACCCTCTCGTCTACACTGTGTAGTTTTCTTGGGCACATGCACCTGTTCAAACAGAAGTTTCCGCTGCACACTGGGTAGAATAGCAGCAAAACTGTCTACAATAGCATTCCTAGCCGTGGCTCTCTCACGTGCCTTGGAGCTTGAATCAGTCTGAAATCAGGAGATTTTGAGTCAAAACAAGGCAGTCCAAAGGACAGCTATATCCCCCGCTGCTGGCCAAATATTAGAATTTGTTTGGTCATAGGATTATGTTCACCTTAACCTGGCATGGTTGTAGCAGACATAGAAGATCAGTTTAAGACAATTTAACTTTCCGGAGTTATGTATGAATCTCAGAATTCGGAGGCACATATATTAAAAGTTTACTGACAAGTTTTACATGGGAAACAGTACAAAAAGTGAACATCAATGAAGTATAGGATGTGTTAGGTAACCACAAAATACATGTGTAACTCAATTAAAAACTTATATCATGACATAATTTGTATGATTGTGAACATGACAAGAGATATCGAGATGACATGAAAAAGTGGAGGCTTAAACATTTGACCTTCAAGGATGACCTTGACCTTGAGCCAGCGTGACCGCCTCATGCCTTCTGCACATCAGCTCAATGAGGTTAACATTTTAGCCGAGTTTGAAGAAATTGTGTCCAAGCGTTCATGAGATATGGAGCGGACATGAAAATAACATTTGACCTTCAAGGATGACCTTGACCTTGAGCCAGCATGACCGCCTCATGCCTTCTGCACATCAGCTCAATGAGGTTAACATTTTAGCCGAGTTTGAAGGAAATGTGTCCAAGCGTTCATGAGATATGGAGCGGACACGAAAATGTTTCGGACACACTGACGGACGGACTGACGAAGGGCATTCCTATAACCCCCCTCCCGCTTCGCGGCGGGGGATTAATTAAGTTTATCTAAAATACCCTTCCATCCCATCCCACCTTCTTGTGATGGGAGTGTAGGACAGGACATGATTCCTATATAAATCCCACTTCTGTGATGTTGGGGTATAAAAATTCTGTATCTTGTCAAAACATATCAAAGTATTGCAAACATACAAATCATTAATTTTTTCCTCAAGGGGGTTATTGCACAATACCCATTCACAACTTCATAAACTGAATATTTAACAACCTACCAGAATGGAATGTTTCAGTTTCTCGTTGAGCTGTATGGCCTCCACAAAGCGGGCCCGCTGCAGGTAGTGCATGACAAGCAGCTCCTGGGAGTGAGGCTCTGAACTCTCCTGCAGGTAATCAACCAACATGGCTTCCTCCTGTGTCGTCAGGGGCAACTGTAGCAGACGGTCCACAGTTTTTGCTAGAAATACAAAATACATGTACATAATTTCAAAATTAAGCTTGCTTTGTTTTCTTATTTTCTGTTGTTATAATATTTTGTTATCAAAAGCCCCCAAACAGATTTTATGTCATATCATATGTGTGTGTTTTTCTTTTTCTTTTTATTATTATTCAAGATTCTGTATAAGACATTAACAGTCACAAAATGTCAAAAGATGTCTTGATAGCTTAGATTTAATGTCCATCTGACAAAAATATTTTAGGGACTTTGTCTATGAACAAAAGATAAAACTGCTGCCTCACTGCACAAACAAGCGGCATGATACCACACCTGACACCAGGTCAACAAATGTTGGAACTATACTTACCTGCTATGCACTGATAAAAGGAGGTAAGGTATACCAGTACTATTTTTAACAACTTTTCTATGTCACAGCTGGGAATTGATTACACAACATCCAAGTTAAGTGGCAGACACAGGTGATAAACAATCAAGCTCTGAAGTGCTAAACACAGGAGATTTCACTTTCAACAGTAATCACTACTTACTTTGTTGACAGCCCAGGAACAGATGTGTAAGCAGGTCCTGCATGTTGTTCTGGTCCCGACATCGGCGCTGGTACTCCAGAGCCTCTGCTGTCAACCTGGTGGGGTCAAATACAGGTCAAACCATAAAATATCAGATACGCGTTTGTTTCTAAAATATGACTGATTTATTGTCTTTACAGTTTTTTTACATATTTTATCTTGATTTTACTATTCCATCTATGGATTTGTATTCAATAATGCTAAAAACAAATGAAAAGAAAATCTACAACACAAAAAAATGAACAAGATGACCCTGAAGTTGCTCCCCTGAGAAACATTGCCTTAATTGCTGACTTAATTCATCGAAATTAGCCATAATGGACTTTGATCGAGAGATTATGGTCATTAACATCTGAAGTTTGAAGATGATTGCTTAAGAAATGAAGATACTAGAGAGTAAACAGTATAAAATTGTTGACAGACGATGGACATCCAAGTATCACAAAAGTTCACATTGAGTTTTTGCTCAACTAAGCTAAAAAATAAGGCAGATACTATCCAACTGAGAAGAACAAAAAACCTTACCCATTGGCGAGCAGCACGGTCAGTTTAAGTTTGACCTCCTCGGGTGATGTAAGGGCAGGCTGCACACTGTTTATGTAGCGCAGCGCCATCTTGCTGTCGCCCTGATACAGCAACGCCTTGATGATGCGACGGTGCTGCCACCTGCTGAATTCAGCTGACACCATAGGGTCTAGCAGCAGCTTCATGGCTTCCTGAGGATGGGATATATGATAAATAACCTTAAATATTCTTCAGACTTCAATCAAGTGGAATTCAAATTCAACAAAGTGAAATACCATGACCATCAATTAACACAATTCAAAGAAATATTAAACTAAATTCTAAAACTGAGCAAAATCTTAACTTCAATCTAACAGAGCTTTATACACTTTTCTTTTACATGCAATGGCTTTCCCAGCTAACAAATCCATTTTTTCATATCTAGGACACATAACTCTTCTTAGAAACAAAGTTCCTTGTCTGCCCAACAAAGCAGGGCCTAGCTGTAGTAGATGGATGTCCTCTGTCTGTACAACATAGCAGGCCTAGGCCAGTTCCCTGCCTTACCAATTTAACTGGGCCTAGTCAAATCCCCTGCAAGTCCAACCTAGCAAGGCCTAGCCAAGCTGCTTGCCTGCTACACTTACCTCAAAAGCCTTGTGGTCCAGAAGCCAAAAGGCCTGTATCAACTTCAGCAGAGTGTGGGGCAGACTGAATCGACATGCAAACTTGCTCACACGCTCCGAGAACTGCAACAAAAATATTAAGCCACTATAGCTGATTTGTCCAAATTAGGGGAAATACATATAATGGAACATTTGCTTTAAAATGCTTTTTCATAGGATAGCCATTTAAATTAAAGATCAAGTTAGTAAAAGAGTCACAGGCCTTTAATTCAGTAGATGGGGGAAGGATCCTTAGAAATATATTTGTGGAGAAATGGTGCCATTTTCTTTGGTTTGGGGAAAAGAAATCCTGGGGTGTTTAGCAATTACTGCATGAATTTTAAGAATTTCATAGAGGGAAATACGCCTGATGAAAAATATTAATAAAACATTTACTGTTTTTACTTAACCCCCTTTAATATTTACAATTTTTCATTAATATATAAATCCTGAACAGTCTGTCAGAAACACTTAGGCTGATTCTAGCTGCATGAGTCAGGTAAGAATAAATGTAGCATATAAAACTGAACAAATTAACAATGAAGTATACTCACAGCCTGGTTCCCGACATCACTGCTGTCTACAGACACCAGATCCAAGAGCAGATAAAGAACCAGACAATGTTTCAACACCATGTCTACATCCTCCAGTAGGTAGGTGGACAGCAGCGCCTGCAAATACCGACCACAATAGTTGAAAAAAAAAAAAAAAAAATGGATGTGCATCATCTTCAAAATGTCTTGTATCAACAAATGAAAGTATCACGATTTTATCTTGAACACTGCAAGATTCAGATTTTCATGAGAAGACAAACTAAAGATAAACCTAGACTTAATTTCCATCTTTCACGTCATGAAAATCTACCCAAATTTTATCAGTTTTTATTATTTTACCATCTATATTGTAGTCACTTCAGCAGTGGTTTCTTTGACAGAAATAAAAGGAGGCAATATGAATGAGAGACAGGCAAGCGAGAGAAAGCAAGGGAGATAGAGAACAGAAGACTACTGTACATGTATACTAGGTGGTGGGTACAATCCTGTGCCACCCTCCCGGTCCCAGAGGTCATGAACCTTGAGGTTCTCCACCAGTCCGTCTATCATCAGAAGGTCCATCTCGCCGATGTCACTGTCAATACACCGGCAACTTCATAGTTATCATAGCTAATGAATCAATATTTATGATACCTCACCCAGATACACGATCCCAATATCAACCATTAAGACCTGGAACTACCCCATATTTACGATGAAAGTCAAGCGTGGATCTATATAAGTACAGTCTTTGGCATATAACTGTCATACATCAAACAAGCAACCCTGCCAGTGGACACTCTAATTCCTTGGCCACCAGAGTTGTAATAAACAAAAATATCCTTTTCATTGAAGAATTTTCTTGTAAAAAGACACTCTTCAGAAACAGGACACATGTCAGTTCTGTTTTCATATTATACAGTACAAATTACTTCATAAATCAAAGAAATCATGAAGTGTAGCCTGTGTTTTTCAAATGCCGTTCGTATAAAAATTTAAAGATTATTTACTCCACCCCCAAATCTTGTCTCAAATTTTGAAATAGATTTATGTGAGCAAAACTAGTCTCGATACTTAAGTTACTGTCCCACAATAATAGTATACCTGTGTATTGCCTGAAGCTCTGCCCTCCTGTTCTTGTAAGCCAGAATGAGGCTGGTTGCTGGGTAACAGTACTGACTGTCTGACGTGATTTCTGTATCTAAGAAACAAATTTTACGTCATACTTTTTATACCTTATTGTTTACTTTGGTCAAATAAGGACATAATGTTATAGTCTTTTAGTTTAACTGATTCTATTTTTTTTCTTGAATTATATCATTACTTACTGCAGACTGTTTACATGCAAGTTAGTCAGTGGTATAGTTCCCTGACCTACTGCTACGTACATGAAGAGAGAGACTGCTGAACTCCAAGACAACAACAACTTGATGACCTATACCCTCCATATTCACCTTGTCTTCATGTTTAGAGAAAGAAGGACATGACAAGCATGAGTCCCATATAACCCCAACTTCTGTGAAATGAGTGTGTAAAAATTGCTTAGGTGTAATCCAGGGGATAATGAAGAAAAATCAGCTACTCACCATCACATTCAGGCAGGAGACCGGTCTCCACAAACCAGAGTACCACCTCCAGGTGCTGGCCGATCAGACTGGTCACCAGGATCTTGCTCTGTAGCTCTGCCTCACCTGTATTTTAGTTACATACACATTAAACCTTTACCTCATACAGATATTTCACATTATCAAATAGACCATTTCACTCCGCAATGGAATGTAAACTTATGTAAATCAAAAAGCACTCCTGGAACACATAATCTACATGCTGGTGTATAATTCCACACATTGTTCTATAGAAAAATACACTTGAGATTTTTCCCCAGTCAAAGATTAGTCAATTTAAATCAGCAAATTATACAGACTATGGCCCATCCTCTGGTGAAATGGTCAATAGATCAGACAGCTCCTGTTTTTTTGCTTTAAACATACAAGTAACCCTTTTGCAACAAGTGACTTAGGTACTGGCAAACAGGCTGGACATCAGTCCCACCTACAGTACAAACCATCCATATGGAAAGTGTCAACATTTCAACACTTGAATGAACTGATAGTGAGAAAGAGAAAGAGAGCGTGATAGAACAAATGGTAGCAACAATGAGAAAGAAAAAAAGAGATTGACAGTGGACCATACGGCTATTAACATTCAGAGACAAAAACGATGCAATGAAAAGGGGTTTAACCCTTTCCCTCATATAGACTCATTTTGACACACTCAATAGGTACCACATAATGCCTGATTTGCAGAAAACCACAGTTTAACCTTACCAAATTTTATTATAAAGTCCTCATTTCCAGACCACTGAGGAGCAGCGAACAGCATAAAACCTGATCTGGTTTTATGTTGTTCGCATAGGTCTTTTCATGGTTTCCTCTATGAGAGAAAGGGTTAAAGAGACAAAAAACAAACATTTATGTTTACCAAGTTAGATGGTAACTGTAAAACCTAAAACTTGACAGACAGGCGGGAAGATAAACCACTGGACATACAAACCTGCAGGAGTGATAGGACCACCAGCACTGAGGAATGTGCGGAACACACTGACCAGGTGTGACAGTCTCTGGCTACAGTGAAACAGTGTCTGTATGGCTCTCTGGTCTAGCGCCAGTCCCGACCAGTTATACAAGTTGGTACCTGCAACATTGAAACACATCACAACATGGGTGTCATCACAAATCTAGCATTTATCACACAAGAATCACCATCAAGGTCAGTTATAATCAGAATAGACCATATCAGCCTTCTGTTTGCACAGTAATATTGCACAAGGAGATGTGGAAATTTAACAACACTTCAAATGAAAACAGGTTTTCAAGTGTCACCAAGTGACCTGACCCTATTGACCTCAAAATCAATCCAAATCTTCCTCTTCCCATAGGGTATCTATCTACTAAATCTGATTATGATATCTCACTCCTAAAAGAAGTTATTTGACGTTTAAATGAAAAATTTATTTGCCTGCGCAACAACATACTTCATTCTAATAACCAGGATTTACATTGAAAACTGATTATAAACCAGGCCCATATTCCATCAACAATACTTGGTGCCAAGTAATACTTAAATTCTTAAACTAAGAAGATACACATATCATCATTACTATTTTGTGAATATTCAAGTACATGACTAAGCTGAAATTAATTATTACTTAAATAACTAGCAACAAGTCTTCAGAAATGAAATATTTTGGTATTTTTATTGGGGAAACAAGACTAATGAAATTTGCCCTTAAGTATTTAAGTTATAATTAGCGCTAAGAATTGTTTGTTGATTTGACCCTGGTCTTCTAAAAGGAAATCATATACCAACCTCTAAGTGTCACACTGACGATTCAAACCTGGGTCATGTGCAAGAATACTGTCTTATCATTCTGAACAATTGCAACAAGCTATTAAATTTTTTTTAATGTTTAAGTTGCAGCCTGGAATGGTCAGTTATACCGATTTTTGTCCTTCAAATTCTATGTGCTACCTAGATCTTTGAGCTATAATCTTGAGTCATCCACCTGCTTGATGATTCATCATGATAAACGATTATCCTGTTACAATAATAACACAACGATTGTCCTGTTATGATAATAACAAAGTCACAGTCTGGACAATACAAGTTGGCAGCTGCCGGTCCATATTCAAAACTATGTTAAGATTGAGAGTAGCCTTCAGTCATATCTAAGTGTTCTATTTGTACAATGCATCAACTCATTTTTTTTTTTGAGTTGTTGAATGGTGACAGCTTTGGGAGAATATCAGTTGTTAATGACTTGTTGCTTAATTGATTTGGATGAGATTTCTGCAAGCTCTATTTACTTCATTCAGAGAGAGAGAGAGAGAGAGAGAGAGAGAGAGAGAGAGAGAGAGAGAAGGGTTGGGGAAAGAGAGAGACCTACATGTGGTATCCATAAGATGCTTGGTGGTGGAGACTTTCTCCCAGGCCCAGTCCAGCAACAACTTCAGTGTACAGCCCTGATGCTCATACTCTGTAACATTCAAATAATACACACCAGGTGAGTGGTGGGCCCTGCATTAATTACAAGCATCTGATGTCTCACAGACAATATTTCAGTAATATAGGAATTTTGTCAATAAGGAATATCACTATAATATGTGCCAGACAAATGTTATAACACACCAAGTCTCCTATTCTGACCCCAAGACCTGGAAATACCTTTTTAAGACACAAAATAAAGGAGATTGCTACCAATAATAGTTTTTGTATCATGTCTTAAATATACACATAATAAATTATGTTCTAAAATCAAATTTTATCTGAACTTTGAAACTGTGCAGAATACAAAGTTAAAATGGCTCCATTCCAGCACCTTAAAATACAATTAAAAGAACACTGTAATCAGATGCCCATACTTGTCTGTTTGTTTTTTAATTATAAAGGAGGAGATAAATAAGGTCAAAATGGACCAAAATGGAGTAATGGCCCTTTCATGAGAATCTACCCCACTTTGATAATGAACAATTATGTGAAGTTGATGACAGATGGTTCAATAGTTTAGACTTTATGGCCAAGGTTAAAGTCTTTCATCACAATGCCACCAAACGATAATAACACCAGAGTGATGACAATACCTCTACTGTTTTGTTTGACAAACAGAAGCTAAAATGAATATTTATGAAACATTCATAATAAAAGCTTTTAAACAAAAGACCGTAAAAAACTGTTGATATAATGTAAGTGAGTTTATGATAGTAAATGACATGAAAACAGAACTAGAACTGAAAACAGTAGAATTTGTGAATCTTAAAAAATTCCAAGTCAAATCACCTCCTGCTGCCCATTGGCGGATACAGGTCTTGATGAAACAGACCATGTTGTACTCCAGAGCTAGGGTCAGTAGGGTTTCACGCTGGTACACCTGTTGTAAGAAACACAGTGTTTTTTGTTGATTTTTATAGTCTGTAGTAATTTTGATTAGTTACATATAACTAAGATGTTTTTCTAGTGTTCTAATATGTGACACTTGACAGTACATACTTTTACCTACAGCCATGAGACTAATTCTTGGTAAAGAGTGATAAAAATGAACTGGTGTAAAATGAACTATATTTGATATATCATTAATGTTTCCAGACAATAATAAGAGTAGACAGAAAAAAATGTAAACTTGTGTATTTATCTTAAACATTTCACAAAGACTTGAGAGGTGGCATTGGTTAGGTTGTTTAAATCTGCAGACAAAATTTCAACCAACTCCTTACGAATGCTGCAGTTGAATCATAAAACAGTCAATACATCTATCAAACTTAAAAATAGCAATAAATACTGCAATGGGGCCCTACAGTAAAGGTTTATCCTTTGATTTCATTATTTATATACTTTGGAAACATACTTTGTATAAAATGTGTCCTACGGCTGAACATTGCTTTCCCTATTGTACACTATTCCAGTACAAGAGTAAGTGTCTTCACTCACCAGTGTGTTGGGAGTGGTTTCTAGGGGGCGTGGCAGGAGTCCCACATACAGACATAAGTTGTAAAGGTCCTGGGGCTGGACCAACGCCACTGGGCCTTTAGTCTCCAAGTCTGCCAGTACCTGCCGCTGGGAACCAAGGAACCGGGCATCTACCACGCCACTCTCAAACACAATACGTGCATCTGTGATCATAAACATTTACAGCTTAAACAACATTAAATACCTTACAGGGGAAATCAACCTACAATTTACATCAACTAATCCACCTCAATATGAATAACATACAAATCAGTTTAACCAATGAAAAGTTGTAAAAGCTCAAACAAACAAATTCATGCAAACCTTGCTGCCAATAGTTATTTTTGTTCAACAACCTTAAACATTTGGGTAGGTATATGCCTGTTTTGGCATCATGTTAATTGTAAAACATAGAAGGAAATAAAAGCTCTGTATCAAACAAAAATGAACATGCTACAAAACACAATCTATTGCAATTTCAAATGACTTCAATTAAGAGCTTTTTTTTTTTAAATACTCTGAAATACTTTGAAAGAGGGCCACACAAGGAACAACGCTGTAAAGTTTGATCATCTTTAGCAGAAAACTAGCACATCATGAGCACGTTGTCCACAGCTGAGATAAATAAGGTACAAAACTCACCAAAGGCCAGAGAGGCTGGGTAGAAGTGTTGTTCTGGGGGCACGGGAGAATTGGTGACAAACTTCCTCAGTCTGTCTCCTCGCACATGGGTTGCCTGTAACACAAATCACACATGCTGGTCATGTTATACTTCTTAACTAGTGGGATATAATCTTCCTTAACCTAGATATGTTTTGATATCTTGGCAAAAAGAAATTGTTCAACATATTCTATTGTATGGAAAATCTGTATTAAAATTTGCCATATCTTCAACAATTTAATACGATGAGGAGAAAATCTCAATAAGCTTTTAGCTTTCGATTTAATCCTATTTATATATGTCTGTGAATTGTTCTGTTTTAGAAGCTGAATAATAAATATGTTTAAACTAACTAAATAGAAGAGGCCCAAATCAAACAGCTACTTTCAGTTGCTCATATAGCATTATAGTTTGATTCTCGTAAAGAAAAATTAATCATTTCATATATATAAATTTCAGTAAATTAATATTCCCCAAGATATGAATTTGTACATGATATTCAAAATGTAACGGGTAAATCTATATGAATTTAGAAACATTTTTTTTTTTAAACTATATATGTCATCTTTTTAACAACAGTTATCAGTCAACATGGACCCGTTCTGAAAATGGTGACAATAAAGAGAGGTCAGCTACATAGTAAGATACTGGATAGTAAAGAGTGGACATTGGTTGTTAGGGCACTTACTAGAAGAATATCAGACCCTGCCCGGTCTGTAGCCTCGTCCAGTTTACAGAAACACAGGTAGGCACAGGTGTCAACGGAACCACTCGCATACCTGTATCATGTGATAGTCATAAGTAACATATGCTGAGTAGAGTTGGTGAAAATAGCTTAGAAATAACTGGGTCTTTTAAGAGAACCTTATGTATGCTACCCTGTGATAACATGTGAGTTTGTTACATCTTCAATATATTTTCTTTCCACATGCTAATGAGAAATCAGATCTGAATTATGAACAAGAAATATCTGAAATCCTTGAATGTTCAAAACCTGTGTCTTCAGGACTTGTTTTCTTGAAATTAAAACAAAAAAAAACATACTTAGGTTTGATTTTCTAAAAATACTAAACTAAAAAAAGTATGACCATATTTATGTTTCAGCTTGAGATCATAGCTATTTTAAAGAAGAGGGGGCCAGAAGATCTTATAATGAAAGTTTAAGTTTATTTTTCAAATTTTACAATGAAAAACACTGCACTGAGCAATACCAAAGACCCTGACTAATACAAGCTGATACCTTCCTCTATTATATCTTAACTCATTCAAAGTTAACATACCTGACTGAAGCAGGCATCTGTGCATGATACCAGCGATTGATGTCGAACACTGCTAGGTGCCTGCCAACCTTATCAGACATGTATCCATCGGTTGCCTCCCAAACAAACACACACAGACTCAGGTCCGGTCCATGGCTGTCTGCAATAGGTCGGTGGATGGACACTCATATTTTTTGAAAATTCTATATTTTGCTAATAGAGGTTTTAATTGAGCATACTGAGGGAAGAAAACCTGGCTTTTCTTCAATCAGTGCGACCTGGAGTAAATAAGCAGGATTTTGACAACAGAAGTGGAAGCATTCACTATCAGATAAATAAATAAAGCAATAATAAGTTCAGACTAAATATATTGTACCCATTTTTACCATTTATGAAGACTGAACTTGAGCTATGATCCTGGGCCATGTGTTTCCACACAGTCTCATCATGCTGAAAAATTGCACTCAGTTATCACTTTTTTTTTGTTGAAAACTTAGTTAAAATTGATATTCACAACAGAGTTTTGATATATATATTTTGTTCTGAACATTTTTTCTCAAAGCACTAGTTTACATCCTTTAATGACATACAAGATGATAGGATGCATGATTTATATCAACTTTTTGTCTATAAAATAATATGAAATTATCAATGATATATAAACTTTGATCTCACTTTCTTCAAATGACTCGTCTTCCTCCAACCTGTCTGGGGGTTGATACAAAGGATCACTGAGCGTGTAACACGAGGTCACCCGACTGCCTCCGTCATAGTTTGATCCACACTGGATAGGTGTAGAGGTCAGCTCATAGTCCAGACGCAGACAGACGGAGCTAAGATCTTCATAAAACACGCCATAGTTGCTATAGTAACACTTGGTGTTGAACGCCAGCTGGTACATACAGATAGTACTCACAGTGTCAAAACTGCGCCTGTAAGAAAAACAAAATCTTTTTTTTTCTAAACAGAACACATTTAATTTATTCAACATTTAATTTATTCAACAGCTAAATAGTTTTATACATTTCAATAATATAAACATTATTGAGTTTTCCTTGACACTCTAAATTGTCCATTTTGACCTGAAAATGTTTTTTTTGGAACATCTATCAATTAAAATTTTTTAAAATTCATAAAGGAATTAAATTATGTAACATATTTTTTAACATTCGATTTATTTGACCATCTTTCCACCCCCAACATTAGGATTTCTAAGACGGCTTCTTTAAAGAAAGTAAAGCCCTGGAAAGAAATCCATAAAGCTGAAGACTTTATGTACAGTAGAACATACTCTTCATCGTTAACAAGCTGGCCCCGCGTGATCCAGATATAACAGAAATTCTTGGGGTCATTCTCCGGTTCCTGATACGCTATATGCGACACTGGCATCGGTTCAGACTCAAGTCTGCTGCTGTACCTGGAAATATTCCCATGTTCAGATATAGTTTACAGGGAACTCAATGTCAGAAATCAGTAATTTTTAATGTGTTTATTTCAAATCTTTTCACAACAATTTTAATCTCAAATCAAACTATTTCAGTGTTTTATTTAAAGTCCCTTACAGACACAAATTCCAATGCTTTAACTCAATAATATGTAAAAATATTGACACGAAATTCAACAGAATGGGACAAGGCAAGTGATTTAATGAAGTAAAGTGCAAGTAAAATATCCTTTGAAAAGAAATAAATCTAATCAGCAAATCCAAACTTACTCTAGTACAGGTATGTGTAGTTTCCAGAGCTGATAGCAGCCAAAGCTGTAGCCAATGGTAAGTATACCAGCCTGTGGGATGTAGTGGAGACATGTGACGGACACCTGGTCCATGCTGAACGTCTTCATCACCAGACCCCCGGGCTTCTGATACTCAAACCCGTTCTTTGTGAACATGCTCTCTGTCAATGAAGAATAGCATGGATAATGTGTTCATTCCTAGTATAAGATATATTTTTCTCAAATAAGGAAAAAAAGACTGTAAAAGTTACTAAAATGACAGCATTAAAGAATCTCATCTCAAATGATCCAATATTACTCCTTTTGTGTGCAGTAATATTTTAGTATTCATACTATCATAAGGAAACAGAAAATATTTTGATTTTCACGATTGTCCACTTGAAGTTTGAACCATATCATTTTGTCTACAAACTATGACATTAATTTACATAAACAGCCAACACATAAATTATCTTTTTCTTCATTCTTAAGTGAGATAAATAAACATATAATATGGTCCATGACAAGTTTCAAACACTAACTTTAGACCCAGGAATAGGTAGCTCCCTGTCCTCAATCCAACTCAAAAATAAATTGCATAATTGTTTATGTGAGTCTCCTTAATTACAAAGTGACTCCTGACAAGCAATGCATCTAGGGTTAATATATTAGGGATGTGAAAATAACATTATGAAATTCTATTCTAGATCTATATATCATTTTAAGAAAGTTTCAGCAAAAATCTCATCCTCTAATTTATTGAGAAAGGAAACATGAGAATATAAAATTTCGGAACAACAGTAGTACACTGGAAAAAATACTTTATTAATTTTGAATAACATTCAAGATGAGATTCCCTGTTAGCTCAATTTGTAGAGACAGTCATGTCACTGTAAAACCCCTCTTCTCTGGGTGGTATTCAGGGTTATAATACTAAATAGTCCTAGATTGGATTAAAAAAACACATCTGTAGAACTACGGAAAATTTAAAGCTGAGGTTTTTAGTTTGTTTCAAACCTGTTTATGTTTTAATATAGTATGTCCAGAAAATGCAGCATTCCAAATGACAAGCACAGCACTACCTACCATTGAGAGTCATACACAGGTGAAGACCCTGGGACATGCAGTGGAACCGCTGGTTCTCGGTGTCTCTGTTTCTGGGGTAGACAAAGTGAAGCTTGCTTGGCACCTCCTCATCAGAGAAAAACTCTGTATCATCTACGCACATGTCTGTAATGTAGATATAGAGTAAGGCAATTGAATGAAGAACATTGGTCATTTAGTACTAATAATTGCATTGAACTCATTAATATTGTTTAACCCTTTCCCTCATAGAGGAAACCATGAAAAGACCTATGCGAACAGCATAAAACCAGATCAGCCTGCGATTAACTCGCAGGCTGATCAGGTTTCATGCTGTTCGCTGCTTCTCAGTGGTCTGGAAATGAGGACTTGCTTCTATGCCACAAAATACAATGTAGACAGTACAGTATCTGAGCAAAACTTATAATTTTCAACAACTCACCCACTAGGTAGACATATCCCACACTGGTTCCCACGGCAACCAGACCACAAAAGTAACGCAGCTGCTCACTGAGCGCCCATCTGGGAACTTTGTTCCCCACTGCGGTACTAATCACTTCAATTTCCGTCACCTAAAAGATGAAACATTGTATTTCAAATGTCCCCCATGAACTAATCAATTATTATACAGCATATTGGCCTTTTCTTTAAGAAGTCTTCTAAAGGTATTAAATGACATATTTTACAATTTCAGTTGCGGTATTTACTCCAATAAATCAATTTCCATACCTTCCATTAAATTATCCTAAGTGTTACTAAACACCTTGTAGAGGGGACATTCATTATCAATTTAGATGCAGCAATCCATATATCCCAATAAAATCTGCTTAGTAAGAGAAAAATCCCATGTAAGGGATGTAAACCACTCATACTCTTACCTGTCATGAACAAGTTCTCACTTATATTTGGCCAATATTATAAGATGTTTTTTCTCCTTAGGCTTTATTTCAAACAGGGATATTCCCATAATTATCCCTTTACTTCATATAGACTAATTTTAAAAAAATCAATTAATATTCATCAAATCATAAATTTGTTCATGAATATCCATCAGGTAAAGGGATACATTGAACTAAATCAATCTACATACCGGCTGAGGTATCTCCAATGCTTTGACAACTTTGGACAGCGCTACATCAAACAGACACAGCAAGCCAGTGGGGGAGGAGTTACACACACCCACTAGCAGTTTCAGGGACTGCCCCAGTCTGAATTCTCGGACACTGGTGATACTGGTGTGTTGATCTCCAAGGACACGTCCAAACTGCCAGGACCCTAACCTTGCCCTGCTTGTAGTGTCCAACACCTCCAGTAACGATCCCTTCACTATCCAACATGTTCTTCCATCTGTTTTAGAAAAGTATCTACTGTTTAAGAGATGCATGTATTGAAACAATAATAGTACCACATAGAAGCAAAACTGTATCTCACAATATGGTGATGTCTAAGGGATACCATTGTAATATAACTATAAGTAATCATGAAACAGCACACAGAATAGTACACAGGATGCTAAGCAGTTTATTTGTGTATATATACATATATTTAACAAGAGCTGTCCATAAGACAGACCACTTGACTACTTCAGAGCTTGTCAATAAAAATAAATATTGCAATTAAAAGGCAAAATGAGAATCTCTGTATTATCAAAACATACACAAAAGCAATAAACAAGTGCTCCAAGTTTTAAAGCAATATCTCAAAAAGTTCAGTGAAAAAGTGAATTAGTACAAAAAGTTTAATTAAGTCAGAAAAGGGGCATATTTATGTCAAAATCCAAGACAGAGTTATGTACTCTTACCATGTACAAGTACAGGTGATGGTCATGAAACAGATATTCAAAGTTTCAAAGCAAGTCCCAAAAGGTTAAGTGAAAAAAAAATGAGCTGGTGTGAAAACCTTAACCGTGATTCTAAATAAACAAGAGGGCCAAGATGGCCCTTGGTCGCTCACCTGAGAAAGATGATTGCTTAAGAAATAAAGATGCTTGAGTGTAAAAGTGAAATCTGGCTTTTTTTATGGTGAAATGGGCATAACTCCTAAATTTACAAGTCAATATCAGTTATAATTGAACCCGATTGTGAGATTATGGGCATAAACATTGTCTTATAGTTTAAAATGATTGTTAAAAAAATGAAGTTGGTAGAGAATAAACAAAGTGAAATCTTGCATTTTTTGTATTAAAAGGGGCATAACTCCTGACCTAAATGACCCATCTCAGCCACAATTGAACTCAATCGAGACATTATGGTCATTAACAATATCATAAAGTTTGAAGATGATTGCTAAAAAAAGGAAGATGCTAGAGTGTAAACAACGTGATTTCTGGCATTTTTTGAATATTAAAAGGGGCATAACTTCTGAACTAATTGACGGATCTCAGCATTAATCAAACTCAATCGAGACCTTATGGTCATAAACATTGTAATAAAGTTTGAAGATGATTGCTCAAAAGATGAAAATGTTAGAGTGTAAACAACGTGAAATTGGCATTTTTTTATATTAAAGGGGCTTAACTCCTGACCTATCAATGATCTCAGTCATAATCAAACTCAATCGAGACATTATGGTCATAAGCATTGCCATAAAGTTTGAAGATGATTGCTAAAAAGATGAAGATGCTAGAGTGTAAACAAAGTGAAATATGGCATTTTTTGAGTATTAAAAGGGGCATAACTCCTGACCTAATTGATGAATCTCAGCCATAATCGAACTCAATCGAGACCCTATGGTCATAAGCATTGCCATAAAGTTTGAAGAATTGCTCAAAAATGAAGATGCTAGAGTGTAAACAACTTGAAATTGGCATTTTTTTAATATTAAAAGGGGCATAACTCCTGACCTAATGGTACAATATCAGCCATAATCGAACTTGGCCGTGATTTTATGGTTATAAACATTGATATAAAGTTTGAAGATAATTGCTCATGAAATGAAGATGCTAGAGTGCAAACAATGTGAAATCTGGCTTTTTTGAATTTTAAAAGGGGCATAACTCCTGACCTAATGTTCCGATATCAGCCATAATCGAACTTGGTCGAGATTTTATGGTTATAAACATTGTTTTAAAATTTGAAGATAATTCCTCATAAAATGAAGATGCTAGAGTGCAAACAAACAATTGTGGACGACGGACGGACGACGGACATTCATCATTCCTAAAAGCTCATCCTGAGCACACGTGCTCAGGTGAGCTAAAAAGGGACATAACTATTTTAAAATTAATGACAGAGTCTGGCCCCAAACACAGGTATGCAATTTCATGTGTGAATTATGAGGGACATTCATGGAAAAAAACTGGAGATACTAGCAATGTTAACCAAAGTTTTAACATTTTTTCTAAGTCCAAAAAGTCACATTAATATGCAAAAATATCTGGAAGAGTTACAGTTCCTGATTCTACTGTAAGTTTGAGGGATATCCATCAAGTAAAAGCGGAGATAATAGCAATGTTAAAAAAAACTTTAACATTTTTTAAGTCCAAAAAGGGCCATAAATTTGCAAAAATATTTGGAAAAGTTACTGTCCCTATTTCTACTAGTTGGTCTGATGATTATTAAGGCATTGTGAAGTCGGGAGACATACATTAAGTAAAAGTGGAGATAATTGCAATGTTAAACAAAACATTACAGTTACATTTTTCTAGTAAACAAGAGGGCCATGATGGCCCTGGATCGCTCACCTGAGTACCATTGCTACAACTGATTACAAGGTTTTTAAACAGACAAGAATTCTGATATAACTCAATCTTAAACATTTTAGCCCTGACAATACTACACACCAAATATATAAGCACTGGGCCTTATGGTTTCAGAGGAGAAGACTTAGTGCGGGGGCATTTATCTCCAAAGGGCCACCATTTTGAAAATCTTGATAATGAACCATTAGATGATGCTACATACCAAATATCTAAGCTCTAGGCCTAATGGATTCATAGAAGAAGATTTTTAAAGATTTTCCTATATAACTCTATGTTAAACAAGTGACCCCTGGTGCGGGGGCATTTATCACCATAGGGTCATGATTTGTACAATCTTGGTAATAAACCATAAGATGATGCTTCATACCAAATATCTTATCTCTAGGCCTTATGGATTCATAGAAGAAGATTTTTAAAGATTTTCCTATATAACTCTATGTAAAACAAGTGACCCATGGTGCGGGGTCATTTATCACCATAGGGTAATGATTTGTACAATCTTGGTAATGAACCATAAGATGATGCTTCATACCAAATATCTAATCTCTAGGCCTTATGGATTCATAGAAGAAGATTTTTAAACATTTTCCTATATAACTCTATGTAAAACAAGTGACCCCTGGTGCGGGGGCATTTATCACTGTAGGGCTATGATTTGTACAATCTTGGTAATGAACCATAAGATGATGCTACATACCAAATATCTAATCTCTAGGCCTTATGGATTCATAGAAGAAGATTTTTAAAGCTTTTCCTATATAACTCTATGTAAAACAAGTGACCCCTATTGCGGGGGCATTTATCACCATAGGGCTATGATTTGAACAATCTTGGTAATGAACCATAAGATGATGCTACATACCAAATATCTAAGCTCTAGGCCTAATGGATTCATAGAAGAAGATTTTTAAAGTTTTTCCTATATAAATCTATGTTAAACAAGTGACCCCTGGTGCGGGGGCATTTATCACCATAGGGCTATGATTTGAACAATCTTGGTAATGAACCATAAGATGATGCTACATACCAAATATCTAAGCTCTAGGCCTAATGGATTCATAGAAGAAGATTTTTAAAGTTTTTCCTATATAACTCTATGTAAAACAAGTGACCCATGGTGCGGGGTCATTTATCACCATAGGGTCATGATTTGTACAATCTTGGTAATGAACCATAAGATGATGCTTCATACCAAATATCTAATCTCTAGGCCTTATGGATTCATAGAAGAAGATTTTTAAACATTTTCCTATATAACTCTATGTAAAACAAGTGACCCCTGGTGCGGGGGCATTTATCACCGTAGGGCTATGATTTGAACAATCTTGGTAATGAACCATAAGATGATGCTTCATACCAAATATCTAATCTCTAGGCCTTATGGATTCATAGAAGAAGATTTTTAAACATTTTCCTATATAACTCTATGTAAAACAAGTGACCCCTGGTGCGGGGGCATTTATCACCGTAGGGCTATGATTTGAACAATCTTGGTAATGAACCATTAGATGATGCTACATACCAAATATCTAAGCTCTAGGCCTAATGGATTCATAGAAGAAGATTTTTAAAGATTTTCCTATATAACTCTATGTAAAACAAGTGACCCCTGGTGCGGGGTCATTTATCACCGTAGGGCTATGATTTGTACAATCTTGGTAATGGCCCATAAGATGATGCTACATACCAAATATCTAAGCTCTAGGCCTTGCAGTTTTGCAGAAGAAGATTTTCAAAGTTTGCATTTTTAAAATCTATTTTTAGCTCCTGTGACCTACTTTTTTAACCAATCTGAATAATTTGTACAACTTTGATAGAGGGCATCATAAGGATGATTCCTGTGAAGTTTGGTCAAAATCCCTTCAGCGGTTCATGAGGAGATGTTGTTTAAAGCAAATTGTTGACGACGGACGCACGCACGCACGCACGCACGGACGACGGACGACGGACGACGGACAAAAGGCGATCACAATAGCTCACCATGAGCACGTTGTGCTCAGGTGAGCTAAAAAAGGGCTATAAATATGCAAAAATATTTGGAAAAGTTACTTCTCCTGTTTCTACTGGTTGGTCTGATTAAAAAACACATGTGCAAAGTTTAAGAGACATCCATTGAGTAAAACTGGAGATAACGGCAATGTTAAACAGAAGTTTAACATTTTTTTCTAAGTCTTAAAAGGGCCATAAATATGAACAAAAAAAAAACTTTGGAAGAGTTACTGTTCCTGTTTCTACTGGTTGGTCTGATGATGATAAATGCATGAGCGAAGTTTGAGAGACATCCACTGAGTAAAACTGGAGATAATAACATTTCTTGGGACACAGACGCCGATGCTAGAGTGACTACAATAGCTTATCCTTTTTCTTCGAATAGTCGAGCTAAAAATGGTCAAATACTCAAATACTTTCACAAAATGAAATGGATAGGTAACAAAACCTATCTAAAATCAGGTTTTGTAAGCTAGGGTAATTTACATTGACCAGTTAAAATTGCATATATCTTGTGATATGTTACTGATAATGTTTAGTATTCAGTAATCATAATGAAACCATGAAATATGCTAATACTTCTACTCAAAATCAAGATGATGGAGTGCCAGATGGTATTACTCTTAAAATAGAATACTCAAATACATTTGAAAGTAAAAGCTAATTTCTCCAAAATAAAACATGCATTTAAATTTCTTTTGGCAACTTTTTTTAAAGAAGCAAATCTGACATATAATTTATTCATTTATCAAACTGGTCATTTATGTAACAAGAGTGTTCCTGGGAACACATGTTACCTGCTGAAACATAACAGACAAAGTGTGACAGAAGATGGATAGACATAAATGATCCCTACAGGTCACCTCTGTTTACAGCAGGTGACACAAAAATGGAGCCAAGAAAAATGTCCTTGATATATAGAAGTTTATACTATAAGAATCTGTAAATATCAAAGAGAAGTTTCATCTGTGTACTTTTCATTACCTCTGGATATTCCAGAAAATGCCCCAGCTGGTTGCTCTTCAAGGCATTGCAAAGTGGACTCCTGGAAAGGTTTAAACTCTGACACAAAGTGTGGTACAACGCCGGGACGCATTGTTCCTGCAAAATACAAGGCAATATTTAATGTTATTATATATCAGAGGGTTATTGTCAAAACGTACCCATCTACTGATCAAAAAGTACCGCCTACCCAAGTTTATTTTAATGACCGTATTTCATTTTTAATTTTTTAAATTAATGTTTTATTAAAATTTTTGGGGAATTTTTTACATTTCATTAAAAATTATTTTTTATTGCATGCTTAAATTGTCAACAGGTGATGCAAATATAGATATGCATGAAATATTATAATAAATATTGTATAAATAAATCTTCTATGAAAAGGACAAAACATTGTATATTATGTGCTGATTTGTTTCTTTATGAATTGATAAAGTTATGTTTTTATATTACTGTCATTATTCTGTAACATATGTTTTAATGATAAACACATCAAAATAAATAAGGAAAATATTTCATTCCTTCAAACTATCATTTACAATAACTAGAAGCTGGGAAAATAAGAATTCAATTTAAGTGTGAACAGCATTATAACCTTGCAATTAATGTTACCATCTTTCACACCTTTAAATTACACTAGCAGTTCTTAATTAAATGTCACTGGTATACGCGTTTTACTTACTCAACAAAATAAAATGTCAATGCAAAAATAAGTAAGTGATCATAAATTATAACCTGACTACAAAATATATATAAAAATATCAAAAGTGAAACGAGGGGAAAAAATACCTTGGTACATTTTGACCTAAAAATGTGGGTATGTTTTGGTTTGGGTACATTCTGACATGCTCCCATATATCATCAACACACACTGACAGCATTGATTAGAAAATGTTTCACTGACAAGTTAGAAGTAGTGCTAATGTTAAAGAGTCCTGTTACCAAATCTGGGGTTCTGCAGGGGTTTTCTTAAGTGGACGCCCACTTGCCTGTGCCGGGTTAAAATCACCATGGGCAACTGATTTTTCCAAAGAGATAGCCCGTCGGGCAAGTTTATTTTCGTAAATGAAGTCTTTCGGTTGTTTTTTTTTACATTTTATCCTCTACATTCTATAGGGGGTGAGTTGCTTGCAAATTGTGTTTGATACATGTTAATTAAAAATCATCTTAATAATACACATATTTAGTTTTAAACATTAACAAACACCTACTAACGTAAAGATCAGACAAGCTATTTTCAATGGGGGCAAGTAGATGTTCAAAGTAATTTGCCCCCGGGCAAGTGAAAGTCAAATACTTAAGGAAAACCCCTGGTTCTGGACTACAAATAAAGAGTTAGTGAGACCTTGGCATGTATACTGCGATGGAAACAAGATAACTCCAGTAATTCTTTTACCTCTGCATCTTGCATCCAAAATGCAGTTTTTGCTGTGGATGCAATGTTTGTATTTCAAAATATTCACTGCATAAAACATATGGAAAATGCTATTGAAATTAAAGTATGATGTATACTTTCCGTAATGGGACAGCTAGAAACTCTTACCAGGCATCGCTGACCTTTCTTATTTGCATATGTTTCCATGACAAGTTTAACTGTACCTCTCCGCGCTTTGTGCGGATCCACGCAATGCCATTCTGCACTTACGAATACGAATGGAATATGTTACGCAGAACTTTTATTCATTACCATAACCACTATTCATGTGCTGTTGTTTGTAAACGTGTTATTTTGCTCTTTAAACATATGTTTTAAGCGTGAACTATATATCTGCGACACTTATAAATCAGAACAGCAACCCATTTTACATACTTGAAGATCTATTCCTGTAAAAAGAAACAAAGTAGTGCTTCGAATGTCTGTATTTAACCTAAAGTAGTTCACGCGTAATTTGCATAAAAGTGAGTTAGGTTTCTCCCAGAGCATTTCTTAACTTTGTAATAGAAACAACATTCAAGTATCTAAAACATCAAGTACCTTATCAAGTTCTACACTGAAGTAGCAGTACAGAGTGTATATAAATCAGGTCCTAGGGAATAACCTACTTCTGAAGTTCATACAGTCAGGTTCATGACCCTAATTCCGGAGTGTTCTGTAACATACAGAGTACGTATGTGAATGTCTTACTACTGATATAGTTGCAGGAGAGTGTGTGGAGTTCTTGCGTCATGTGACTTTTGCCTCTATTGTATCAATAATAAAGAATCACAGCTTTTTTCCTGTTAATCCAGGCTGCCGTCTTTCAGAGCATTGATTATATCTACTTAAAACATATCTTGGTGTATTTTTACGTGTATATGCTAAAACAATCAATTTGAATGGCCGAAACGAGGTAGGGGTATCGGTAAAAGTTTCCCGAAGCTTTTATATAAAGCCTGGGTAGAGAACCAGCGGAGGCCAATACGAAAAAAATAACCGAAGCGGATCTCAGTAGAGATTAGCTTATAATACATAACTTTCCGAAATTGGACGCACTGCCTCGTTGCTAAAAAGAGATTTACCAGTCACAGAAAATATAACGAGGAGAAAATATTTATATGACATCGTAAGTTACCTTAAAAAAATATACATGCTTAGACCAGACTTTGGCAGAAACCGCTAAAATCACCCCCACCCACTTAGTGTAAAACGCAGGCAAAGTTTATTACCAACAAACAACAATTAAAGTACCAAAACAAACCTGTTGCGATGTTTAACTGTGTCGAGGTACAAGAAATTGTTTCATTCAGATCATAAACTCAAACAATAAATTCATGTTCTCTTAAAATCATAATTTAATTTATGACACCGATGTTTTTGTATTCGGTAACCGCCATTTTCTTCCACACGTGCGGAGACTGCGCAGTTGTTTGCGCATCTCTTATTCTGCGGAAAATTTACCTAAATCAAGTTGACAAAGGTTTTCAGTAATTTTTTTTTTAAATAGTGAACTTATGATTTATTCCATAAAATCTGTTTGGCTGAGAATATATATGTATTCAAATCAATAGGAATCAAGTTTAATACAACAAACACACAATAATACATATGTAAATGTAAATAAAATATTACCCAATAATGCTATTTTAATAGAGCCAAAAATATAGATGCGATACTTAATTACTGTATTGTGCCAAGGAAAAAAAACTTATTAATTACTTTACTTTTCTTTTTCTTGTTTTTTCAATGTTTCAATGTTTTTTTATTATAAGAAAACTGAAATGAGTTTTAATATTACAAAACAGTCCCACAGTTGGATCAGAACTCGCAACATAGCCTTGCAGTCAGAACTATGAAATTCGTATTACTGGCACTATGTATCATACAGAAAAAAATAATGTTTACGGATCTATATATTGGTTTAGAGGGCTGCGGGTTCCATGGTTCTGTATGCGAGAAATTCTTACGGAGGATAGGAGTCCAGTACTGGTTCTTCCCAAGAACGATGGTTAATTAAGTTAACTGCCCGCCTGATACAACAATATCCAAGCAGCCTCATTAAAGCATCTCGGCTGATTTTTTTTTCAAAACAGAAAAAATGTACATTGAAATTAATATTAAGAATCGAAAGCATAGAAATGAAGAAAAAATACACTTATGCAAAATGCAAAAATTTCGACCCCACGTCATAGGACTATTTAGCTCGAGGCTTAGATTTAAATATTAATAAACTTCATGTATATATCTATCTTTAAAAAAAGGCTCCCCCTCGCGAAGATACCCTTCAGAATGCATCTCCATTATCCTAGAAACATTTTTTGAGGGGTAGCATGCCTCCGGACCTCCATAACATTGACACAATTATCATATTTTGAATATGAGTCCCCACCCTCCGCCCCATTTGAAAAATCTGGATCCAGGCCTGTAACGGCCTGAACCCTGTGTAAGCGGTCAGGTAGCTCATACGGTAGAGCACACGCCCTGTAAGCGAGGGGTTCCGGGTTCGAATCCGGTCTGGCTGCACATTTAAGGATACCCCTCCCCCGTCAATTTACAATTTCCCGCCGTTTTTGAGAGCATTTCAAGATCATTTCAAATCACTCAACAATTATATTGGGTAGGTCCAACTTCTATTCAGATGATATTTTTTCTATGTTCTATCTACCAAATATTCTAAGCAAAATGTTAAGCGTCTCAGCGAGATCCCGTTCATCTCTCTATTTAAAAAAAAGGGGGGTTTCTATAAAAAATGTCTTAAAAAATTTCTGTCTTCTTTAAAAAAATACTTCATTCAAAAAGATAATTAATGGTACTCGTTCCCAAATTTATTGACGCAATATGGACAAAATATCTCATTTAGTGAAATTCGAATCCATTTGTCTATTTCTACACGCATTTTGTGATTACGGGTTCTAAATTTTATTTAATACTATAAATATCTATTTGGAGTTTTTATCAAATAATCTTCAAACCCTAATTTTGTTTTGAATGTTCTATAAACTGCTTAATTACTTGAACTGTTGACAAGATTGTGCCACTTATTTATAAGCGAATATTGTGTTTAACCGACATTTTGTAAAAATTGATTTGACAAAGTAAATCCAGGGATACAAAATATAAAACTTCAAAATATAACAGAGGCTGAGAAAGATTTTTTTTCTTTGCCTAACACCAATACAGGGACTCTATATACACAATATTACGAGGGAAAAAGTCTGAAAGTTTAGAATTGAGTATTATACATGATCATATATTATTATACACATTCTATATTAACATTAAACATTTGCCGCTTACATTTGTCTTTCAGCAATTTCAACAAGAATCCATTTCTCCATACAGTGTCAAAGCTTGTGTAGCGTGTAACGTCTGAACGGCGGATTTGAGGAGATGGAAATAGTATTAATAAATTTTCCTTGAGGCCTGCCTAGCCAATTGATTAGAAATAAAATTAATATATACAATTATCAAGTTAAATTAATGTTGACGTATATTGAATAAAGATATAAACAAGGCTGTATCGTAATTTGCACCCCAATATTGACCGTTGGAACGACCAGTCCCGTAACACCGAGTTGCAGCCACTGTCTGCCTAGTGCGAGATAGCTGGGCTTTCAAGACTAGGCAGACACCAAGCCCTATCCAGAATCTAGGCTTCGAACGATAAGCTGGGCCTGACTCCAGGACTGTTTCAGCTGCGGCCCGTGTACTGATTTGCCCCCTTCCAATAAAGCAGTGCTTACATGAAAGTTCGGCAGTATACGGACACAAAGCCCCAAGTGATTCCAGTCCTATATTTACAAAATGCTTATATGTTTTAACAAACGAACACTTTGAATGTTAACCAGCAACTCTCCGAAAATCGGCGTCCGCCCCGTATTTATAGTAGTAGCACACCACGTGACCAAATTATCATGGACTCTCCCGGGCAAAACCATTTCCATAATATCATAAGAACGTAGGGGTGTTTTCTGTTTCTATAAGACGACGTGCTTATATATGCGTAAAAATCTATTCAAATCACGCAAAATAATAAACTTAATTTCAAAGAAAGTTATAAAAACTTACCAGATAAAGCTTGCGTTGAATAATATTAGCAGAAACCAACAATTGTTTTAACCGGAAGCTGGAACTTAGGGTAAACACTACCAATTTTGAATTTATGACAATAGGGCAAACTCTACTAAATATTTTCGTCACATTACCCACGCCTCCGGGTAAATGCGTCCCGCATTACTAATGAAACCAGGAAATAAAATAATCGCAAATCACAAAATGAAATCTTAACTATAACAAGGTTTAATTCCCATTAAACATTATTTATATTAGAAACAAAATACAATGTGAATGACCATTTTCAATCAGAACAACTAAAGGTAACATTTAAAGTCATAGCTGTCTCCAGTATTACTGTTTCATATACTTGAAAATGAGCTTAAACTGTCCACCTTCCTGCGACAAGCTCCTCTCAACGAAAACATCATCAGCTCTAACAAGCGCTCCCTCTGGCAGCAGATCTCCAACACACATTCTAGGCTGCCTTACATTTCTCCTGGAAGAAGCAAAAGAACCGTAGAGCTTCTCAGTATCGTCAGCTACAGAAAACTCCTCCACAAGGTAACCCTCTTTTACAACAGTCTTTACTTCTATCTCAACATTTCCAGTTTTACCTTCACCGGCTTCCTCCTTTTCTTTATCCCTATCACTCCTGTCTATTTCTTCTGCAACCTTCTTTCTGACTCCACCTTCCGACACTTTCCTAACACTCTGTAACTTGTTCCCTAAATCATTTGGCTTGGCAACACCTGCTTCTATGCCACAACTAAGTCCATGTTCATCACTACAGGCCATAGAAGTTACAGTCTCAGAAGCTTTAGCAGCTCTCTTGACTGGTGCTGCAACTGGGGTAGGGCGTGTTGCCTTTCTAACTGACCTCCCAAGATCCAAACTTTCCTGTCCTTCCTTTCCTGCACCTTCATCTATCACTTCTACACCAGGATCACTATCCCAATCACTATCACTTTCCTTTCTTTGCTTACTTGCTTTCACTGTCTCTCCAACTACACTTCTTTCACTGTGCTTCCTCTTCATGTGTTGTTGGTAATACGTTTTCTTCCTGAAAGTCACCGAGCATTCGTCACACCCAAATTCCTTCCCAACACACTGCAGGATGTGGTACCGGACGTCATCATCGTCACCAAACTCTTTTTTACAGGATGGGCAGATGATGCTAGGGCCTTCTCGTGGCATGGTTCTCAATCTGGAAATAGATAGAACATAATCTTTCAACCATGCTGGAGTTTGCCTTTTTCTCTTACTAAAGCTTACCTCTTCTATCGGTTCTTCTTTATTCAATTTCTCGATCATTGCCTCTTCACCCATCAATGGAACAGTGGCCGCTTCTTCAGAAAATTCTGTTAGTAGAGTTTCTCCTAGAAGTTGCTGGCTCTTAGCTTTGCGGATGCGATCACAGTGAATGACTTGGTCACCGGTCTTTCCGCAGTCAACCTTGTACAGTACATCAGACATCTTTCCATTGACAATGAAGGGTCCTCGCCAATAGGATGTCAGCTTGGAGGAACAACCTACTTTCTTTACCGGAAAGAAAACATAGACTTTATCTCCTACCTCTAGTTTTTCATAAGACAATGTCTTGTCGTGATATCTCTTTTGCCTAAGCATGGCTCCACCTGTTCGGTCTCTAACGACTTTATGAGTTGTTTCCAATTTTTCTTTCAGCTCCCACACCCACTGGTTTTCAGGTATACTTTTAATACTGGCTGGCATTTCAAACAAGATGTCAAGTGGCGTGGTAGTTTCACGGCCTAGCATACACATGTTTGGGGTAAAACCTGTAGTTTCATGCTCAGTAGTCCGATATGCCATCATGACATACGGAAGTAGCTCATCCCAGTTCGAATGGTTGTCATTGACAAAGGCACTGAGCATTGCAGTCAGAGTTCTGTTAAATCGCTCTACCATGCCATCAGATTTCGGGTGATATGGTGTCGTTCTCGTTTTCTGAATCTGTAGAAGTTTACACATCTCTTGAAATAGGCGACTTTCAAACTGCCTACCTTGATCTGAGTGTATTTGACGAGGGACTCCAAATCTCGCTATGACCTCCTCTACCAAGTAAGTTGCAACCGTTTTAGCTTCCATGTTGGGCATGGCGAAGCATTCTGTCCATTTTGTAAAGTAATCACCTATCACGAGGATATATTTGTTCCCTCGTTCGGTGACTGGCAGCTCACCAAGAATATCTATGGCCAGTCTTTCAAAGGGATAACCACTCCTAACTATGGTCATTGGAGCTTTCTTGGTCTTGTTTGGATCTTTTCTCTTTGCGCAAAACTCACAGCCATTTACGTAGGTTTTAACATCTTGTTGCAATCCCGGCCAGTAATAGCCTAGTCGGATCTTGCTCAGTGTCTTTTTGATTCCTAAATGACCAGAGGCTTTAATATCATGTGAATATCTCAGGACAACACGCCTTTGGCTTAACGGCACAATAGCTTGCCATAAAACTTCATCTGTCCCAAGTATGTCCCATCGTCTGACAAGAAGTCCTTGTCTAACATCAAGTCTCTTCCACTGACTCCACAACGACTTCACATAATAGCTTTCACATGCTACATCCTTGCTATCGGGCCTTTTTCCAGCAACAACCCATGATTTAACCATCAAAATCTGATTATCACAGTCCTGCGCAAGCTGAAGCTCTGAATCTTCAGAGATAGTTTCCTCAATTTTTGTTATCCCTTGCACCTTTCTTTCATCCCAGGGTTTACAACACTGCTTACATTTAACCCTACTCATGCTATCAGCATTTCTATGCTGTCTGCCAGGTCTGTGGATAACATCAAAATCAAATGATGACAGGACCTCTAACCATCGGGCCACCTGCCCCTCCGGATCCTTAAAACGCATCAGCCACCGTAAAGATCCGTGGTCCGTTCTGACCTTGAACTTCTTCCCATACAAATAATGGCGAAAATATCTTACAAAATGCACGAGAGCTAATAACTCCTTTCTAGTGACGCAATATTTTCGTTCAGATTTTGAAAGTGTTCGGCTGGCATATGCTATGACCCGTTCGTGGCCATCAAATTCCTGTGAAAGTACTGCGCCGATGCCAACATCACTTGCATCTGTATCGAGTATAAACTCCTTGGAAAAGTCGGGGTGTGCCATAACTGGTGTCTGAATTAACTTTTGTTTTAACTTCCGGAAAGCTGTGTCACACTCCTCACTCCACTGAAAGACTCTGCCCTTTTCAGTGAGTTTGTGAAGTGGCTTAGCTATGTCGGCGAAACCCTGTATAAACTTCCTGTAGTAGCTACACAAGCCAATAAACGATCTCAGCTCAGTCACACTACATGGTTCTGGCCATTTTTTAATAGATTCGATCTTTTTGGGATCAGTCCTTACTCCATCTGCGGATACGATATGGCCAAGGTACTCAACTTCTCTGCAAAACAGTTGGCACTTCCTAGGTTTGAGTTTTAAGCCTGCTTCTGTTAATTTGTTGAATACATTCTCTAGGTTTGAAAGCATGTCTTCAAAACTTTTACCATGAACGATGATATCGTCCAGGTAAATCAAACAAATCTTCCAATTCAAACCCGCCAACACTGTTTCCATCAGCCTTTCGAAAGTAGCTGGCGCATTGCACAGGCCAAAGGGCATGACCTTAAACTCAAACAATCCACGCTTAGACACAAAAGCAGTCTTCTCTACATCTGCTGGATCGACCTCTAGTTGCCAATACCCAGAATTAAGGTCCAAGCATGAAAACCACTCTGAGCCGGCCAGCTGTTCGAGTGTGTCATCGATTCTGGGAATGGGATAAGAGTCTTTAACCGTGACATCATTCAGTTTACGATAATCGACACAAAAACGGCTTGTGCCATCCTTTTTCTTGACCATCACAATGCCACTTGCCCATGGGCTAGAAGATGGCTGTATTATCCCTTTTTGCAGCATATCGTCAATTTGCCTGTCGACCTCTTCACTCAAATGTACAGGTGTTCTTCTTAATTGTTGTTTGATGGGATGAGCATCTTTAGTATTGATTTTGTGTTTCACAATACCTGTTCTACCTAAATCATTGTCTGTCTCTGAAAAGACCGTAGCATATTTCGACAAAAGTCTTGCAACAGCCTTGCTCTGACTAGGTGTCATACCACAGACGGTTCTATCATACAAATCTTGCAAAAAGGGTGGAACTTCTCTTCGGGGATATTCAACTTTGGTATTCGATGAAACATGCACAACTGGACTCATCTGAGCTATATTTGTGCCTGAATACAGCTTCTGTGGCTCATCTGCAACGTTCATGATCCTTAATGGTACCAAGGTATTTGCTGTAACAACCGCCTTTGCAACAAGAGCTCTGCCACTTTCTATGGTTTTCTCAGATGGTTCTACTATAAAGAGTTCTTCTGTCAAATGTGGCAAAGCAGGGACCTTTCCATGGATAATCATCTCTGACCTTGCGGGCACAGTGACGTCTTCTGCTATAGTTACACGATAACAACCGATACTGCCACGGCAGGCAAATTTGCATGGCTTTCCCTTTAGTTTTATTACCTGCTTTATGACGTCTATTTTGCATCCATGATCTTTCATAAAGTCCAAGCCCATCACAAAATCATTGTCTATGTCTGCCACTATCACGTTTATGGTATATGTCAATCCATTAATCTCCACTGTTACAGATGTCTTTCCTTTCACATCTAGTGCTGACCCATTAGCTGAAACAATGGTCAGATCATATGGCTGCAACACTTGGCTAGCGTAATTTTTATTCCAAACACGGTTAGATATAATGGACAGTGTTGCACCAGTGTCTATCAGGCAATCGTATGTCTGGCCATTGAAGATAACTGGCAAAAACATACCAGATCCAATTCTGCTAGATGTATTAACGTTCTTTCCACCTGCCGTTGAACTATCTGAAGACTGTTTATCTCTCAGCTTGGGACAGTTTCTCTTGAAATGATCTTTAGAACCACATTCAAAACAGGACCCTCTTTGTTGATTCCCACCACTATTTTGTCTATTTCGCTTGTTATAAGATGTTTGCTGTCTTGAACATCTGTTTGAGCTGACAACTAGAGACTCTACCAGCTTTTCTAGGCGGTCCATGGAAAGCCTCAGCGTTTGCAGCTCATTTTCATCACTAGCTGGAACGGTTGTTGTTGAACTTAGGATGCCTTAGCTTTCAATATTCCTCCTTTCAGCCCGAACAAAGGCCTCCAGTTCAACAGCATGTCTTACAGCATCGTTGAGACTAGCTGGCCTAGCCTGTTTTACTCTTAGCCTCATGTCAACACTTGCCAATGCATCTATAAACTGTTCCTTGGCAAGTGTCTCTCTGACATCACTAGGGGCTGTAGCATATGCCAAGTTTGTCAGTCGTCTTATATCCTGGCCAAGTTCTGCAAGGCTCTCTGTTGCTTTCTGCTTCCGTTCTCGCAGCTGCACCCGATATAGTTCTGTCTGATTTGGTGGAGCAAAACGCTCTTCCAGGGCATTAACTAAAGCATCATAATCCTTGGAATCAGTGGAAAGATTCCCAAACACGCCTTGGGCTTGACCCCTGAGAGCCACAGCTAGATATAATCCCTTCTCCTTCTTGCTCCAGCCATTGATTTCAGAACACGTCTCAAAATGAGCTCTGTAGTCAAGCCAACTACTGGTGCCATCATAAGTAGCAGGCTTCAGAAACGTGCCTCGTTTATTTTCCTTCGGCTTACGAGTGGTAATAAAATTTTCTGGCACATGCAGTGACTCATCCTCTTCAACTTTTACATTGTCAGCAAATGATAAATGTCTACGTCCCTTATCATCGACAAATGGTGTCTGTAACATGCTAGAACTAAGAGCCATCTTTGATCTGCCTCCCCTTAGAATACTATGGCGTGGCGTTGATATATTTGGAGAATTATGTCCGAGCTCTGTTATCTTGTTCTGCAGAGAGGAAATTTCGTTCTCCAGCTTTAACCTCGCATTTTCTTTGCTAAGCAGGTCAATGCGGTCCAGCAATTCTGCCATATCCACTTCTTCTTTTATTGATGTAGCCATCTCCTATTAGCGTAAGTTACAACTATCCAAAATATATGAAAATAGGATATCCCACCGCTGCCACCAAATTTTGTAGCGTGTAACGTCTGAACGGCGGATTTGAGGAGATGGAAATAGTATTAATAAATTTTCCTTGAGGCCTGCCTAGCCAATTGATTAGAAATAAAATATTTGAAGAATATATACACAACTGATTAAACAATGATTGTTACAAATCTGATTTACTAAATAAGATTAACAAGAATCAAGTTAAATTAATGTTGACGTATATTGAATAAAGATATAAACAAGGCTGTATCGTAATTTGCACCCCAATATTGACCGTTGGAACGACCAGTCCCGTAACACCGAGTTGCAGCCACTGTCTGCCTAGTGCGAGATAGCTGGGCTTTCAAGACTAGGCAGACACCAAGCCCTATCCAGAATCTAGGCTTCGAACGATAAGCTGGGCCTGACTCCAGGACTGTTTCAGCTGCGGCCCGTGTACTGATTTGCCCCCTTCCAATAAAGCAGTGCTTACATGAAAGTTCGGCAGTATACGGACACAAAGCCCCAAGTGATTCCAGTCCTATATTTACAAAATGCTTATATGTTTTAACAAACGGACACTTTGAATGTTAACCAGCAACTCTCCGAAAATCGGCGTCCGCCCCGTATTTATAGTAGTAGCACACCACGTGACCAAATTATCATGGACTCTCCCGGGCAAAACCATTTCCATAATATCATAAGAACGTAGGGGTGTTTTCTGTTTCTATAAGACGACGTGCTTATATATGCGTAAAAATCTGTTCAAATCACGCAAAATAATAAACTTAATTTCAAAGAAAGTTATAAAAACTTACCAGATAAAGCTTGCGTTGAATAATATTAGCAGAAACCAACAATTGTTTTAACCGGAAGCTGGAACTTAGGGTAAACACTACCAATTTTGAATTTATGACAATAGGGCAAACTCTACTAAATATTTTCGTCACACTTGTTTCAAGTAAATAGATGCACAGAATAATTACTTTGTTGTTTTCATTTAAATACTGAATGACATGGTTTAAAATAAACATATTACAGGCATCTATCGTAGAAAATCCTTTTCTATATCCTGTCTGGAACTAAATAACACAATTATTTGATTTAACGTACAAAGAAAGACCAGTATACTAATGATCACAAAATGCATATAAAGTGGAAAATAAATTACACAAAATGTCGATTCATTTTTTTATTTATTTATTTATAGAAACAAAGCATGAACGATAAGTTATTCAGGAAGAGGTATTCAATAAGTAATCAAATATCCCTGATTGATAACAAAACGTTTTCTAGTGTAGAAATGTAAACAACGGAGAATGCATTGTGGCCTCAAACGCGACTTCAATATCTTCCTTGTCTACTGGAATTACGTAGCAATCCACCTGAAAATGGACGGAAACATCACTTATCACTGTATCACTTAACAATAAAAGTTACATATTTGCAATGCTCAGTATAATAATAATGATGATGATGATAATAATAAAATTCATTGGGAAGGAACAAAAATGTAAATAATGATAATCATAACATAGATGCTACAAATAGACACTCACCGTCCGTGATGATGGTGAACTTTTTTTAGCTAAAGTTTAACTGGTTTGGATAATCATGTGAAATTGGGGTGTTATCGGTTGATACATACTGGTGAAAAAACATTACTAATAGCGGACGACGGAGATGCTGATAAATGGATAATTGTACGGGGCCATGTCATATTTGTAGTAATGTTTGCTCGAACTAGACATTTTATTTCAGCAATTTGAAGAAATTTGCCACTGACATAGTTTATGTATTTTCTCTGCATTAGTTTATATAAACATGCTTTGCAATAGGTTGAATTTAAAAAAGGAAACGAACATCTTTGAAATAGAAATAGTTGATCAAAATTGGATCGATCCATATACAAAAATAAGAATTAACCATTGTTTTTATTATATTCAATTTTAGTTGAGCTATTCTTCTTTTTTTTTTTTTATTTATTTATTGCAATGACACTCAAATATAAACGATTATAAGATGAAAAAAAATAGTTTGGCTTTAATAAATAAGAACTTCCCATGCCAGTTCTTAAGCAAAAGTTTACCTTTTAAAAGGGATTTTTCTTTCATTTAGCCGACATCAAGGAGATTAGAAGTAGAACAAATATACAAAAATCTCTCGCCCCTGCATTATCCCAGAATAAGTCTATGAAACGTTTGCTTAGCAAGCTTTTACGACGAGAAGCTACAGCTACGGATACCTTTTCCCGAGGAGGCCGGAGCTATCGCCCCCTGCGCCCACAAGGTTGATGCTCCAACCGTTACAACACTGGATGGCCGTTAAGGCGCCGAAATCTACCGAACTGAAACATGGTTAGTGATTATTTCCCTTACATAGCAAAAGTAAAATCCGCAGAAATAAACTATAACACGCTAAACCGCAATTTAATAGCGAATAAACGCCTTTACTTTCGCATTATAACGACTTGATTAAAATATTTTTTATAAGTGACCATAATAGGTTTTCAAAGTTCTTCAATTGTATTCACTGAAAATAGCATAGTTGTTAGTTGCTCAGAATAAAAAAAAAATTGTAGTACATGTCATATACTTTAAGGGGAAGGCCACATTTAGATTGTATTTATTTATCAATTATTTTCAAATTATAGAACAGTTTTAGCTCAAAACAAATATGCAACTTTTTAGCATTTAACCCTTTCCCTCATAGAGGACACCATGAAAAGACCTATGCGAACAGCATAAAACCAGATCAGCCTGCGAGTAACTCGCAGGCTGATCAGGTTTTATGCTGTTCGCTGCTCCTCAGTGGTCTGGAAATGAGGACTTTATAATTAAATTTGGTAAGGTTTAACTGTGGTTTTCTGCAGATCAGGCTTTATGTGATACCTATTGAGGGCGTCAAAATGAGCCTATATGAGGGAAAGGGTTAAGGCTGATCAGGATATGTATAAGATGCCTACTTGAAGTGTGTGATATTTCCACAGATGCCCGGGATTGCGATGCCCATACACTGGTACTTATAGGTGTCGATGCACTGTCCGTGGTACACGGACTTGCAATTCAGGCTGTTGGACGGGGGCGGAACATCACCTGCAGGGTCACAGAATTACACCTGGTCAAGGTCACTTTAATACTGTGCTTCCATATTCATTGTACAACTTCTGTAAAACTAGACTTGCAATTCAGATTGTTGGACGGGGGTGACCGGAGTCGTACCTACAGAGTTAAAGAATGAAACCGGTTCAATGTTACGTTAATACTTTACTTTTATAACCAATGTACAACTTCTGTTATACCGTTAACTACTTCGAATTTTCCTTCTTTCCTAGTGTGAAGTGTAAGGTCGTAGGACTCTAAATAGAGTTACTGTACCAATATTTCGTTTTTCATTTAAAATTAAATTACGTCTGCTATTCTATTGCATTTTGTCATTCTAAACAAATGAACAATAGGTTTTGAAGATACATCTAGATGCAAGCCAGGTGTAGATAATTTCAGATTTCTTGACCGGTCCAAATATCATATTATAATCGCTATTATCGTACCGGCCTACATAATGGACCGCTGGCCAAGTTAATTTATCAGTCCCAATGATTCCAAAGCATTTCCCTCACGCAGGACAAAAGAACTAGGATGGTAACGATAAGAGGTCGCGAGGTCAGGAAAAGTGATATCAAATGGTTACTTCTATCATAGAGTTTACAGATCCAGACCAATAAACTACTACAATGATATTGGAATCTAAACACGCCAGATATGGGGGACATGACTATTTGATAAAACAAAATGGTTCAAGTCTTTTAACCCTTTCCCTCATATAGACTAATTTTGACGCACTCAGTAGGTACCACATAAAGCCTGATCTGCAGAAAACCACAGTTAAACCTTACCAAATTTAATTACAAAATCCTCATTTCCAGACCACTGAGGAGCAGCGAACAGCATAAAACCTGATCAGCCTGCGAGTTACTCGCAGGCTGATCTGGTTTTATGTTTTTCGCATAGGTCTTTTCATGGTTTCCTCTATGAGGGAAAGGGTTAAACACATTCTCGGCAAATCTGTCAGAATCGTTTTGACTTCTATTACTGATATGAAATTGAACAATTTATGACAGCGTTCTACGCCTTGAAGAAAAATACAATATTTGTTTACTAAGATAAAATGCAATTAAGGAATAAAAATCGCATTTAATTAGTTAATTTCTGTTGCTATTGAGGTTAAAGTATATATGCAGCTTAAAATTCCCCGGGAAAATGACTAGATAGTGAATATACATACATATACATATGCACGGCACATTTGAAGAAAGAAAGATTGTTAACCAGCAAACTTCTTAGCTTGAAGATAGATACATAAATTTATATTTGAATACTTCTACTTCCTATATAAAGATAATTGTGTAAGCATGTTATCTACAAAATGCGGTGATTCCATAAGAGAGATGACATCGAAACTCGTGATCATTCTGTGCATATATTGCATGTATTTTTTTACGTAAGCTCCGTAAAAATCGGATATTCTTACTTCGTCATAATGAATATATTTTTAAGCAAACAGATTCCAAGGAATGCACAAAAATTACCTCAATATTTGATTTTTAACAAGTTGTATTAGTCATGAAAGCAACTGTCTCTGTCAGTATAATCATTCATTTTAACATTATGTGAAATAAGAATAATGAAATGTGATTTTTCTTTAAGAACTTAAGTATGACTAGTGCTAAGTAGGGTTGCTTTATTGTAGGATAAACGCATTAGTCATAGGCATATACTTAAATTTATCCTAAAACAGTCTGTTAACCCTTTCCCTCATAGAGGACACCATGAAAAGACCTATGCGAACAGCATAAAACCAGATCAGCCTGCGAGTAACTCGCAGGCTGATCAGGTTTTATGCTGTTCGCTGCTACTCAGTGGTCTGGAAATGAGGATTTTGTAATTAAATTTGGTACGGTTTAAGTGAGGTTTTCTGCAGATCAGGCTTTATGTGATACCTATTGAGTGCGTCAAAATGAGTCTATATGAGGGAAAAGGTTAAGCAACCTTTTATGGATGCTTTAACGATTTTGTTCTCTCAAGCAAATAATTTCATATTAAAGAAAAATATCCACACGGGCTTTCTCCTGTATGATTAAAAAGATCCCATGGTATATAGATATTATGTAATATATATACATGTATGTACTTCCACATGTATTTTGTCGTTGCACGTGATAAAGTGTGTACATGGCTTCCTTATTACCTATATGTCTAGAGTAACCTTTAATTGCTACAGTTAAAAGACATTTATCATTGTAAACAATGTTTTATAGACTCAATTAAAATTTTGAAACGTACATTGATAATTCCTTATCTGACATACAATATATATGACAATGTTAAAGATTAATTTTTATGCAGTTGAGTGCATTTCCTACCGACAACTTTAAACGCAAGATCTGTTTTCATCTTGGAATGGCATTTATTTTCAAAACGAAAATTCGACAAGATAAACCCTTGTCCTTGGCAGTTGTTTTTGTACATAAAACATTGGAATAATAGAAACTACAGTACACATGCTTACCCCTTTTAAGCGGAACTCCCAGCACCAAGCAAAAGCTTATGCAGCTGACAGCGAGCATAAAAAACTTATTTAAAGTTGCCATGGTAACTGAGGTATGTTCCTTCTCCTACTCCCTGAGACATACACGAAAAAGGAATGGATTCCTTTACAGCAAGATAAGACTTCGGGAAATTCCGGGGACACCGGGAATGGATTGTCAAAATATTAACGAATTCACTGAAAATGATTGTAAAAATAAAGATAAACAAAAACTAGACCAATCACATGGGCTTATCTTGGTTATTCATGTTTCCGTGTACACTGGCCTAGATGTCAGTGAAATAATTTGAACAGATCGACATAAATGAAGTAGAAATAACTATTGGTTGTTGTTGTTGTGACGATAATTCACATGGACTTGCTCCTGTTCTATTAAAGAAAATCATACTGTATACATGATGTTTCTATAACATAGGACAGGAGAAAGCCCATGTGGATAATTCAAGTAATATCGACGTCTAGTTTATTATAGGTAGATAAAGAGTCTAAATGAACAGAGGCACCTGGGTAGAACCACCGACCTGTTACAAGTCAGCTGAAAGGCTTCCTCAGACTCGAACCTACAGCTGTGAGGGGCTGAGAAATAGTAACTATAACCACTTGATCACGAGGTTCCCTCGAGTGTAAAGTGGATATTTACTATATATTAATTTCACTAATTAGTTAAGACGTTAAACATTATATACAGGTATCCCCAGTATTCTCTTTAAAAGCATTATTTTGAATTGATATTACATTTCGTTTAAATTTGAAATAAATTCAACATTGTTGACCATTATTATTATTCGATGATTCATTTTATAGAAATGTAATGTCTACAAGATGATAATTTTTCGTGGGATTAATGTTAGTGGATGAAGCCATTCATGAAATCCGCGGAAATTAGCCGACTGTGAAAGCTAATTATTTCACAGTATGTTCTGATCTAAAATATCTATGGACCTTTGATACCCTTCAGTTGGCAAGCACATTGGTAACGTGAGATTATATTCTTATAAAGACAAACTTGCATGCAGTCAACTTGCGATAATCAGAGGAAGAATCAAAGCGCACAATACGCTGAAAGACTGTCGGTAGGATCTACATTCTAATTAAGCTAGCTATACATGTAATTTAAATTACAACGTTTAAGCAGAGTTGATAGGTCATGTGAGGCCATATGACACGTTTTCCTGCAAATCTAGTTACTTGTAGTAAATCAGCTGATGTCGCTCTTTGATGCATGATAAACCCGCCGGCAGTCCCTCACTGCCTAACGCTTTGATCTAAGGAGGTCATGAACTGATGTACACACAATCACTTGGCGTTGACACGCTACTGAGCGCGGGGCGATACAAAAAGGTTTAAATGGCTGTGGTAATTATGCAAATTATCAATACCTGATTTTGATTTACGACTACGTAAGCCAGTCTTAAATACAAGGAAAACCGAAATTATTTCCCTCTGTTTCTGTTTGTGTCTCAACACCTTGTCTTGAAATTTACCTTGAGGGTACTCCTGCTGAACTTTTCTTTAATTTCGGTAAACTGTCTTTTATAATGATAGATAAGTGTTCCTATAGTCTGGTTTAGAAGGTGCTTGGTTTGAGAATTTGATATTTTTGAAAAATGTAAGATTTTTAAAATGTTACCAAAGTTAAGAAATATCTAAGCATCCAAACAGCACATGTATCTCTTACTCACTGAAATATTAAGTCTGTAATAAGTCGCTATCTTAATCTTTGATGCGTCATTATCTTTTTCTCTCACACGTCATTATCTGCTGCGTCATTACATCATTCTCCCACATGTCATTATCTGCTGCGTCATTACATCATTCTCACACATGTCATTTTCTGCTGCATCATTACATCATTCTCACACATGTCATTTTCTGCTGCGTCATAACATCATTCTCACACATGTCATTATCTGCTGCGTCATTATATCATTCTCCCACATGTCATTATCTGCTGCGTCATTACATCATTCTCACACATGTCATTATCTGCTGCGTCATTACATCATTCTCACACATGTCATTTTCTGCTGCGTCATTACATCATTCTCACACATGTCATTATCTGCTGCATCATTATATCATTCTCCCACATGTCATTATCTGCTGCGTCATTATATCATTCTCACACATGTCATTTTCTGCTGCGTCATTACATCATTCTCACACATGTCATTATCTGCTGCGTCATTACATCATTCTCCCACATGTCATTATCTGCTGCGTCATTACATCATTCTCACACATGTCATTATCTGCTGCGTCATTACATCATTCTCACACATGTCATTATCTGCTGCGTCATTACATCATTCTCACACATGTCATTTTCTGCTGCGTCATTACATCATTCTCACATGTCATTATCTGCTGCTCATTATATCATTCTCACACATGTCATTATCTGCTGCGTCATTATATCATTCTCACACATGTCATTATCTGCTGCATCATTATATCATTCTCACACATGTCATTATCTGCTGCGTCATTATATCATTCTCACACATGTCATTATCTGCTGCTCATTATATCATTCTCACATATGTCATTATCTGCTGCGTCATTATATCATTCTCACACATGTTATTATCTGCTGCGTCATTACATCATTCTCACACATGTCATTATCTGCTGCATCATTATATCATTCTCACACATGTCATTTTCTGCTGCGTCATTATATCATTCTCACACATGTCATTATCTGCTGCATCATTATATCATTCTCCACATGTCATTATCTGCTACGTCATTATATCATTCTCACACATGTCATTATCTGCTGCGTCATTATATCATTCTCACACATGTCATTATCTGCTGCGTCATTATATCATTCTCACACATGTCATTATCTGCTGCGTCATTATATCATTCTCACACGTCATTATCTGCTGCTCATTATATCATTCTCCCACATGTCATTATCTGCTGCGTCATTATATCATTCTCTCACATGTCATTATCTGCTGCGTCATTATATCATTCTCACACATGTCATTATCTGCTGCGTCATTATATCATTCTCTCACATGTCATTATCTGCTGCATCATTATATCATTCTCACACATGTCATTATCTGCTGCGTCATTATATCATTCTCACACATGTCATTATCTGCTGCGTCATTATATCATTCTCACACATGTCATTATCTGCTGCGTCATTATATCATTCTCACACATGTCATTATCTGCTGCGTCATTATATCATTCTCACACATGTCATTATCAGCTGCATCATTATATCATTCTCACACATGTCATTATCTGCTGCGTCATTATATCATTCTCACACATGTCATTATCTGCTGCATCATTATATCATTCTCACACATGTCATTATCTGCTGTCATTATATCATTCTCCACATGTCATTATCTGCTGCGTCATTACATCATTCTCACACATGTCATTATCTGCTGCATCATTATATCATTCTCACAATGTCATTATCGCTGCGTCATTATATCATCTCTCACATGTCATTATCTGCTGTATTATATCATCTCACACATGTCTTACTGCTGGTCTATCTTCTCACACTGTATTACTGTCACATTATATCATTCTCTCACTGTCATTATCTGCTGCGTCATTATATCATTCTCACACATGTCTATTATCTGCTGCGTCATTTATCATTCTCACACATGTCATTATTAGCTGCGTCATTATATCATTCTCTCACATGTCATTATCTGCTGCGTCATTATATCATTCTCACATATGTCATTATCTGCTGCGTCATTATATCATTCTCTCACATGTTATTATCTGCTGCGTCATTATATCATTCTCTCACATGTCATTATCTGCTGCGTCATTATATCATTCATTCTCTCACATGTCATTATCTGCTGCGTCATTATATCATTCTCACACATGTCATTATCTGCTGCGTCATTATATCATTCTCTCACATGTCATTATCTGCTGCGTCATTATATCATTCTCTCACATGTCATTATCTGCTGCGTCATTATATCATTCTCTCACATGTCATTATCTGCTGCATCATTATATCATTCTCTCACATGTCATTATCTGCTGCGTCATTATATCATTCTCTCACATGTTATTATCTGCTGCGTCATTATATCATTCTCTCACATGTCATTATCTGCTGCGTCATTATATCATTCTCTCACATGTCATTATCTGCTGCATCATTATATCATTCTCTCACATGTCATTATCTGCTGCGTCATTATATCATTCTCACACATGTCATTATCTGCTGCGTCATTATATCATTCTCTCACATGTCATTATCTGCTGCGTCATTATATCATTCTCTCACATGTCATTATCTGCTGCGTCATTATATCATTCTCACACATGTCATTATCTGCTGCGTCATTATATCATTCTCTCACATGTCATTATCTGCTGCGTCATTATATCATTCTCTCACATGTCATTATCTGCTGCGTCATTATATCATTCTCACACATGTCATTATCTGCTGCGTCATTATATCATTCTCTCACATGTCATTATCTGCTGCGTCATTATATCATTCTCACATATGTCATTATCTGCTGCATCATTATATCATTCTCTCACATGTCATTATCTGCTGCGTCATTATATCATTCTCACACATGTCATTATCAGCTGCGTCATTATATCATTCTCTCACATGTCATTATCTGCTTCGTCATTATATCATTCTCACACGTCATTATCTGCTGCGTCATTATATCATTCTCTCACATGTTATTATCTGCTGCGTCATTATATCATTCTCTCACATGTTATTATCAGCTGCATCATTATATCATGACCTGATTAAGTTGTGTGATGTATTCAATATTCAATGTACGTGTATGACATTGGCACTACAACCGCAGAAATGCCAATTCATTGGAATGTCGATTACGATTTTTTGTCCCTCAGTAATATATAGTACAGGAAAAATCGTAGATCTACATGTAGTTTGATAACCAGATTACAATTAAATTTGCCATTCTGCGATTCTAGTGTCAGTGGCGTATGTGTACATAATATATGTATTCAGAATATATAGAAGGGAGAGCAATCATGCAAGAAAAAATAGTTCGACATACAGATTCTTTGATATGACCGGGTTCGTCATGTGTGGAGTCACTATACACGGATAATAACTTATAACAACAAACTATTATTTATGGTATTTTTATGTTTGTTTATTTCTTAATAGATAATGATGAGATAAATCACCTAGGATGTTTGAGACACATGTTTACTGACCAACATTATAATGATAGGCTGAAACGTTTATTAGAAAGAGTTATGTGATTGAGAAAATAATTTACAGAAACAATAACGAATTTGTATAATGAATGCCAAAATATTCATATTTTCAAAGAAGTCAAAGAAAATCAATATGTAATGAGACGTGGAAATATTTCTAAAATTGAAACATTTTATTCCTTTGTTTATCAAATCCTTGGATGGGGTATCACTTTTTAAAGAAATAATTGATCAATGTTTCCAGCTTTAGTAACTAACATACCATTCAACTTTCACATTTAAATGAGTATGGCGCCGATTAACGTGCTCGCCAACTGTCCAGCGAGAAATGTCAACTTTACCGGAAGTAGAAACAATAGTAAACCACCAGTACGGGCTGTTCTGAAATGTCACTTCGTACGGTGACCCCGGTGTAAACTTCAGACTCACAGACCGGATGTGCATTGCACCAACATTGCCATCAGAGTTAATTTCAAGATTATCTGCTTGGTGGGTTATAGCGTTTGATGTAAATGCAAGTTTATACCGCACCTCAGCACCACGCAAGATGGCGTCGACCAAAGCTTGTTTTGAACCAGCGAGAACGACTCCCGTCTTGTCATTGACTAAAACTCTGTTCCATGTTTTTGTATCAATGAACCAGGTCATTGGTTTCATCTTCACAGTCTGGCCTCTACTGAAGTATTCTCCTACGTTGAAGTACTCAGTACTCTCAGTACCGGTAGTTGTCAACACGCGCCAATCCCAGAATACATCATCCGTAAATCGCTTGATATCCTGTTTCGAAACGAGGCTGAGAATTTCCGCATTAATATGGCCGCCTCTGACGTTGATCTGATCTGGTTCCACAGTTATGGCACCGTCGATGAGGACTTTAATGCGATGTCCGGTCTCAACGGCAAGGCGCAGCAACTCAAGGGAACCGTCTTCAAGGTTACCCTCAGCATCATGTTTGTATGCCATCTGCCAGCAGGAATCTGCATACCTAAAGATATAATTTGTATAATATTTTATAAATAACCGTGAAATGCTAGAATAATGTACATTTTGAGTCTACATAATGTAACAAAGTTGAACTTTAATACTGCGTAGGGACTCTAATCACCTTTGCAATGAAAATGGCATAAAAACAGCTAAATCGTTTTGTGTTTGGTGATTTTAAACACCGTTCGGTGTTAACTAGGTCAATCCTTCAGTATTTTCGTCCTTATCCCAATCAACTTACAACTTTGAAAATGGTATATAAAAACCCACCAAAATTGTCAACTGCTGAAAATTATACATGTGCCGTGCATTATACATTGTTTAGATTTATCAAATTGATTGTCCCTGAAAATGCTGAAAAAATGTACCAGTTCATGGATTGTTTCATGCTACTGTTTCCTCGCTTGATGTGCTCTCCAACATTCCAACGCGTAACATCTACGGTACCATCCGTTGACCAAATGGAGAACCACCAGTAATCGTCCCCTTGGAATTCCAAGTTTGGTCCGTTCTTCCGTTCGCTCACGTGCCAGAGTGACTGACCGGATGCCAGAGTTCTATCATATGATACTTCGAGGTTATCCATTCGCACTCCGTATCCAAGACACCGGTCTACAATGCGCATGTCTGCGCCAGCCTCGATTGCATATACCACATCACGTACACTTCCGGAAATGACAGTTCCGTCTTGCGTGTGTGAATAAATGGGATCGGGTGACCGCCTGAAATGGATTAAGTTTTGTCATAAATCGATTCGATACACAGTTCGAGTTTGTTCTAGGTCGACTATACTTTTTTTTTTACAAGACATGGATAACCCCTCACAGTTTAAACCTGTCACCCCATGTGAGATGAATAAATCTTTTTGATTTATACATTGTCAAAACCGTGATATAAATCTATCAGCTTGTCAGTCTCGCTCATTTTGTTCTGTTAACCGGTTTTGATTTTTTTATGCATTATATACATTACATTATTATTATTCAGTAATCAAATGTTTAAAAGAAACATAAAAACCCAAGCAAACACTACCATGTATACAAATGAATGTATGGATACAACATGTGTATGTGTGTGCGCGCGTACGTTTTGTACATACCGGATGTACCACTTCATATCGATGAAGTCCCCGTTTATCCCGGCAGACACATGGTTTCCGATGAAGTACCTCGCCATGTGCACATGGCCAGTCGTGCACAAGTTGACAAACCAGAAGTATGGCACTTCCTGGAATGTATCAAAGCTGGACTTGGACACATGAAAAAGCGCCTGTCCACACAGATTGTTTTCAATTGTCTGTGTGTTCTGGACGCTTGTCAGGTACCCCCCGGGTCCCCAGGATGGGATGAACACACGGACATCTGCCCCTGATAATGCTGAAAGTACCAGGAAAGATAAAAAAAATATACCAAAGTCATCTCTAGCAACATAAAGCATGTCATCTGGTTTAATTTTCGATCATAATTAGACAAGTTATTACAGCGGCAAAGTCGTCCATCTTGGTACACCCAGCATATTAGCGTAGTTCTATTCATGGTTATTCTGATGTTACGGTAATTATAATGACAACTCTGAAAGGTCTATTAATTAAGTACTCGATCTTTCTTAAGTGAATCAAATTATATTAAGGAGTTAGATACTGTTTAGATTATTGTAAACAAGTTCATATATTCATATTCTTTCTCTAAAAATATCTTAATTTAACTTTAGCCTGTACAAAGGCCTTTAAGTGAAATTAATATAACAGGACGGGTTCCACTTGCCGAGGGGTTAAAGAGTCCGTCCAGAAATTGGGGGGTATTGGGTTTGATTCCTTGACGCAAAATACCATCGTCGATAAAATAGTACTTGCAAAGCTTCCTGACTTGGCGCTCAACATATAAGGGCTGTTGCACTGGTTGACCAGGTGTCAGGATAATGTTACTGAGTGTAATACACATATATTGCCACTTGTTTACGGCAGAACTTTATCTGGCTTATTTAGACACAGTCCTTAAAATGTTGAAAACAAACAAACAAACGATGGAACTAGGTCTTTCTGCACGTGATCACTGGTATCAATAATCCCAGAAGAGAAGCTCATGGGACACTTAAACCACAGAAAGAACGACATTCTCAATAAATTCAGTGCTTTGAATGCAATCACTGTTCACAGACTTGATTGTATTGGGTGAAGGTTCATTTTATGTTTGTTGACTGGTTTCTACACTTAACGTTATATAGGTTTACCTGCTTTGATAAGGTCTTCCTTGTCTCCGAACACCGACGTGCCATTGGCGTTGTTCTCGAATATCAACGTCCATCTTTGGTGGCATGTATCTGTAGAAATACAGAGATTAGGCAAATCATTAAAAAATCAAACTAATAAATGCTTATTTGGGGTTTCCATCTGAAGTACCTAACAGAGAGAGAGAGAGAGAGAGAGATTAGTAAATAGGCTGAGAATAATTACTGATTTACAACTTCAACACCTCTTTACACGTCTGAACGTAAATCAGAAGTAACATATTACAGTTTTATAAACCATACGTTTATTGTTTGAATTCTGAGGGTGTCGCCAGACGACATATTTATAGCGCTTCACGTATAGCATCAACTAATGATTGACGTATAGCTTCACTTTTGAATAAATTGACAAAGTTCTGGAGCGAGCAAGAGATATGAAATGTCCACATTGCCGTGTGATTTAGATATAGACTCCGTCATTCGATGACCCAAAGCTCCCTCTGACGCCATCAGCGATTACCGGTAACTGATCATGCATCTTATTTTAAACATACTCTGAAATCTTCATTGTCATTTCTTTGCAGTATATATATATATTTATTTATTTAAAAAATAAACATTTTGTACATGAGTACAAATATTTGTGCTTTTTCAAAACGTGATACACCTTTTTCGTGAAGTAAATAGCCATCTCTGAAATCAACGGAAATTAGACCCCCCACCTTTACCCCACACACGAATATTGACGATTTTACAATACTTGTATGCTTTGTTCATCATCTCTAACAGGTTTATTCACACTATCTACAATACATTGCCTCATTGCGAATCCGTAAAATAACCATTGTCCTCAGCCAAGAAACTTCTCGTCTTGGGATTTTAACTCTACTTAGAATTTTAAATTTGCTTCTTAACCTAAGGGTTCAGAATTTACAACATATTACAAATGTTGACAGATCTTTAAATAACATGACATTTTGTAAAGTTTCAAAATAAGGCAAGTTAACCTTATTTGTATGGTAGATCTAGGCATTTGATCACTTACCATAGCATCTCTGGTAATTACCGTACATAGCCGGTGATAAAACACAGTTTAGTTCATTTATGATCACTTTCTTGTCATATTTACTATTCAGTGTAAAGAAGAGAAACAGATCATCATATGTTTACTATGGTTCAATTATTTTCTATATTCAATCATAAATTTATAGTCGATATTCGGAACAGTTGATAGAAGATTGTGGCAAACTAGAGTTACCACTAACCAGGCCATGAAGAAACTGGGTTCAGCCGCATTTACACTCGGCGAGAGATCGTAAATTCTCGACCTCTCAATATAACAATTCATTAACTTTGTAAATCTGTTTTACCTTTTAATTAGATAAAATAATACATGTGTATTTTTTTAAGCAGCCTACCACTTACCACCTTAAGGACCAAATTGTAAGTTTATGGTATCCCCCCACCAAAACAAGAGGGCCATGATGGCCCTGGATCGCTCACCTGGTATCATTAGGCTATGTAAAATCAAGTGACCCCTGGGGCAGAGCCAATTTTGACCCCAGGGTCATGATTTGAACAAAGTTGGTAAGAATCGACTAGACAATGCTACACACTACCACACTCTACTTGGTAGAGGTCTATTAGCCCATGTTACATACCAAATATATAAACTCCAGACCTTGAAGATTTTTCTAGTTTTTTTTCCAATATAAGTCTATGTAAAATCAAGTGATCCCTGGAGCGGGGCCAATTTTGACCCCAGCGTCATGATTTGAACAAACTTGGTAAGAAGCGACTAGAAATGCTACACACCAAATATCTAAACTCTACGCTTTGTGGTGTCTGAGAAGAAGATTTTTTTTCTATATTAGCCTATGTTAAATCAAGTGTCCCCTGAGGCGGGGCCAATTTTGACCCCAGGGTCATAATTTGAACAATCTTGGTAGAGAGTCATAAGATCATGCTACATACCAAAAATCAAAAGGCTAGGCCTTGTGGTTTCAGAGAAGAAGATTTTTTAAATTTTCATTTTTAAAATCTATTTTTAGCTCCTGTGACCTAATTATGCAATGGACCAGAACCATTTATACAACTTTAGTAGAGCTTCATCCAAGGAACATTCCTGCAAAATATTTTTCAAATTGGCCAAGCCGTTTAGGAGGAGATGTTGTTTGAAGCAATTGTTGACGCCGCACGCACGCACGCACGCACGCACGGACGACGGACGACGGACGCCGGACAAAAGGCGATCAGAAAAGCTCACCTTGAGCACGTTGTGCTCAGGTGAGCTAAAAAAAGCAAATGTGCAAGGAATGTTTTCCTAGGCGATTTTCGTCCATTTTCCCAACACATGCTTCCACAGTATCAAAAGATATTTCCTCTCCTCACTATGTGATATCGGTAGCGTTTATCCCAATATCGCGGTCACGGCGAGAGTTTACGAGACCCTTTGTTTAGGCCTTTGTACATATATACAAACTTACTTATACTTACATGCATTGATGTACCCGATGACAGTGGCTAGACTGTAAAGCACGATGCCGACAAGATGCATGTTAGTCGGTACTGAAATCAAAGACATAAATTGAAATAAAATTGGAGGAGATCTGAAAAATGTGTAATTTTAGACTCATGATAAAAT
>CM037785.1:33239241-33289241 GCA_021229015.1 Solen grandis | reverse complement strand
CAACTCGGTATATATTATGTAACTACGCACGCTTTTCACAAAAAACCTACTTGGATCGCCTAGGGGCATCAATTATCTCTCGGTCGATACCAGTTTTGTGTAAATCTGTCCTCTCTAGCCTCGGCTACACAACGAGAAACATTGCATACTCGTACATACTAATGATAAAATGGTTCGTAAAAAATCTGCGTTCGCCGCCCAAATACGGGCCTACATCTAAAACCGCTGTTTTCTTGGTATAGGTCCAAAAGAGATATTTCTTAAATATGTTCAATTTATGGACCTGGTGAGCTGTCCTATGCATCGGTTACTAGGTGGTGCAAGAAATTTGCAAGTGGAATAACGTCCTTGCAAGATACACTATGTGGCCATCGCAGAAAGACAGCAACCAGTCCCATTTGGTAGAAAAAGTCAGAGAAATTGTATTGACAGATGTAAGACTCACTGTTAGGGAAACAGCCCGAAAGGTAGGCATCTCAATAGGGGCAGTTCATTCAGTTCTAAGGAAGCACCTTAAAATAAAGATAACTGCGCGATGGATACCCCATTTGCTCACAGAGGAGCAGAAGCGCCTCCGCGTGAAAATGGCAAAATCTTTGCTGAAAATGTACCCAAAATACAATAATCGCTCGTTTGCCAATATCGTCAAAGGCGACGAGACATGGGTGCATTTCTATGAGCCCAAACGAAAACATGAAAACAAGATATGGGCTACAAAAGACATGAAAAGCCCATGTATAGCCAAACGCACAATGAGCGTATGAAAGGTTATGTATGCAGTTTTCTTCACAAATCAAGGGCCTGCTATACAAATTGCTGTTCCGAAAGGTAAATCGGTCAATAGCAAGTTCTACAGAGGGGCTATCCTAAAACAGTTGAAGAAATATTTCAATAGACGCAGGCCAGCGACATGTTTGTCGGGGGTCAGGTTGCTGCATGACAACGCGTCTAGCCACAAAGCGGCTATTGTACGCGATTTTTTAAGGCACGAAAAGGTTGTAGAGCTTCTGCACCCGCCGTATTCCCCAGACATTGCCCCCCTGTAACTACTTCTTATTCCCGAAGCTCAAAAAGTACCTCACTGGACGAAAATATAAAACACGAAAATATCTTGGTTCAGCCATTTTCCAGTGTCTCATGGGTATACCCAGAAACGACTATGAAACTGCCTTTAAAAATTGGATCAAAAGGTTGAAATTGTGCATAGCTCACGGAGGTGAATACTTTGAAGGAATCCGATAGTTGGTTTGTGAAAATTAATAAATCCTTTCTAGATATGCTAGGAATTGCAGTTCAATTTGAACATCCCTCGTACTTATATTTCATATTCTTAGGTTATATATTTATAATTTTTCAATTCTAGTTTTTATACTTCTATTATTTTAATCATTTATAGAGAGGTCGATTTTTCTTATATGAGGGCCCTGCGCATAGACAGGTTTGGTTATAAGGTCAAATCAGTAGAAATGAGAGGGCGACAATATGTTTAATGTAAGCCGTCAATTAAAACATTTTATTTTTAGTCTTTAGTAGCTGACCTTGCTAATTTGCGTATTTTCCATGACAAGTTTAACTGTACCTCTCCGCGCTTAGTGCGGATCCACGCAATGCGATTCTGCACTTACGAATACGAATGGAATATGTTACGTAGACCTTTTATTTATAACCGTAACCGCTATTCATGTGCTGTTGTATGTAAACGTGTTATTTTGCTCTGTAAACATCCATTTTAAGCGTGAACAATATATCCGTGACACTTATAAATCAGAACAGCAACCTATTTCACATACTTGAAGATCTACTCCTGTGAAAAGAAAAAAATAGCGCTTCGAATGTCTGTAATTAACCTAATGTAGTTCACGCGTAATTTTGCATGAAAACGAGTTAGGTTTCTCCCAGAGCATTTCTTAACTTTGAAATAGAAACAAACATTCAAGTATCTAAAACATCAAGTACCTTGTCAAGTTCTATACTTACGTAACAGTAGAGAGTGTATATAAATCGGGTCCTAGGGAATGACCTTCTTCTGAAGTTCATACAGTCAGGTTCATGACCCTAATTCCGGATTGTTTTGTAACAAACAGAGTGCAAATTCGATTGTGTTACTACCGACTATAGTTGCATGAGAGTGTATGGAGTTCATGTGGCTTTTGCCTCTATTGTATCAATAATTTTTTTTTTATTTATTTTTTTTTTTTTTTTTAACAGAACAAAACTTTTATTCACCCAGGTATTACATTAATACAACATGGGGTTTTACATAGGTTATACACACACATATATATATATAATATTTGTTAATAATTAACTAAGAATCACAGCTTTTCCTGGACGGTATTCAGTACTGTATATACATTACTTTTATTAAGTACTGTATAAATATTAGTATGTCCAATTAAAATGGATTTTCACTTCCGTTGGCGCATGTGCAAATTATTATCGCAGCTGTGATTGTAATAATTTTCAGTGACCGATATTTTTCAATTGATTGTTGTTTTAAAAATTTCCAGTGTAACCGATAATATTTTATATGGTATTAGTCAGTATATGTTTGCATTTTAATGATGTTTTTATACACATAGGTCATGACCTACTTATGGCTTCGCTCGTCGGTCTGGACATTGCACTTTTCATGTCATCTGTATTGAGCTTGTAATTACACATAGTAGTTTAATATTACATGATGGGCGGGATAAGTAATGCGTAATGTTTATTTTGTTAATAAGTAACCGTAATATAAAGAACGCTTGGTGTAGTTAATACAGTAAAATTGTTTGTGTAGTGCTGCCGTTTCGATACGACAATTACCTACAAATAGCCTTAATTGTACCATAGCTTTACTTACCAAGAACAATAACTCTACCTTGCCTCATCTCTATTACTTACTTGTATGGTAAAATTATGTTTTTCTAGAACATATCTTAAAAACTATTGAAGGCATGGATATCAATCTTTACACATGGGAAGGATATAAAGTGACAAAGAACAATAATTTTATCCTGTCCCATTTTCTTGCTTTTCTATTAAAATTATTTCTGTCTGCATCAAATTCATGAAGTATTAAAGGTATTGAGATATCAATACTGAGAACCACTATTCCGTATCCAATTTGGTTAATTTGACAAAGACCAGTAAATAAAATAATCTATCTTACATGCTGTTTTAATAAGATTTAACTTCCCTGATATTTTACATGCATATCACAAAAAAATTAAAGGGATTGACTTTATAATTCACATCTTAACTTTCGCTTCTGACAGTGCTCTTAATGCTTTGATATGTTCATGTTCTGTTATCAGTGCCTACATTAATTATTTATGTGTTATTGACTGTTTTGGCTAAAATAATTGGATCCAATTCATTTTGCTCACGAATGCAGAACATAAAATGGGTCACAATTACACAGTCACATACTTAATGTGTCCTTTTCTTCTTCTAAAGCACGTTGATGTCAAGGATGGAATTAAAATATATTCAAACCGGTGCATCATCTGTTAACATCATGTATTTGAATATTCAGGAGGTAAAAGGCTATATATGCTTTCACTACCAAAGCCCTTATCACAGCGGCATGTAAATACAGGCCTTAAACAATAGTTAACTTTAATTTTAACTTTCAAGACACTGTAAGAATTAAAATTATGATTTTGATAAACTTACCAAGGACTTCTTCTGTGGCTGTTCCATATTTTTCACCAATGTAACCTTCGATTATATCTAGTATGTTTTCACACTTGACATCATGTACTCCAAGCCCTACCAGTATCTTGTCGAGATTTTCATGTAAGCATTCCTTTGAAAGCGCAATCGTGACTGCATGGATCCTGTCACATACGATTTTGTTATAATGAAGACGAAATAAAGGATATTAAGCAGTCCATTTTTAAAAACGGAAACAAGAGATCCGGCTCAGCCGGCTCCAATAAGTACACATGTAACAGTAATTAAAAGCAAATTACAAAACTGAAAGGAAGGAAAATCTTACATTTAATAACACAGATCCCTCTTAAAACAACTATCTTCAAAGTTGAACAATTTAACTCAAAAATAATTTGATTTATTTCGTTTGGCTCAGGTACGTACGGAAAAAGTATTAAAAAATCTATTAATTTTCAACCGAAAATGCATCGCATTTGTTTTTTGACCTTTAGTACAAACAAAATAAACCAAATTTAAAATATCTCAAATGTTTGCTGTGAACATTGACTGAGTTTTCAAATGAAATACTTGCATGGTTCAACTGTCTATTGTGAATTCTAATTGTGGCGGCCATGTTTTATACCAGACCAAAATATTCTCCCCTAGGTTTGGTATAATGAACTTCAGCGGTTTAGAGGAAAAATTCATAAAAAGCTGACAGACAAATGTGATAGCAATATGTTATGGTATTCGAACAGACGAGATAGTCATCATTTGCAAGCAACGATGTGTATATTTACAAGATGAAACATGTTCACAAGACAACAATTTAGGTAAAATGCAATAAACCACACACACATGCGGGTGTGGTATCACGTTTAGCTTAAAATAAAATTAAAGAAAATGACAAAAGTCAATTGAAAGTAGTATCTAACATATATTACATGCAAAGTTATATAAGTGTTTATATTGGTTTTGTGCTACTTAAATTTCTTACTTAAGCTTTGATCCCGTAAGATAGTTTCCTAAAGCCAGTCCAAGGCAAAGTCCCCCCGTCGCCACAGCAACTACGATGTCATCAAATTGATCGTGGATACCCTTTTTAAATAATACATATTAAAACGGATTAAAACAATGTATAAACTCGTGATTTTTATTTATTTTATCAAATGCACATTTTCCCACATGAATTATACCTCGTCAACTACAATATCAAGTCATTCTAAGAGAGTTCGTTAATCTTCGGAAATCTTTTATCGACCCGAAAGCACAGATCTAAGCCGAAAACGGGAACCGATTGAAAAAAAAACAAAAAAAAAAACTTTGGGTTGTCATAAACGAATATTTAAAGTGCGCTTCGTTGCTTTTCTTATACGAAATACAGAAATCCGTCTTAAAGTTCAGTTTATTGACTTCAGTTGTGATATATTATGAAGAATCATATGCATTTACTGAAAATGTGTGTATAAAATATTAGCAAATACAACACAGATGCAATAATTATGTATATTTAATGTGTATTTGCTAGGTAATTGCTACAGAAAAAACTGACACCGGACAAACAAATCCTTATATGCGCCCGCTAAACTTCTAATCGAAGGAATTTGTTCCACAAGCTTGCTTCTAAACATAACTCGATGAAACTTAGCATTTTGACAATGGCTGGTGATAGGGCAAGGTTGGTTTTTTAACATATAACCTGCATGCCCATGTAACTTGAATCCCCCTTTCCGTTTTTTTGTTGTTTTTTTTTTATATTTACAAACCGTGTACATTTAAACCTTGGGGAGAAATATAATAACTAAAGTCTATTTGAAAGGTATGTGTATTAAACTACGTCCTGTTGCATTTTGTGGTAAGAGTGGTTCTTAAAATTAGTATTTTCTACCACGAGTAAATGACTTGATATCTTTGTGCAGAATAGACATAAATTGTGACAAAACGTAGTTGCAACGTGCCATATGCTTTTCAAAACGTGGGAAAGCCGTGTTACTGATATACAAAGATATCCGAAATACCCGAATGAAAATTACGTATATACAGACTAAATAAACCCTAGCCAACCATCAGTAGGGCTTATTTTTTAAGGGGATCAAAACCTTTTAATGACAGTATAGGACCATGGACTATTATGTCAATTACTGTACACACTACTTCAAAATATAGCAAGGCACATCCAAAACTTAACCTTTTATCTATGTACATATTCTTAGCGCAGATCAAAGTTAACAAAAAAAGATCGAAAACAACACTGCTGGTTTCACTATTATTTACCATGTATACAAAGAAACTTATGAAACAATTCCCGTGATATTTATATATATGACAACAATACAAAATGAACTGAACATAGAGAGTTAATCAATATTCTATATCTAGAGTATTAAAATAAACTCTAGATTTTCCCCCTTAAGTAACTAAAACTTACGATGTGGGGCCTCATTTTTCAAGGGATAAACATCATTTTAGCAAATATTGTAGAAAAAAATTAAGTGACAATTTGCGCCAAAAGAATTTAAATTCTGACCACTGGTTTCAGAGAGTATTATTTTTGTAATTTTCTATACAGAGTATATAATAAAACATGCCAACCCTGTGGGGGCCTATTTTTTTCAAAGGATCAACTTCATTATAGGAGTTATGGTAGATGACTATGAGTTGACCATTTCTGCCAAAGTATATTAATTCTGACCATTGGAATGACTTTTAAGTTTTTAAAATAAAATGTGTTGGTTTCCATGGCAACCAGAGTTCTGCATGGATCAAGTTTATTTTAATAACTTTTGTGAAGGTACACCTAAGTATTGTCCATGCCAAGTTTAATCAATTTCAAATAGCGGTTTCAGAGGAGATGTCGTTTGAAGCAAATTGTTGACGACGGACGACGCACAACGACGGACGCAGGGGGATCCTAATAGCACACTTTGAGCACGTTGTGCTCTGGTAAACTAAAAAGCAAGACAGACAGAAAGGAGGAAGGGCGTATCGGCGACTTAATGCTCTATAGGACCAAAATGCTCTGAATGTAAAAAAGGAAGTTAGAAGTGGATACGATCGCCTTGCTTTTAAAGTTATTCCCAATAATAAATCAGATATTGACCGACTTGTTATAACACTTATTACTGAAAATTGTTACAAATATGTTTCAGTTGTAAACAAGCACTTTTCTGTTCCCTTTTTCTGCATGAAATTTGACAAATGTGATTTGTATGTCACATCAAAAATCGGCTTCGAACACATTTGTCACAAAAGGACATTTGTGTTTTATTTCCGTTACCTGAGGCAAGTTGCACACACAAATAGTTTCAAAATATTTTGTAGTCTGATTTCCGGTCTTTCTCAAGCTTTCAGATAACATAGTGTAAGGGGAAGGTACACTAGCCAAAAACCAGACTACAAAACATTGGAACTATCTGTGTATGAAACTTGCGCCAGTTACGCATGTGACCACATTTGTATCGGGTGTTACACAATGTGATTTGTTGCAGATGTGGTCTAACACGGCTTTATATCATTCTTCTCTGAAACTGATTTACCTGTGACATTAGTTCCTCAAAGGCTGATAAATAACCATATATGGTGTTTGGCTTGCAACCTCCGACTGGAATACAGTGACAGTTTTCCTGGTATTTGTCGCTGAAATGTAAAAAAAACAAAAAACACTTATTACTGAAAACTTGTTAAAAATGTTTCAGTTGTAAACAAGCACTTTTCTTTTCCCTTTTCTGCATGAAATTTGACATATGTGATTTGTATGTCACATAAAAAACAATAATAATTTTTCCTACGTGTTGTCGTTGCTTTTTTTTCCAAATTTCGAAGAAATGTGTGCTTATAATAAAAATGGCGATATATTCCGTGTGCTTGGCGCTCAGCTTAATAGTGTTGTTCCAGAAATGGTTGACACAGTGTCAGAATAATGTGTCTGGAAGTGGTATCATGTCACATGTCTACGGCGTGATATCACAATGAGGCATAATGTAGACTCACAAAAAAAATTTAAACATTCGTGTTCTATTGTGATATCATACATTGAAGTGTAGTGTATTTAGACTGTGTTCAGGGGTAAACGCTTCAATTCTTCGGGTATATTTTAAACATACCCTAACCAAAATAGGTACTTTAGTATCAACTGCAATGTAGATCAAAAGATAATCCCGTGAGGTATGGAAATCATCCACTTTACCAGTTTTAAGCATTAAAAATTTAAACCATGTGACGGTCAACAGTTCATAAACTGTATCGTAAACAAAACCATATTTTTTTGTGTAAACCAGGTCAAACTTTGACTACCTATTATCCCAGCGTAGCCACTAGATAGCCAGTCAACCAATTTAAAAACGTATGTAAACATTCGAAAGGCCCATTTTTGAACATTGACACAGTTTCTGTGCATGTTACTTATAAATGTTTTATCATTTTTAAACGTTAACTCTTTGCTTCATATAAACTCAATTTGACGTATAGGCATACAGAGGTGACTGATCAGACAGCTCCTATAGGAGCTGTCTTATCAGTCTCCTCTGCTCACACAAACAGCCATGTTTCTGCATAGTCCATGTGGCAAAAAATAATTCATGATTCCATATACAAATTTTAAATTCAGTTATTTAATATTCATCAAGTGATAAATTTGCACACGAATATTCATCAGGTAAAGTGTTAAGATAAGATCACCTGATGTAACCTTGCATAAGTTCAACACGGCGCCTAAAGCAATCATAGTTTTCATAGGGCACCATATATATGTGACTGCCAGCCATGCGATACAGCAATGCGTTCCCTACAGCCTGTACATCTTCTGTCTGAAACAATTGGAAAACAATGATAAAATCGTCTACCGAATTATAAAATTGACGATGTTTAACGAAAATATCTCAGTGCAGTTCGACCGATTGTACATTTCCAAATAGACACTTACTTTACCTGCGTTTTCAGATATAGCGGACAAAGTGGTAGAAAACGAAGGATGTTTTACAACCGTTGTAAAAGGGGATCTCCTATACTTGAATTTTGCCATATGTACTGTAAAAACGCTAAAATATATTCACTAGACAAATTTTGTAGCGTTTACTTATGTAGAAAAACGTTTATTGACAAAATACTGAATGGGCTCCATATGTGATGCATGGGCTACATATGTGGAGCATAGGCTACATATGTGGTGCATGGGCTACATATGTGATGCATAGATTAAATATATGTGATGTTTGGGCTACATGTGATGCATGGGCTACATATGTGATGCATGGGCTCCATATGTGATGCATGGGATACATATGTGAAGCACAGGCTACATATGTGGTGCATGGACTACATATGTGGTGCATGGGCTATATATGTGGAGAATAGGCTACATATGTGGTACATGGGCTACATTTGTGGTACATGGGCTACATATGTGGTGCATGGGCTACATATGTGATGCATGGGCTACATATGTGGAGCATAGGCTACATATGTGATGCATGGGCTACGTATGTGTGCATGGACTACATATGTGGCGCATGGGTTACATATGTGATGCTGGCATTACAAGGAACTATCTTTCTAGAGTTGTCTGGTTGATAATTTGAAATGCTGAATGACGAATTTTTTCTAGTCTACCATGACCTTGATCTTAAGGCCGAATTGGCTGCAATAACCAGTTATGTGCCCAGGTTTATTTGCCGGAAAATAATGGAATTCACAGACGTGCATCAGTCATTGTTTATTTTATTTTTATTCAAGAATTACTTATGAATAGATTGTTTAGGAAACTGCTGTACTGCAGTATTTAAGGTTCATACATTTATGTATATGCTTGATATTAGACAGTTGCTTCACCTACAGATTATTAAATAAAAGTTAAATGTAAAAGCTCATGTTTTTACATATTTATTAATTTATTTATGCAAATTTCGAAGCAAGTTCCAGGATTGGACTAAGAATGTGGTACAGACAGTATGCTTTTAAAGATTCATTATGTTTATGTAGCTACGAAAATGTAAAAAAAGAAAGAAAATATTAATGATATTAACAAATATTTTCTTATTCTCAGTCTGTAGAAGATATTAATTAATGTATACATTTGTTTATATAAATGCATTTTTGTACTTTCAGTCCTTTGATCTTTGTCTTTCCGCTCCAAGCTGAGCTGGTAGGGAATCAAAATAAAAGAAAATATCAAAACTCAAAATGCATATAGTAAACTCATTAATATCTTACACATATTTGTTTAATATAATTTACATGCGAAACATGATATATATATATATATTGTTTTTGTGATTCTTAATATTATGCATTAGAGCTAGAACCCTAACAATAATATTGTAGGCACCAAAGGGGTCTGGCACGAAAGTTGGGTCATAACTCTCTTTTCGTGCCAGACCCCTTTGGTGGACACTTGTGACTGCCTTTGCGACTAGTGCAAACCCCGATCAGCCTGCACACCCGTGCAGTCTAATGATGGTCTGCACTGTTCGCTATTCAATAATTTTTCATCAAGTATCCCCATAAACAATTAATGGTACAGTCCAGAATGAAGAAAGGAAAATACCATTTAAGAAATTTAGCATGGTAAATGTTAATATAGCATATTCAAATTGCATCCACTATATCTTAAGCGCCGATCATCCGAAGATACTTGTGAGAAGATAGGAAATCGATATTATCCGAGACTATGAGATGAAACTTTCAAGTTGTCAGAAATTACTTTTTCCATTTATGGCTTGGTTAAATACTAAAAAAGTATCATAAAGAGGACAATGTGATCCTTTGAGTAAACCAGGTCAAACATTGACTATCTATTATCTCAGTGAAGCTATAGAAAAAATGAATACATCAATATCAATTTATATATAAAAGGACATTTTAAGAAATAACCTACAAATCTGTCGTGCACCTTTTGTTGATGCTGTTCGAATGGACATTAACGTCGCTTCGAAGGTTCATGTATTTCACTCATACAGGACGTCAATCTATGTACAGGTAGAGGAAGATCCCCAGCGCACACAGAGGCATTCGGGTAGAACCACCGACTAATCGCAGACTTGAACCTTACTTGAAAAAAATGGAGTGACCCTTCAGGATTCACTTTGTGTGACGGCATGCAAGGCAATTATTCCCCACTTGAGAATTATTTAAGTCCCTACCTTCTCAGCGCCCTCTATTACAACGTGCGGCGTGAGCCCCAGTGCACGTGCCACCAATGACACGGCACGGCAGTGACCCGATTGTGGTCCTCCACCCGTGACAACATGGCGGCACCCGCTGGAGAGTGCCTCTTCAAAGAAAAATTGCAAGCAGCGCACCTGAAATATTTGTTATGTGCAAGTTATCTATTGACTTTTAAGTTTAATTTATGGAACAGAAGTATCCATCAGATTTAAAATAAACGCGACATACTTTAATATCATCATCTTTCGTTGACATTGCTTCTCCGTAGACAAGTGACATAATACCATACATACCAAGTCACATTATCATGACACTGGTCAACCAGTCCTGGATCTACTATAAGTTCCAGTCACGGGGGAAATATACAAACAATTACATGGCTTTCTAATGTCTTGGCCGAGGATCAAACACGATCTCCCGGTTACGGTGTGGACGTCTCTTACAATTTGACCAATTTTACTTTGTTTAGCATTGCATTATACATTATTACACTTGACTTCACTCTGACGTCATCAGCAGGAGATTCAGGAGATAGACGGAAAAATACGATTGGAGTGCAGTTGAAAGTACCGGCAAAACTGAATTTGTATCACGTATTGCATGTTTTGAAGTGTGTTTAAGATTATCCACCTTTTTATGCAAATGTTTAAAGTAGGTCGTTCACAGATGAACTGGAGGAATAGGAATACAAAAACAATGTTTCTTTTTTTCTACTCTGCTTCGTTAATGTTGGTTGGGTCTATGTAAGCAAGTGCAGGTCACATTGCACGGGAATAATGTTATTAAAGTGAACGCCTACGAATCGGTTAAATACAGGAAGCAGGTGCTTGCGATACTACGTGACATGTTTCGCATCCAGTTCCGGGTAGCGAATTCGCAAGAAAAGGTATGCCGTGCCGTCTGTGTAAAAATCTGAGTTACAATATTGTACATGTATGAGCAAAACAGAGGTTTACCCTCGAAGGAATTGTCTGATATGGCTCTGATCTGTTTACAAAGGTGTCAATATGACACCTCTATATGAGCTAACGGAATAAACATGTACTGACCTTGCTGCCGGAAAGTTCCGCCCCGGTCAAATCATCCCGTTTGATATGTACTGTTACGCCGGTAGAAAGATCACTGATGTGCCAGGCATGAATAGGGGTGTCTAGACGGGCGATCTAACAGGAAAAGTCCAACAATATAAATAATCCATTTTTCGATATGCATGTACGTTTAAGTTAAATGGTGCTTATAGAAACTATCGTGTTTTCATGTGATTTTGTTACGTTAAACAAGAATACTGCTTTACGTCTATTAAAGACGCAGAAAGACGAATAATTGGAGAACTGTGATTTTAAGTTAAAACATAACCTCAAGTCGAAGTACGAAGGGACATATAATGAACTGTCACGAAAGTAAACTGTCTAACAGGAAGAAGTACGTCTGCGATTGTCGATTATAATGCCGAATGTGTTCGAAGTACTTCATCGGTCGTTTAGATAACCGGGTTAATATTATTTCATATACGGTAACCAAAGATATTGTCAAATTCAGCAATAGTAAAGATATATGACATTGATATTTGATTTATAGGAGTTGGTTTCATAACTCTTGTACACCCGGATATGACCCTGAACATTCCATTCAAGAGCTTATATACTTGGCACTCTCGCTGTGATAATGGATTGGTTCTACACTCAACCGCTTTAAAACGCCCCTCTGATATTAATTAACATAACAGCATTTAATTTACTAGCGTAAATTTCTTACACGTTTTTTTTATACCAAAGGTGCGTTTTTAAGCGATTGAGTGTATGTAATAAGGAGGCTGAGCCTAAAATCAGTCATGAGTAGCGGAGGGATTCCATCTAACCAACACTGAAGAAGTGAACAAATATGCCTTACTACGGAACGCCAAATCTACATCAACTCACATATATATGTGAAGATCAGATCTCTTTATTTTTAGAGATATCTTCAAATGAATTACTGATATCATCAAATCATTTGAAGATATCAGCATATGATTTGAAGAGATCTTCAAATGAATTAATGATATCAACAGATCCATTGTTGATCTCAATATATAATTATTAATATCTCCAAATCATTTGTTGATACTAACCATTGAATAATTGAAGTCAACAATTCAATTGTTGATATCAATAAATGATTTAAAGAGATTTGCAATTGAAGTGACTTGTAAACAATGATTTAAATATTTATTTTGTTGATAAAAGGAATATTTGGAGAGATCAACAAATGATTTGAAGAGATCTACATTTCAATAAAAGGAATACTTATCTGTAAAAAATTTAAACGAAATGTTGTATTTGATAACCATGCATATGTAAATAGGTACTGGAAAACATAATGCACACAGATAAAAAAAAATCAATATCCTAGCTAGTGACCAATGTGAACGATCTGCTTAATTAGTATATCATCTTATAGTATATCGCATTTCATGCTTTAACAGTTTACCTCACAATATAGGCACGGCCAGTTTATTTGTCAGGAAGCAAAGACTTTACCAACATTAGCGAGAAAGTAGATGTAGAAAAAATGTAGAACGGTAACTTAAAGTTAACCCGTGAGTTTAAACCGAAGTACGAAATAGCATGTAATGAACGGTTGCCTAAAGTATACTGTCTAACAGTAAAAAGTACGCGATGCCAATTACATATGTGCTAACTCTGAACAAACATTAAAAAAGAACCTTAATTACACTGTAATTTGTCGGTACACACATGGTCTCTATATATTCATGCATTATGTTTAAAGAGACCCTAGTACACATTACAATACACATGTATATGTGCAACAGAAAGCAGATAAGAACTTAAACTGACCTTCACGAAACGGTCTGGTTTCTGCAACAATGGTGCTGCCCATTCCGGGGCCTTGTAAGGATAAACTTGAAACATGTCCCCTTCCACCCTCTATGCCGCCTGTCCTCGAAATAGGGTTTCGTCTGCCAATGACGTTAATTGGTATCTTGTTAGCAGAATATGTATATATGCCCAGTACGCGTTTGTGTAGGGTGCAGTGTGTAAATTAAAAGAAGGCGGGCAGTATAAAGGAAGTTGTTGTAAATATCGTAATTGCTATTTAAAGGGAAGGTTGAAAGACGATTGTTATTTAAAAGGGAGTATGTACGCTCGTACATAGACTATGCTTAATATATCTACCGTGGGAATCCCACGCTGCCCGCGTCGATGAATTTATGGAACGTCGGTCTTTTCCATAAATTTAAAAAAAAACTACAGTTCTTACATATATCTCTATTATTGATATTGAAAGAGCATTATTTCCTGATTTTAAATATGTCTTGTTTTTGAAAAACACATTTATACTAGCTAGCTGAGATATCGTGCATTTTGTACCTTGAAAATAACAAATTTCCGAGAAAGAAAGAGAGGGGGTTAACTCATTAAAAGAGAGAGAGAGAGAGAGAGAGAGAGCGAGAGAGAGAGAGTTTATTCATTATATAGATAGGGAGAATTTACATATGAAAGATGGAAAAGGAAAGAATTGACTCATTTAGATTTAAGAGAGAAAGAATTAATTCATTATAAGAGACAGACAGACAGACAGAATTAGGGTGGATTTATTGTAAGAGAGAAAGACAGATATAAGAGAATTAGTTTTAATCTTGAAAGAAGAGAGGGAGAGAGAGAATTCTAATGAAACTGTTCCTTTCTTAAAAGTTGCTTTGAATTCTGTCAAGTGGAAATATTAAAACTTACTTATCTTGCTCAGTGCTTCCTGTGTAGAAGTAGAAATATGGAAGGTAAACAAAAAATGATTATGTACACCTAATGAAGTTCAAACTTATGCCCATATTGCATCTGAAGTATGATCCGCAGGACTGACAGGGTTACTGGGGTATTATATAGTCTTGTTATCATAATGTCCTTGAGTTTACTGTCATTATGGCACAGTATTTCGGTCATAAAATGACATCCAGCTAATTACTGAAGGGAGACCCAGTTTGCATATAAAACTTAGGTAGAACCCCTAACCACTTGGCTATGAAGACCCCTTGGACGACCTGTATATTTCAGATAGTTTCTATAATTATGATACAGGGTTAATTCTTATGGACCCAATTCTATGTACCTTTTTTTTTGTTGTTGTTGTTGTTTTCAAACAATTCATAACTGCAGTCAGAAACGTAATGTAAAAAAGAAACCTCAACAAAATAATAACAATGATGGCTACTGTATAGTTTTTCATAACATGTTTATCATAAATTTCTTATCACCTTAACCATCAGGTAATAGCCCAACACTGTCCAAGATAGCAGAGGGGTTAGAGAGTCTGTTTTGGGAGTGGAAGGTTGTGGGTTCAACCCGTTATTTGGAAATGTTTAAGATCAACATATGTATTTACATAAAATGTCTCTTTGTAATGAAATCATCTTACACTTGTGCTTTGATCAATACAAGTTACATAACATTATTAAACTTTAACAGCTGCTTGAATATTGCTCAGATATTGTTTTTCATGTTTTTCGTTAAATTGAAAAAAAAATCTTTTATCAGCACTGATTTATATTATTACTATTCATAAAGGGATTTATACTAAATATAAGTTGGTAATATAATATATATATATATATAAGAGAGAGAGAGAGAGAGAGAGAGAGAAGAGACTACTAGGGTTTACATTGACAGTTTCATTTTTTTCATTTGCACATTGGAACCTGAATTGTCCGGAGAGTTGACTAATACAAGTTTCTTTCACATAAGTATTTATACTAATTTTACAGTTGTTTAATACATGTAGATTATATAGTAGATTATAAATTTCTTTGTTTAAAACTGAACCAAGAAAAGTCTTAGTCCATTTTTATGGCTGTTACTTTGCATTTATGTACATAAATTGGACATGCTTTCAAGACAAACTTTTAAACATGAAACAATTTCTAAGTTAAAATCTATGGGTGTAGAAATATTACGCCGTACGCAAGTTTCTGTTGTTGTTTTTTTCTGGTTCTAAAAAAATTATGCGTCCTTAATGTATGTAAAAGTCACTTTACGTCTCATTTCCATCCTATGTTCCTGCTATTTTACGGTTGAAGTTTTCAAACAGGTCTGCCCGTGATAATCTCCCTGCTTGGCGCCTAGAATATAATCAAGATAGGTCAAGGACATTTGAAATACTGTTGGTGTTAATCCCAGCAACCTGTTTAACATTAGGCGCAAAGGAGTAAAAATGTAGCCAGATTCAGCCCAGAATCTTTCAGGGCTACTTGTTCTACTGATAGAGCTAATGGGAGGCTGCCAATATCAGTTACTTACAGACATGAAAATACAGAACCTGTATTAGCTGTCACCTGTACTAAGTAATTAACCTAAATTTAACAGCCAATTTTGATATTAACAAACTGTAACACTTTTTTTATATTAGCAGTCAATTCTGTTATGTGGCCACTTTCTCTTGTTCCCCTGACTGTATACTAGTAAACTGTAAGAGAGGATACCACGATTTCACTTTGTTCATAAATGGGGTTCTGTTCCATTTACTGTAAATTCAGAAATGGACACGTTATGAAATTAGATCTACATGTATATATAACAATGTATATTAATCGAGAGATTCCTTCTTCATGTCATCATTAAATGGAAATTAAACTTTTTAAGGAGTTTTTTTTTCTTCTAATTTTCAATTAATTTTTTTTTCAATTAATCAGATCTAAAGCAACTAAATTTAATTCAATTTGCATACTGCATACATTTTTGATGGCTGATTTTAAAGTGTTTTTTTTTTTTTCAATTAGCCGCTTGCATTGTCTCTGCCTACATTTTTTCTCTGGACGGTATTCAGTACTGTATATACATGTACATTACTGTTGTTAAGTACTGTATATATATATATTAGTATGTGTGCAAAATTGGTTTTGCAGTCGAATGTAAAGTTGTGATAGTAATAGTTTTCAGTGACCGATATGTTTCTATGTGATTGTTTAAGGGTTTCAATACGTGATTTGTGTTTGTTTTAATAGTTTCCAGTGTAATTTATCATAGTTGATAGATTGTTAGTCAGTAGATGTATGTGTTTTAATGATGTTTACATACACATCGGCATGACCTACTTATCGTTTCGCTCGTCGGTATAGACATTGTACATTTCATATCCTCTGTAATGAGCTTGAAATTATACACGGTTGTTTAATTATTACATGATGGGTGGGATAAGTAATGCGTAATGTTTATCTTGTTATTATGTAACCGTAATTAAAGAACGCATGGTGTAGTGCTAGTCCTGTTGTTTTGATCAGGTTGATTATCTATAGCCTTATTTACACACGTCTATTACACTTGTTGAAATAGTTCAATTGGAAAGAGCATCGGACTGTACTTTTTTTCCATTCAAGAGGTCATGAGTTCTATTCCGGCTGGGACATTTTTTTTCTAAATTTTTATTTTTTTTGAAATTCTTGAGTTAAATTTGTATAGTTTGTTTTAAATAGTAATTTTATAGATCCTTTATTTCCTTTTGTTTATTTGTATATGCTTCCTTTTGATTTAAACATAAAAATTAACCAAAAATGATAAAATGTATATAAATAAACGGCCTCAGTATGTAAAAATAATAAATGGAGGGTCGATTTTTTTTAAATTTTAATTCCTAGTTTAAAAAAAAAATAAAAAGACCACTCAAATGATTTTTTTATCCATGTACTTTTTATCTTAGATGCCATAAAATATATGGAAAATGCTATTTAATTTTAAGCCTAGAGAGACTTGGGACTCGTGCAGGGAAAAGTATAAAGTAATAAAGTAATAATAACTGCCTCTTTATATATAAATAATATTAATATTAAGAGAGATTGTTATTATAATTTTTTATTTATTTTTATTATATATTTAATATAAAGGTCCTGTGCATAGACAGGTTAGGTTATAAGGTCAAAACAGTAGAAAAAGAACTAGAGGGGGACAGTATGTCCATTAAAACATTTTGTTTTGATCTTTTCTTAGTAATATAGTGCCCCCCCCCTCCCCTGGATCCGGCTCTGCATCTCCTCATGAAAAAAGTATAAAGGTAGAATAATTCCGTGTAAAACCTGATCAGCTTGTTAGCTGCATATTTATCTAGTTGATAAAACAGTTTTATGTAGGAATAGATCACTAAATTTTAAATCTGAACAATATTTGAATTCAATGCTACTAGCAGCCAAGTATTTTATCTATATTCAGTCACTAAAACAAGATCAAATAGTGACTTTTATCCGTAAACTCTAATATTCTACAAGTCTGCACAGACAAAAAGAAAAAAGAAAAAAGAATCAGACAAAAAAAACATAAAAAAAACAAAATAAACAAACAAAAAACATGGCATTATATATAGTTAATACTCAACAAGCAACATAAATTTATTCTTGAAGTGGTGTCGAAACTTTTAACCCACCCCCACCCCCTGCGTTGTGTGTTGCAAGTTGGACACCGTGTCTTATCACGTGACACATGCATGGTGTAAATGACCTATTATCTTTGGCTGTTGTTGTGTGAGTGTACATTGTGTAGCAGAAATCATTTGTCGTAATAAAAGAAACAAAACGTCGTAATCAATTGAAACCCAAACTGGATTATATGCATGAACAACATTCTTACTATAAAGGGATTAATTATTATTTCCCATAATTCAGAAACCTATTGACTTTCTACACAGAAAAATCGTTCTAAATTTCAAGGCAGGTCCTCAGAACGAATCTCTCCTTGTCAATACATACATGGCATCAGGAGATATTCTATGATTATAAAGGTCCTGTTGGCATATAAAAAATACACGTGTTTTTAGTGGGAATTCTAGGTATAAATTTTCATCGTTATTATCCATTTTAAGACAGGCTAAGGGGATAATGAGTTTGTTGACGTCACATTGATCTAGAAACATTTTCCACTGAGATACATGTACCTATCGCAAAGATTCGCGCATGCGTGTTTGTACATAGTGGGATGTAGCCCTCGAGTATGGCCGGGGAATGCCGAGTAGATACGATTCACAGTGATTACGTCACGCTGCGCTACATACCGGGTATAGTTAAACCCCCAAGTGACATAAATGTTTGCCAAACGTTCTTCCTATTACGGTTGCATATTCATAAGATATACTTTACGCATTATTTATCCCACACATCATGTAATAATTAATCAACCATGTGTAATTACAAAACATGAAATGTGCTACAAGTAAGGCGATAAGTAGGTCAAGGCCTACATGTATAAACATCATTAAAATACTAACATCTTCTGACTAATGCGAAACTATTTAAAACAAACACAAATCACGTATTTGATACCCTCGTACAACCACCTAGAACAATATCGGTCACTGAAAGTTATTACAATCACGGCTTTACATGCCAATTTGCACATGCCCCAACGGGAGTGAAACCCCATTTCAAAAGGACATATCTACAGTACTGAATATCGTCCAGAAAATAGGTAACTGCTGTTTAGTTAGCAAATAAGTAAATGTGTAGTTATTTTTCGTTTGAAACAACAAGTTGCTGCAGAATCGGTAGACGCTTTAAATATTTTTTTGTTTTTTTTACACTATAATTAACCACACGAATAAAAGACGATTGTTTTTCTCCGGTCGGACTGTTGAAATCCGATCGGAAATTATCAACAACGAACGGGTATCGATCGATCTATTCCCGATTAAAGATCGATCTATAACTTGTAATGACTCTTTAATTAAACATACCTCATCAGTAAAATACCTTGGTGTAACCTTGGATCAAACATTATCATTTAATGACATGGCTCATTCAATTTTAAAAAAGGCCAATTCTAGATTGATGTTTCTTTACAGGAAAAAGGATTATTTGACTAGGCACACAAAAAAACTTCTTGTTTCTTCATTAATTCAATGCCATTTTGATTATGCTTGTTCTATTTGGTATTTTAGTTTGACAAAAAGTTTTCAAAAAAAGTTCCAAATTACTCAAAATAAGCTCATTAGATTTGTTTTAGACCTAGATGCCAGATGTCATATTGGCAAAGACCAGTTTAAGTCTGTAGGTTGGCTTCCAGTTTATAGAAGAGTTGACTGTATTACATTGTCTCATGTATTTAAAGTCAAACATGGGTTATCCCCAACTTATTTACAGTCTAAATTTACACAGCAAAACAGTATTCATTCATACCATACCAGGCTCAGTAAAAATGGTGCATATGCTCTTCCTAAAGTTAAGAGTTTTGGTTGTAAAACATTCAGTTTTGTGGGTTCCAAGTTATGGAACTTGTTACCAACCAATGTTTCATGTATCACCAAATTTTCATCTTTTAAACAAGCAGTAAAGAGGTACTTTTTAGATACACTGTCCTAATTTTCTTATTTGTATCAATTATCTTAATGAAGAATGATAAATATTTTAAAGTAACAATTATTGTTTTAATTTGATTTTTTTTTCTCTCTTTAGTCTGTGATTCTCATAATTAAATCTGTGATTCTCAAGTTATTATGTGATATTTAAATTTTTGTAATTATTATTATTTATTTATTTTTTATTTATTTAATGTAAGTTTAAACTTATTTAATCTTAGTTTAGGTAATAACATATTTTTGTTTCGCTTTTATTATAATAATAAAGTTAAGATTATTTCATCAACTGTGATCATTGTAATTCTACCTTTTTTAGTTATAATTTTTTTTTTTATTAGGTATTGAAGTATTTTACATCATATTTGATTATAATAAAAACATAATTCTATCAAAATTTTTGATTTTTTCTTATATTATCTATCCACCTTATGAGTTTGTTAATTGGTCATCTGTCGTTGGGTATAGTTTATGCATTTTTCTTTTACTAAAGCATTTAATTAATACATTGCCTCTAAATGTCAAGCCACCAACACAAAGGACCACAATGGAAATAAGAGTTATTTACTCTTTTTTGTGTCGTCCTTGGTGTTGGTGTGTTTGACATGGATATAATTTATCAACATGTAACAATTTTATATGTGCTTGTTTTATAAATTGTCCATGCCAATGCATATCTGCCAAATAAAATCTATCTATCTATCTATCTGTCGGAGCGAATTCCGATTGGAGATGATGATTTTTAAATTACTGGATATCTGTTTTATTTATTTATGGAATTTTTTTAAGATACTTTTTGTTTGGAAACTGGAAACTATGCTCTTTCAGAATATATATGGGTTAATAGTGTATAGGCAATAGTGTCGCTCTAAGTTATGGAAAAACGACGTTCCATAAATTCACCAACGCGGGTTAGTTTATTAATTATACATATAAGTGATCCTTGATTCAAATCTCCTCCGTAATCAACACGACATTGCCTCATTATCGAAGGAAATAGTAATTTTAGCATTTGATAGGGTTTTTAATTTGCTGACGGGGCCAATCGGAACTTTTCGGGTACTCCGTCTTTCTTCATGTAAAAAAAAAATAATCAAGGTGTTCCGATTGCGTCAGGACTTGTAACAAATCATTCGTGTTACTCCGCCTTTCTCCGGAATCCTCCGTATGATAAGCTCGTGTGTAATTACACAACAACTGTGTATTGTAGCAGATTTCTTCAAAATTTTTGTGAGATATTAAGATTGTTTACAAAACATGGCGATTGTCTTTGAGAGAGCTTAAAATATGCAACAGAAAACTTTAAGTTTGGTTAAAATTTCTGTTATCATCAACTGAAGGAGATAATAGTAAGGTCGTCGGTTTACGGGTAAGTAAACGGGCTAATTTTTAGTAACAGGCGGTCATGTGTGTTACTATGTATAGGAACTCATTTGCATATAAGCATTTTAGGGTATGACGTAATCGTGGCAAACCATGTTATTGTTAGAGTAAGAGTGCAGTCATGTAGGTTATTGTGGAACTTATTTGTAGAATGCGTGAGTAGAGGTGGTCAGTTTAGTGTAGATGTGTGGAGGTCATATTGAGATTGTATATGGTGAGAGGTATTGATAGTCCCAATAATATACAGAGCTGACTTGTATATTCAGTCATAGGGCTTAATCACGGACATTTAGGGTCAGGTCCTCAGCCTTAGACGGGGACTATACAAAGTCTTATAACAATAATGATATCAAAAGAAACAGCATATGATTATCATACAATAAACATACACTAAATAAATATAATTAAAATATATCAAACAATATTTGGAAAACATAGAAAAAATTAACGGCATTACTTAATAACTTACGATGTGAACAGCTCCACGTTCTGCTATAAAATGAACTCAACACTCATGTTTTACCTATGATTTACCGTTTATGGTCATAATTTTTCCGGAAATTATATTTAGAAATGTATTAAAACTTAGCACTGTACAACTAGAATAAACCAGAATTAACCAGTTGTTATCTAAAATTAACAATGACTTTGATAAACAACCAATCAGAATAAAGAGCGATGACGTTATGTTTAAAAATAAAGTCAATATTGGAACGCAATTTTTGAACATGCCTGTACACGTTATTTCAACATGAAACGGAAATAAAGATCAATTCCTCAGAATTCAGGTGTGTGTGGAACACACATTTTGAACATGTCTGTACACGTTATTTCAACATGAAACGGAAATAAATATCAATTTCTCAGAATTCAGACGTGGGTGGAACACAATTTTTGAACATGTCTGTACACGTTATTTCAACATAATGACTTCTTGGCGAATATTGAAATCATTTAAAGCAGGCACCAGTACATTTCATAATCACATACACAGGGACCTATATACCAACAGAAAGAAAAACATCTTACCTAACATGCATGGATACGTTTTACTTTGAATCTGGAGTAACACACTTATTGACCTCCATTTGTTTAATTCTCTCTCTCTTAATTTCTGTAGAGTTTGTATATGATTATATAAGCACATTCTCATTCTCATTCTCAAACCTGTATCAAATTTAATGAAGTATATGGGCGCGTGCATGTATACACAAATGAATGTTCATGTTTTACACACAAACACACACACACACACACGTGATATACCATTTTAAGTCATAGTATTTCCGGTAATTATTCTTGGAAATCTATTTCCAGCGTACAACTAGAGTAAACCAACTGGTTTACAATTTGAACCGACCAATGCAATGTCCTCATTGAACTTGTCTAGACATGTTGTTTAAAAAAAAACATGACCTAGATCAACACCCAATCAGAAAATAAATGCAGAATCGCAACCAATAACATGTTTCATTCCATGAATAGGCATGACATTGCACAACAACCAGCAATCATTATTACTCCATGAACCTATGAGGCGTATACACACACACGCACACTATTCAAACAAAATCATAGACTGTGTTCATGGTTCTGGAAATGAAATGGACATGTTGAGTAGATAAACTTTTTAATTTATAAAATACCTACCTTTTTTTTATTCAGTATCCAATTTTATATCACACAACAGAATTTCCAAAAAGTTAATGACATGTATATTCATTAGTCTGTAGAAATTTCCTACACAAAAAAATTCAACTGATCACTCTAAGAGCATTCATAAAAAAAACAAGAGGGCCAAGATGGCCCTAAAGACGCTCACCTGAAAAAATTGCCTTCATTGCCTGTACAAGTTACTAAATTATAGCATAGTTGTACTGTCAGAATACATAATCTATGACATTATTTCAGTTCAATGAACAAAACAGTGCCTGTGGTTAAAATTTGAAGTCATACTTGACTGAGAGATAGTATGGCTTTAACACACAAATTTAAACATTAAAAGGGACATAACTCCTGAACTGTGGCCTTTAGTGTGTAAACAAGATTTTTCTAAGATTTGACCTATTGACCTACTTTTCGGTCCGGCCCGGCCCATTTTCGAACTGGTTCGAGATATCATCAAGACAAACATTCTGACCAAGTTTGAGGAAGATTGGATTAAAATTGTAGCCTCTAGTGTGTAAACAAGATTTTTCTAAGATTTAACCTACTGACCTACTTGACCCATTTTCAAAAGGGTTCGAGATATCATCAAGACAAACATTCTGACCAAGTTTGAGGAAGATTGGATTAAAATTGTAGCCTTTTTTCCAACTACCCATTTTCAAAGGGTTCAAGATATCATCAAGACAAACATTCTGACCAAGTTTGAGGAAGATTGGATCAAAATTGTGGCCTCTAGTGTGTAAGCAAGATTTTTCTAAGATTTGACCTACTGACCTACTTCTTGATCCAACCTGACCCATTTTCAAAAGGGTTCAAGATATCATCAAGACAAACATTCTGACCAAGTTTGAGGAAGATTGGATCAAAATTGTGGCCTCTAGTGTGTTAACAAGATTTTTCTAAGATTTGACCTACTGACCTACTTTTTGATCCAACGTGACCCATTTTCGAAAGGGTTCAAGATATCATCAAGACAAACATTCTGACCAAGTTTGAGGAAGATTGGATCAAAATTGTGGCCTCTAGTGTGTAAACATCAAAATTGTTGACGGACGACGGACGACTGACGACGGACAATCAAGTATCCCAAAAGCTCACCCTGAGCTATGCTCAGGTGAGCTAAAAACTGTGTACTCTGTGCGTGAAAAAGATTATGTTTATGATGTGTGTGAACGAAATGTATGTTTTGGGCTTCTCTAACTTAAAACACGTGTGTGTGTGTAATCGACATACTCTTAGAACGGGGTGCTTGCAGCAGGGAACTAACTAAAAAGACACCTCTTTCATTTAACCAAATTATATACCATTCGAATATAAGTATAAAACATTAAACGAATTTTGTTATTTTGTTTTCAGAAATCAATATATTGATATTGTTTTAGTGTGAAGTAAGTCTAAACACATGATTGATCCGATATGGATAAATTATCGATTATATATATATAAAACAAATATTTCCCTTTCTTTCTTTTCTAACATTTAGTCATTTGTGTATACGAATATTGTTATTTTGATTTTTTAGAACTCATTTTTTTTAATATTGTTTTAGTGCGAATTAAGTCTAAACACATAGATAATCCGATATGGATTATTTATAGATTTGTGTTATATAATACAACAAGAGGGCCAAGATGGCCCTTGGTCGCTCACCTGAGAAAGATGATTGCTTAAGAAATAAAGATGCTTGAGTGTAAAAGTGAAATCTGGCTTTTTTTTATGGTGAAATGGGCATAACTCCTAAATCTACAAGTCAATATCAGTTATAATTGAACCCGATTGTGAGATTATGGGCATAAACATTGTCTTAAAGTTTAAAAATGATTGTTAAAAAAATGAAGATGCTAGAGTGTAAACAATGTGAAATATGGCTTTTTTTATATTAAAAGGGGCATAACTCCTGACCTAATTGACGGATCTCAGCCATAATCGAACTCAATCCAGACCTTATGGTCATAAGCATTGCCATAAAGTTTGAAGATGATTGCTCAAAAGATGAAGATGCTAGAGTGTAAACAAAGTGAAATATGGCATTTTTTTAATATTAAAAGGGGCATAACTCCTGACCTAATTGATGAATCTCAGCCATAATCGAACTCAATCGTGATTTTATGGTTATAAACATTGATATAAAGTTTGAAGATAATTGCTCATGAAATGAAGATGCTAGAGTGCAAACAATGTGAAATCTGGCTTTTTTTAATTTTAAAAGGGGCATAACTCCTGACCTAATGTTCCGATATCAGCCATAATCGAACTTGGCCGAGATTTTATGGTTATAAACATTGTTTTAAAGTTTGAAGATAATTGCTCATAAAATGAAGATGCTAGAGTGCAAACGAACAAATTGTGGACGACGGACGACGGACGGACGGACGGACGGACGACGGACATTCATCGATCCTAAAAGCTCATCCTGAGCACACGTGCTCAGGTGAGCTAAAAAATCAATATTTTCCTTTTTTTCACTTACATTTAGTCATTTGAGCATACAAATAGTAAGTAGCTTCAAAATAAATCTGTTGTTTTGATTTTCAATCGAATTACTGTCAATTATCGATTTTGTTGATCCCCCCCCCCCCCACCCTTTTTTAAAGGTACAATGTTAAAAGGTAATATCTACCTTAGTTGATAGCCGATTTGAATCATTTTCATAGCTATGGTAAGTTCAAAGTGAAATCTTTACTTTGAACTCTCTTAACCGGAAGTCCATGATGAATAAAAACCGGAAATGACGTCATCAAAAGTAAAAAAATGACTCTATATTCCATAGTTGTTATCCGATTTGAATATTTTTATAGCTATGAAAAGCTCTAAGTGAGATGTATACTTAGAACTCTCTAAACCGGAAGTCATGAGCCTTTAAAACCGGAAATGACGTCATCAAATGTAAAAGTCGACCCTATTTCCCTTAGTTTTCCATCGATTTAAATGTTTTTATAGCTGTGAATAGCTCTAATTCAAATCTTTACTTTGAACTCTTTAACCGGAAGTCCATGATAAATAAAAAAAAAAAACGGAAATGACGTCATTTGAATTTTTTATTACTTTGATAAGCTCTAAGTGAGATCTATAATTTGAACCGGAAACGACGTTATCAAATGTAAAAATGACCCTATATAGTATAGTGAAATCTATACAATGAATTTGCTTTATCGGAAGTCCACGAATCTTTAAAACCGGAAATGACTACATTCTATGTAAAACTAACCCTTTCTTCATTAGTTTGAACTTCGAGGGTATAAAAATCATACGAAAGTCTTGTCCTATAAGATGGACAATTTCATGAACTACGACGAGGGATTTTCAGAGCCGGATCTAGAGATGTGTGAACACTGATTAATATAAGAACAAGCAGGATCAAAGTCTAAAAAACTTATAAGGGGAAGTGCCTCCTTTTTTCAGTTCGTAAAACATGTTTTCTATAAAGTGTGTATTCACAAGTATTCACAAGAAGGGAAATATATTAAGACATTGTGCATTTAAACATGGAAATGGAAAGACAATCAACGCCTCCTCCTCCGGAATTGATTCTTCCTCCTTCAGGAGGAGGAGTTTGAAGGAGGAGGAGTTCATCCTCTTTCTGCTCCTCAAGGAGGAGGTTCGATATATCAGGAAGTACAGACACAAAAGAAAGTTAGGAAAATACCTCCTTCAACATTAACTAATGGACAGGAATTTGTTTTTCAACATCCCTTTACGTGTATGGTCAGCGGACCGACCTCTTGCTGTAAAACTTACTTCGTATCACAGCTACTACAGAGGGCTTATGAAAACTGCGTCCCGCTCCACAACGTATTATCTGGTTATACAAGAGATGGCAACCGTTATATCACGAAATACAAAGAAACGTTTTTCCGGAAGTAGAATTCAAAAAAGGAGTACCTTTTAATCTGGAAAAAGATGAATTTTTGGACTCTAGAGTCAGAAATGTGATCATATTAGACGACATGGCTACGGAAGCGGGGAAAGACCAACGAGTGACCGATTTATTCACGGAAGGTAGCCACCATCGAAATCTGTCTGTCATCGCTCTCAACCAAAACCTGTATTTCAGCAAAGATCCAACCCAGAGACGAAATTGCCACTATCTGGTATTATTTAACAACCCTGTAGACAGACAACAGGTTATGACCCTTGCCCGACAAATGTACCCCAGTAACCCCCAAGAATTGTTGAAAAGGCTGTTAGTCATCCCTATGGCTATTTACTCGTATATTTAAAGCCATTTACACCAGCTTCACTGCGCATGCGCACAAATGTGATGAAATTTATAAGAGAAACAGATTATAGAATGGAACCACCAAACGATATACAGAGACAGGATACTGTTCCAGTCGAGACTTTGCAAAACATCATGATTTCTTGCGACGACTGCGGTTCTATGTTTTCGGACATTAGTAACTTACAAAAACATGGTGTCCAGCGGTGTTGAAAAGAAAAGCTGAACATGCTAGTAATGAAGATGAGCCTACGAGTAAAGTAGACTGTCGAGATTGGATCACCTGCGATGATGGTTCTGATAATGAAAGTTCTATTGACGAACAAGACTTCATTGAAGACATAAAAGAATATATCGAATCCTTAGCCAAAAAACCTGGTGAGAAAACGGAAACAATTTGGGATAAAAAATACTACGAATATAGAAATGAAGGAAACTCAGAACAGAAAGCCCGTTCAAAAGCCTACGAGTTTGAAGACGATAAAAAAGAATTCATGTGAATGTATACAGATTTCTTGAGAACAGCGGCTCAACTAGAAGGAAGCGTCGTTCATCAGAAAATTCTTCGAGAAATTTTGGATTCAAACAATAAAAAGAAAGTGATTAAACGAGTATTGAAAAAGTACAATCATTGGTTCGATGAGGTCATTGGTCACGGAGAGATAGATTCGGAATCTAGTGAAGATGATGAATAAGTTTATAAGGGGAGAAGACTAATAGACATAAATAAAAACTAATAATAAACATTGACAGATGGTCACAACATTTTCGCCTCATGGCCGAGGGAAAACTACGTACTAATCATAAAGGACACTACGTTGTAGAAAAAATACAGACTGGTGGCACATCTAAAGAACCGACCATTCAAAATGTTACCCCTGTGGCACAAGCGGTAGAAATGGCCAAGTCAGAACTCAAGAGACAAGATTCTCCACCAAGGGAAAGAAAGTCTACTTCCATGAAACGTCAGAATATGAGTTCCCCTGTAAAATCAAACAAAAGATTTCGACCACCAAGAATTCCGGCCAATTCAACCTTCTATGTTTGAGATTAAGGACAATATAATTGTAGAACAGAAAATGTGTGCATATTAAAATGAATTGTATTGCAAAAAAAAAAAATGAGTAACAGATAAAAACTTGTTTGTTTTCTTGACAACAGGATCCTCAAAACAACCAACTCTTTAAAAAAAGGCGGGGGGGGGGGGGGGTCAATGAAATCGATAATTGACAATAATTCGGTTGAAAATCAAATCAACAGATTTTTTTAAGCTACTTACTATTTGTATGCTCAAATGATTCAATGTAAGTGGAAAAAAGGCGGAAAATTATGTATTTATTGAATTTTTCTTATCTTCTGTATTACATATTTATACATTTATTCTTACTTATTTTAATATATTTTGTTCCTTTTTTAAGTAGTGATTTTACCAATTGTATTTTCTATTTATTGCTGCCATTTTTTCTCATACGGTGTTTGAATTGTCCATTGTACACCATGAGTCTCCGCCTAGGGCTAAGGACCTGACCCTCAATGCCCGTGATTAAGCCCTAGGTCGAATATACAAGTCAGCTCTGTATATTATTGGGACTATCAATACCTCTCGCCATATACAATCTCAATATGACCTCCACACATCTACACTAAACTGACCACCTCTACTCACGCATTCTACAAATAAGTTCCACAATAACATACATGACTGCACTCTTACTCTAACAACAACATGGCTGCCACGATTACGTCATACCCTAAAATGCTTATATGCAAATGAGTTCCTATACATAGTAACACACATGACCGCCTGTTACTAAAAATACGCCCGTTTACTTACCCGTAAACCGACGACCTTACTACTGGGATAAAAAAAAATAATTCCAATCTGTCGCCTGAATAAATCAGACGTGATTTTCAGAGAGAATCGTTGATGACCTTCAGACTGGTAGCAAATGTGGCTTCGATTATTGATATGGACTCTGTTTGGCGGATGTACTCGGAAATTGCCAATTGATCACAAGTACCAGAACTACTTCCCAAAAAGCTCATATATCAAAAACATACAATGTATTTTGGTACGTCAATAGTTCTGCAAGACAATGTTTTTATCTATCAATATTAATCATTAATTAATAATTAATTCTTAAATATCATTAGAAGTGTGCATAATAATTAGAAAGTAGTGATAGGGGAGATGAGAGAGATAGATAGAGAGAAACATAAGCGTTCATAATGAATGATTGACGATATTGATAAAAAATGTAAAATTTAAATATATCAGATAATCGAGGGAGCGAGGGAGAGAGAAAAAGATGGTTTGAAAATATAACAATGATAATCACAAAATATGACGATGATAATATTGTGGAAGATGAGTAAATCATCAAGGAAAATAAGACATTCCCTTAAATGAAGATCTCTCATACATTTCTCCATTAGACGCTGAAATGTTGCAGGTGCATTAGTAAGACCAAACCCAAGCCGATTCCATTCATAAACCCAAGGTTACCACAGTTAAAAGCTGTTTTGAGCTTGTCTTCCTCTTCTACATGCACATTCCAATAACCTGATTTTCTGCAAGAACTGTTGCTTTTTTGCGTGTGCGTTTGTGTGATTTTTAGCAATAAACTCATCATTTATCATGACAGATCAAACAATATTATCAGTGGGACCTGTTGAGGAAATGTGTCTATAACTGTTCAACAGGCAGTTCAATTGCTGTATCTGATCAGGAGATAAATTATCTTTCTCAATGCTAATACCCAAATCATCAATTGTTGATGACTGGAGATCAGACATATGACCAGGTACATTAGTCAGGTTGTCTACTACCTTAACCTCACTGACTTTACATAGTTTGGTCCTTAGCCTCAAAGTCAAAGGTTTACTAGTTAAGTTGCAAACACTGACTGAAATTTTATTATTACCTTGGTTTGGCAACTTGAGAACTCTTGGACTTACTGAGTAATTTGCATCACTGTCAAAATTTTCTGTTAGCACCTGTGATGAAGATGCATCACAATGCCTAACAAGACAAGTCACTGTGGAGGTTTCATAGGGTCCAACATATAGGTTTCTGACCACAGACTTTACCCACCGCTGCAACTGAACTGCAATTAATATTTGCAATAGCAACTTTCCACTCATTGGGTAAACTGTCTGACATCCCGGTACTTTTATACAAATTTATCACATTCGTCCCAACAGTAACATGAAAAGTTTCACTAAAATCTATGTCTTGTGTAACTTAAACAGGAACATCAAATATTGTAACAGGGACTGGTGGTATGGAAATACTACACTCAATGTAAACTGAATATTTCAGTTCAGACCCAGTAGCTGTGAACAGCTCAAAAAGTCAGCAATTCAGGTTTATTCTTCATCTTATTATATGCACTTTGAGACAAAGATGCAACCGGTATTAACAAGAGCAGTTGAATTATCTCCTTTAAAATAACAGGGCTCTCATTGCTTGACCTAATTATTGATGCATTTTGGATTTGGCCTTTATCTCTCTCAGCCTCCGTTTAGCCATCAAAAGAAGCTGTTACATGTTTGGGTTGTTCTGTTCGGTGTTTCTGTTGTTGTAACCTCCCCGATGTGAACTCCCACGTTGGGTGCCAAATGTAACAGGTGGTGAAAAAAATCAATGGCTCGACCGGGATTCGAACCCAGGGCAACAGGAATACCGTTCCTGTTCTCTACAAACTAAGCTACCAAGCCACATGTCTTCTTGCCTATTGATTTATCACCAAATACCTCTACCCGGTATTTATCACCAAATACCTGTACCCGGTACATGTATTAGAAATTTCTGAACCAAAAGGACTGCAGCTGAGAATAGGTGACAAATGCCTTGATGAAATATTTATATTCGCTGTTCGTAAATGATACTTGCACGTGTTATAAAAGGCCCATTATCTTTTAAAATGATTCAGTTTGTATAAGAAACGAACAGATAAAATAACCTTGACAAATTGTAGACTAACGCAAATGGTACACAATGAGTAAATATCTGCTGTGAAATAACTTAAACGCATTGAAAATGTCGATCATATTACGCCATTTGGTATTGTTTATGTGTTTTAAAATACTATCGTTGTTTACATTTTCCACTGGCGAGCATTCCCGAAGAAGGGTCCTTAAACGGATATAATTTTAATTGCCTGCGTTGAAAATTGGCCCTTAACAATCCCCATGAGGTGAAAAATTCTACATAAATGTAGTTAGATACATTTCCCAATACCGGATTGCTCTGTTAATTGTATATTTATATGTTTTCCTGCAAATTTTAAAGCTTGAATCAGTAGCAAACTATTACTAGATCATTGATTAGAATGGGGCGGTTTTAGTTTTACTTCGCACAGGTCAAGATAGGTTTCAACAGTGTAAAGGTAAATTTGAGAAAAAAATCTTATTTGAATCTTTTGTTTTCAACACAATGCTTAACCCACTTTGATATTATTCTTGACCTCCTAGATAAGTGCCACTATTTGCTAGCATGTAAACAATTGAAATTCATGACATGGAGGCCAAAGGTCTGTGCTAAAATCTAACTCAATCCGTTATAGTTTCAAATATAGGCTCCTTATCTGTATGATGTACATGTATTTCTGTATTGGAAAGGGTCGCAAAGACCCGAGGGTGTGTCATTACATTTGAACTAGATCTGATTATAATTAGAATTGTGGAATTGTTGAAATTCACTTGGCAAATATGTGGACTTATTCCGCCGTGATTCTTATTTTTATTTCACAGTTTTGCCCATACGGTATGTATTGAACAAATAATGCATTCTTATGATATACTGCATGTGTTATTTTATCGTCAATGTTGAACTGTCAACATTGCAAGTTTGAAATCAAGTACAAACAAGTTTCTTTAACTGTACATAGGCGTATCTAGCCGATTTTTATTTTGACGACAAATATATGCAGCGATTGCAAGCATGCGTTCAGAACCCGTTTACGTCATCTACGTAAAGTAACAAAATAATCAATGCCATTATGAAATAGTCTAGTGTGTTTATTTCGGCTCACTGTGCCTTAATTTTATTTCTCAGTCTAGTTATATGACTACTTGACCGTCCGTCCGTCCGCCTGTCTGTCTGTCTGTCATAAATATTGCTTTGTATCTTCTCGATCCCTGGATATATATGTATCAAAAGTGTTATATATAATAGTGAACGGTACATATATTCAGGATATATTAATGCAATTTCTATACTATTCTGTTCTGATGTTCTTAAAACTGTAAACGCATATCCTCAGCTACGGTGAAACAAGGTACAGAGACATTTTTTTTTCAGTGAAATGTTCATATTCACAGTTTGCCGCAAAGTATTATTTTGTTAACATCACGCGTTCAGCCTCCAGTAATAAAACAGAACTACATATTAAGGCTAAAATCACGTGCACATCGTCCGATATTGGTGTTTTCCGTTCAAAAGTATATTATACGCAAAAGACTGACACCGCAGATATTCAAAGCTTTCCATTCGGGGTGTATTTTTTCATTATTTATTTTTTATTCAATAGATACGTTGAAGTTAATCCTTATATACATATTATGGTCGTTAATCAAAGGAAATGCCAATAAATATAACTTCCGGTCTGATACGTCAACATTTGACTCCCGTCGTCAAAAAAAGTCAGAAATCGAAAACTGCAGGAGCCACTGTCTGGCTCTGTTTCGTATGATGTATATCTCGCATATATGTTCTACTTAGCTATATAGTATTGTCAAATAAATACAAAACATGTATTTTTACAATAAAAAGTGGTACATTATCATCTTTCGCCAATTTCATTCCAGAGTAAAATTTGCTAGTGAGTCATTTCAAATTCGAATAACTTTACGTCTGGTTTTTTTTTGTAACCAATATGTACAAAATATTGATAAAATCTTAAATTTAATACATTTTTGTATTGCTTAGGTGTTTTCATTTTTATCGGGGGTAGAGTAATGCAAATGTCAATAACTTCTTTATATGATGGTGAATTTTCTTAAATTGTTATATTTGTACTAGTGAAACAATACAGACTCAAAATAATAGTTCATTAAGATCTGGAAAAGTGCCCATTAGAGTAGTGCTACCTTTATTTCCATACTTGTCATATATCCATTGAAAGACAGAAGTGCTCAGCAGCCTTCTTTGTCTATATGCTGATGAACACTTCTGACTTTCAAAGGACGATGTATTCTTAAATAGTATCAGCTCATTTTCATGTTCACTATTCTACGATAAAGGACATTGGACATTTCCAAATAACTAATATTAAGGCAATTGGTATGTTTTTGTTTAAATGTTGGGTTGTCAACTTGGAAGACATGGTGCTGCCATCCTTAAGTATATGATACTATATACAGGCGTTTTATCTTAACACAGGCCCAACAAGTCTTGGAACTTACATGTAACATTTCATCGACTTTGGATTATTGGTGGTCATGGATCGAAGCCACGTCCTCCTGTCCAAAAGGCGGATGCTCTAACTATATAATACATAGAGTATCTCCCATTTGTCATCGTTGATCTATATTGACACTATTAAATTTGTTGACCAGACAACGTGTGTTATATGTTATTAAATAAATGATTGATATTGGCCCTGTTATTTGTCCGAGGGCAGTTGTATTAGCCCGAGGTCGAAGACCAATACCACTGTCCCGAAGACAAATAACAGGGCCAACAGCAAGTCACTTATTTAATGACAATTTTATTATAAAACAATTATTCTCTGCTTTAGTCAATCAAAGTGCAGGAAAAGCAGGGCCAATAAATAATATCACTTTCGGCCCCGGTATGACAGTGATATTTTTTATTGGTCCGCTTATTGAGATCGTCAGTGTATTATGGAAAAATGCCCCTTTAAATGTTATAGGGCTTATAAATAGTACCGGTAGTTATGTAATAATCTTAGTTAACAATGCAAACGAATGTTTGTCTAATAACACAACGTATACTCTGTTTTCATCACCATGTTCTTGATTCTGTGAACTTGAGAACAAGTGTTTAATTCAAATAAGTTCGCCAAAGAAATATAGTTCCTAAAAAAGATGAATTCGTTTGAAGTTAATGGATTTTTATTAAATAATTTTAATTATTATGATTGTAACCATTATATAAAATGTTTATATCATTGATACATTTTATAATTCTACAATTTATATCTGTTTGCTTATGACGCGTGTATATCATGCTTTTTTTTTCTCTCTCGCTGAATGACATCACGTTGTATTCTGTGACGTTAGGTTATTTGTTTGTTTTCGAAAATTATAAAATGAAACTTTATAAAGGTTTACAATGAAATGTTTTGTATTCCTTTATGTTGGTATTGTTTATTACATCTAATTAAAATAAGTATGTAAATAATTCTTTATAAAAGGAAATGGAAACGCAGCGGATGATTACAGTGATTCGGCTGGGCGAAACCTATCAATTAATCGAAAATTTATAAGACTTTATTTAGTGTTTGGCTGATATTGTATGATGATACACGTAACATTCCTTCAGGGTTCAGGAAGCGTCATCACGCCCACGTAGAACATTTTTTGTTCATAGTTTTATAGAAAAACCTCTAACCCTTCTCAGAATTTGGTAATCAATGGTATGTCTTTACATTTACCCGTGTTATCTTTGGGTTAAATTCTTATATATTGCTGTACTTTATCAAAATTATATATCGTGCTTGGCATTTATCATTGCTAATGTGGACATCTCGTTATTTCCAGAATGTATCGACTGTTACCAGTGTACGAACATTGAGAATCCGAACGACTGTCATTATGCCGTCACTTGTGCACAAGGGCAGGTAACTCTAATTTTATGAGTTCCTTAATTTTTTTTAATTATTACGGTTTTTTAGCTGTAAAAGGTTATTCGTAAATATAGTTTTAGTGACTTCTGGTATTTGTATTAATGTATGCTTGAGATAATGTTACTGAGAATTGGGGTATTCTATCTATGCCTATTTAAACAGCTTAGTGGATTTTCCTTCCGGTTGAAATAAGATTAAATATTTGGAAGCCATTATACATTCAGTTTGTTAAACCATGATAAAAATTCCCGCTTTAAATTTATCTTTCCTGATACACACTGGCAGAATTAGGAATAGGATATCAACAAATAAAAGAAAATGTCTTGTTTGTTGCTCTGACTGTAATGAGGAGAAATACAAATTATAATATGTTTGTCCGGTATATGATGACATCCTAAGTATATTCATTTAGAACTATTTTATTCAGACCTAGCGCTTAATCAAACTAAAATACTTTGGGATGAATACCATCATTCTTGCTTCCTTCTCATAAATAATTATTTCTTCAACAAATATTTTAAGTTATTAAGATATGTTAGCTTAGTCGTGTATAATCGGTTACAGAGGAATGCGTTCCTAGATAATTGAAGAATTAGGTATTACCTATCATTAAGAACAAAACAGACATTTTATTAAGACTTTTACAGTGTACATCGTCTACAACACATACATTTTTACATTTGAAACTGTAATAGCACCACCTGTATTAAGCGGCCAACCTGCATTTAGTAGCAGTTTACATCCTACTGACCGCTTATGACAGGTTTGACTATAAGCATTATATTGTAAACGTATAAGAATTATAGCATATACAGTATATTTGTGTTACAATCAATCGTAATTGTCGATGGAACTTGATCCAGACTTCAAAGAAATTTAACCATAAGTATAAAACGGCATCAAGCTGCACATCCACATGAGGTCATCAGCTTGGCGCCGTCGTCCATCACTGAATGTTTCCATTCTTTAAGCCAAGGACACCATCAGTACGGTGGATCAGTAGTGATTACTTATCACTGCCCCTCAGTGGATAGCTTCCAGCTCTCTTGGTCCCTCCTGAACCATATTCAGCTGGAGGCTTTCTCTGCTGACTGGGAACGCGATTTCACAGCAGCTTTCCTGTTCTATCCAACAATGCCAAGAGCACACAAAGTGGACCACACTGACTGAGCCGGGAACCCTCTGCACCCAGCTCCTACTGGAAACAACCATGCTTGCCACCCGCGGTCTGTGCACAGCTGTTTTAGCTCTGTGTATTTGGTCTTCTTTGTTTCATGTGTGGTAGGGCATCTCTCCTCCCAAGGAGCAGTGAGTTCGACCATGACGAGGCACTTTCGGACAGGTGAATGGATTACTATGTCTGATCTAAGAGTCTTCTGGACAACTGATGGGAAGTTCAATTTCTTGTCCAGGTCTGCGTCCAGAATCCAGTCTTGCGCCTGGTGTAGTACTCCTGTCCTCGTCCTGGTGCTTGAAGGGATTTGTTTGGTTCCTTCTCTCACGAATGGAATCAGCTCAACCTTCTTCGCCTAGCGGTGTTTCTTCTTTCGTTCCAACTCAATGATATGGGCGATCTCTCATATATTTAAATACAAAGAAATAGATTATGAGCCTATATTGATGGAATTGTGCCTGTCATTTTGAGTTATATTTAAGTATTTTATGTACATTTATTTTATTAAATGATTTCCCGAGTTTTGATTACATATATCACAGCGTTTCCTTGTCTATATTTATAAATAAATGTTTGATGACCTTTTTCAGGTCTGTTTCACAGATGTCATTTATAGTCAGTTCAAACTCGTTTACTCCCTCGGCTGCAGGCAAGCGGATGTAAGTCCAATTGTTTACGATAATCAGATTTTATAAGGCGATATTTGACATGATTCTAATTTAGAAAAGTGCCAAATTGTTGCTTACAAAGTGACAAATTAATCCTCAGCAGGTTATAACATTGACCTACTTATTGATTGGACAATAGTTGCTATCAATGACCCCATTCGCTCTTTAAGTCGAGCAAATAAAACACGTGAGGAATGGTGCAACTGTAAAATACTGTCTGGTCGTTGATTGGTTTAGATTTCCAGCCTTCAATTACATATTAAGCACATGACATTGGCATTGTACCATAATATTGTGGCTATAATTTGAGCTAACTACTGCCTCACTTTAGCTATCTTGAAGTTCGAAATACGTTTATAACAAAATTGAATTAAAGTTGAACTACGTCTACAAACGTTTTATATGCTTAACTAAGGTAAACTACGGTCAACTAAGAAATTCCCACACGTATGTGACCGTAAAATGTGACCACGGCTTTAGACAGGATCTACAATATGCCAATATTTCTTTTTATATTGGAAATGGTGCTTATGCTACTATATTTTTTCTTATTTTTCATTTTGATGAACCTAGATGATTCGTTTAATTTTAGAAGTTTTATACCTGGTGTATATATTTCTTCAATAATCCACATCCGCTTGTTTTCTGCAAGTTTTGCATACTGAAAAGTTTTTTTCAATTTTGACGTCTTATTGTCCTCTTATTGTTCAGCTTATATGATGATTAGTTAAAAGATGAATTAAATATTTCATCCCATCCATATGCTATTTAATTTATATTTCCTCTATTGCAGTATTAGAAAATAGATAGCGGTTGTAGAAATTTAGGGATCTTAAAGTTGGTCGATTACAACAGAGATGCAAATACATTTATGACCATTTAAATCCTGAAAATCATTTTCCCAGCGCTGTGTTGTCCACCTGCCGTCGTTATTTGGACGACGTTCGGGAGATGACGATACGCCCCTTTGCAGCGATTGTTGTACGAAGGACGTATGCAACAAACACATATGCGAGCATATCACTCCACGTATATATCTTGATATCAATAACATTATCTTCTCTCTCTCTCTCACTCTCTCCCTTTCTCTCTTTCTTTTGAATATCAATTTATGAGAAAAAAACAACAATGTTTTAGTTATTTCTCTCGTTGTTCGATAACATATTTCGGAATATAGAGTGGTCATTTATACGATGGGGCTGGAGGACGTTTTAATAAGTTTTTTTTTTCTTTTCTTTTTTTTCAAATTTTTAATTCTTTCAGATAGACACAAATGACAATTTTAAGATATGATAAGGTGAATTTTAACTATATAAAACACAACATGTTTAAAGTTTAAAAATATATTATATAAATGTTGCAATATGAACGAACGTTTATATTCTTTCCTTTTACTTTTGTGAATTCAGCTTGTATTGACAGCCCATCTGTAGACTGTCAATCCATCAAAGGGTTAATATGTGGCGAATTAAACACAGCAACAAAAGTATGTCCGAAAACATGCGGCCTCTGTCGTAAGCAATTTCTCTCTCTCTCTCTTTCTCTCTCTCTCAAAATATCTATTTTTTTCTACTACTTATGCATGTTTTGTCGTAAATATTAATACCTTAATCAGCACAATAACAAATATGCTACATGCATTGTGTATATGCTCACCGTCATGTCCATCCGCCTGTCTTTCATTCCGTCTGTCCATCAATTTCATATTTTGTCATGAGCACAGCTAAAAAACACTTGTTGGTTGGATATAGATATGGAACCGTCCTTCTGTCTGTCACCATTATGTAAATTTAAGCCCACATTCTTCAAAAACGGTGTTGAATACTAGATGACCCCTATTGATTTTTAGGCCACAAGGTTAAGGTCAAATTTATTTGAATGTGAAAATTAATTCCGATTGATAACTTGAGAACGTTTGAGTCCACATTCCCCATAATTGAGAGAGTGTTGGGTCATGACTACCTGAGACCCCAGTCGAGTTTTAGGTTATAGGGTTAAAGGTCAAGGCAGAAATGATTCTGAATGTGAAAATCGTTCCGATAGATATCTTGAGACCGCTTGAGCCTATAATTCTCAAACCTGATTAGGCACTTAACGATGTAAGTTAGTTGATCCTTATCGATTTTGCGATAACTAGGTCAAACGTCAAGATCACAGTGGCCTTGGGTGTGAAAAGTGCATCCGAACACTTGAGGCCACATTCCAAAAACACTAGTTAATTGATTTGATTTTGGCTCCTATTTTCAGCGAACTTCTGTCTGCAGTTTGTTTTTGTTTTGCTTATTGGCCATGTTTCTGACTGCGCATCCGGAGGAAGGGGGCCTGCGTGTCGTTCCAACATATTGTATCTTTTTTTTATTTATTTAGTTACTCGGTACTATCATATTTTTTTTTCTACGCACTCACCCTTAAGTTCCTCTAGTTTTACCTTCACTACTCTTATTCTTTCTGGCCTTTTCGCCTATGAAAATCAATGCACCTTCAAGTCTCTTACCAAGTTTTGCAATTTTTTGCCAATTACTTTGTCTTTGAACAGGGATCTCATTTTTTCCTCAGCTGCAGCTACGACAGCAGCCCCTTCGGCAGTCGTTAGAAAGTTCCAGGACTGTAAAGACATTCTGGACATGGAACGTAATGGTACCTATAGTAACGCTGAAATCCACCAATTGCACGTAATGAACAGGCCAATAAACGTGATCTGTGACATGGTCACACAGGGTGGAGGTTGGACGGTAAGGCCAGTTTCATAGATTAAATTTTAGACAGTAATTTTATCACAGGCTTAGGCATTCAGCACATCCCCATAATGGCATGCGGAGGCAATATAGATACAATAATATCAAACCTATTTCAACATTACATTATGATGTGTGTTTGTGATCAAATTTAGTTGTTTGTAGAAGCTCTTAACTCATTATATTTTTTTTTACTCTGTATAAAATCATTTTATATAACCACACACACACAATGTCTTCGATTATTATTTTTCAACATCATACATTTTTTTTTTCAAAAACATATTGCATAGAACTATATGAACTAAATGTATGATTAATACAAACTTTTTCACTTGATAGACAAAGTAACACGATATTTAGACAATATATGATAACGTTCAATAAAGCATAAAGTTTGAACGAATTAAACGAGGAAATGTGTTACAATGGTTCAGATTAATAGATCTCTACACATGTCGTTTACTAAGAAGGCGAGGAATTAAATGTTAAAAATCGTATGCAGCCAGCTTGTTTCGAATTGAAATTCAATAACGAAAAATGTCAAGAACTTTTGAATATTTTATAGAAAGGCCTAATTTTTCAATGAAATGTTGGATACGTTTTTATTCAAAATGGATGACAAATTTGTTAGAAACCAATCTTTCAATAAGGTATGCAAACACAGTATACAAACACCAAATAATAAAACAGCTATTATTTAAGGTCCCATGCATCATTTATGTTTTTTATTTATTTATTTTTAAATATTATTTATGTGTACTTCTATGTTGATGAGTCGCAAATTAGAACCGGTTTAGAGATTATCTAAGTACGCAAATTACGAAGCTGGTTATCAAACGCGGTTACGCAAGTCTAACCGTATTTGAGGGGTATTTATAACTGTTATTGTAAGAGATAATCTATGTTGATATGTCAATATAAACAAGAGTAATGTTGACATGGCCATCCCTCGCCAAATGCTTGATCTTTAAAAGTAGAATCATTCATTTTTTTTTTTTTAATTTAATAACGAAGACTGATATTTGAAGTGATTATAGACAATTATGATACCCATCTGAAGACCTACGTATTCCCCTATTTTTAGGTCTAAAGGTAAAATGTTAAGGTCACTATAACAAAAAATAAGCCTAAAAAGGGCAAGAACTCAAAATTATGAAGGGTAGAGTTATCCTTCTTGTGCATTGCGTTTCTCCTCAATGAGATCTATCCATATCTATCTATATCATGAATATTATCAAGGGTAGAGTTATCATTCTTATGTGCTGCACTTCTCAAGATATCTTAAATACTTTTTGACTTATGCTCCGGACAATGATTAAGCCTGAAAAAATAACAAAGGTCAATAACTCAAATAAAATGAAAGGTAGAGTTATCATTCTTGTGCATGGCCTTCCTAAATGAGGTCTTTCCACCTATGAAGTTTCAAGTTGATATCTCAAATACATACGGTGGGGGATAAAAATCGCAGGTGCCTGCGTAAACATGGGAATGTACTACTTGCGCATTCTTGACGCAATTTTAATTTTACTGTCAGCAGATATCCACTATTATCAGTTCATTTCGTTTTATTTTCAGACTATAATGAATAGATGGAGGAATTCGGTTTCATTCGATAGGACTTTTACAAATTATGTTGATGGATTTGGAGACGTGATCTCGGATTACTGGATAGGTATGGAATAGTATTATAAAAAAGTGCTGATAGTTAGAATTCTAAATATCAATCACCTATAAGAAAGAAGCATATATGGTACCCGGGAGATACGGTGGCATAAAGAGGACATGGAAGATATTTCTAAATCGCGTTCGCACTTGATAATTGTCGCATTCGCACGCAGTAGTCATTAATTATCGTGTGCGTACACGGTAGCTACTGGGTGTGTATCGCGGTGTTTATCTTGTGAGCACGCGGTAGTTATCACGTTCGCATGCAGTAGCTACGCGTTCACATGCAATACGTATCGCGAACGCACGCGATATAAAAAATATCCATGTCATTTTTAAGCCACCGTACAGAGTTATGGGTTTTCACGCACATTAATTATATGTTCAGCTCGACGCGTTTAAATACATTTTTTCAACGAAATATCGTGTAGCTCATAGCTTGACGAAGCAGCAGACATGTTAAGGGAATACCTCTACCATAAGCAACTTGTGTGTGACGTCATATGTTTTCAGCCCTACACATTGTGCTATAAATAGCAAAACTTTTCTGACAATCAGCATGACCAAAATATTGTTTTTAATATTTCATATGTCAGTTAAAATGAATGTAAAATCATACAAGACATACCTCGATAGAAAAACTAGTTATTGTTCAAAATATGTGACAATTTATGATATGATAATTGACAGATTGCGGTCTTTGAAGATGTCTGTATTTTGTTTCACTCTTTCCACATATTTGTACTTCGACGATTGTTGTGAATTAGACATAGAAGTTACCGGTTTATCGGTGAAAATAATTGTGCATGAAATCAAATTCCTTATATAAGCATTTTCTCACACCCACCAGACTTTCTAAAAGGAAAACTTACCAAAATGTCTTATAAATCATTGATTGAAAGTATGTCAAAACCGGAGAGATAAATATGTGTTTGGCTTTTTTTATGTATAATTACATTGTGAGTCTCGCATAAGGAGCAGTGTCAACATATTGTTTGTCAGTATGGCTTTGCAGGTATTAACAAATATATAAACATAACTGTAGCACCACTGTCAAATTAAATTAACCCGTAATATATATATACAGCCAACTCTCTTTATAACGGCGGTGTTTGTTTCAGTGAATTTTGCTGTTATAAAGAAATTGCCGTTGTAAAGAATTGAGATATAGAAGGATTATGCACTTTAGTTTTCCAGACTACTGCTGTTATAAAGAGGTTGCTGTTATAATGAATGCCGTTGTAAAGAGGTTTCACTGTATATAAGGAGACTGGGGTAGGTGGGGAAATGGTTGGAAATAATTATCTAAGCTACAAGTAAAATCAGAACACTCCTTCTGCAGGTCTAGATATGATGCATGAGCTGACCTCGGACGGTCGACAGTACGAGTTGATGGTGCACATGATGGACGACCAGGGGAAAACCTATGAGGAGAGGTATTCTCACTTCAGTGTCGGGCCAGGAGCGGAATACATACTGCACGTAGGGGGCTACAACGGAACGGCGGGTAGGACGTTCTATAGACCCATTACTTTTGCTCTACATTCTCTGAATATCTAGGATACATATTTGTTTTATCGAGGGTGTCGTCAAATTATCCATACCTGTCTTTCTGGTAATGTTATGTTTTCGAATATTTAGATTTTGAAAGTTATTATATTTGAAGATTTAAGACATTATTGTTTACAATTATTTAAATAGCTTTGAAATACTTTGTGTTATTTATACACCGGCTTCATAAATTGAACTTGGGATATAAAGGAGCCTCGCCTGTCCCGCTGTGCCCAGTATTATCAACCCTAAGTCAGTGTTGCTAGGATATTCACCTCTTTCAGTGATAGCTCTACATCATTTAAAAAAAAAAAAAAAAAAAAAAAAAAAGAATTATACTTGAAATGATAGAATTATTATTACTATTATGGATACATATACGCACATGCATTGATATGCTCCTCGCAAAGAAATTATTTTCATATTATGGGATAGATGAAAATGCCCCTGACGTATTGATATATCATTTTTTACAATTTAAGTCCAATTCATTTGAATACCCAAGACTGGCTGTCGACAGTTGCGCTGAAAGATAGGATAGAATAGCGTAGCTCTGGATATTGTTTTGATGAAAATTTCATAATCAATAATCTACTTAAGTATTTGGCAAGTATAAGTTTATCTCCCCCTAATTTAGTGATAAAGAATGTTCGATGTTTTGGGGATGAAAAAGAAAGTATGTTACGCTAATGTTTCAGTATCAGTGTCATCAACTCAGAATATCACCTTATATTACGTTGTTATAAGAATAAAAATATAAGAATTATTTTTTAGGTAATATACATGCATATTGAATAAATTTACATATACTAATCGATTATTTAAACGCCAAGTCCTGAAAAAATAGAACGAATATGTCAATTTATAGCAGAAACAATGGTTACCAAACGAAATTAAATGTTTCCTGTGTTTGATTTTCTGTTCACTACACACTTCTATATAACAAATTATGATAATTCTGTTTTGTTTGTGCACTGTCTTTGCCGTAAGTTCTTTCGTACATGGCCAAAGGAAGTATAGGCCAATATGCCAATTTTGATTTTTGCTTTATTTCAACTTTAGGTGACTCCCTGAGCGGCCATAACGGCCATGCTTTCACTACGATTGACAACGACCGGGACAGCAGCCTTGGCAACTGTGCACGGGTGAACCAGGGGGGTTGGTGGTTCCATAACTGTCAAGACTCGTGCTTAACGTGCCGCATGTTACCGCCGGGCACCATCGACTGTACCTCCATGTCTTGGAATACACTTAAGCGATGCACTGCACTAAAATCTGTCAAGATGATGATTCGTCCAATGTAGTGGAGTATACATATTTCAAGAACAGTTTCTTTGTTAAAAGTAAATATGCAAACGAATAATGTATTTGTTTATCTGGAAAAAAAAGAATAATCAACCGTCACTTCAATTAATTGTGTTCCGTATTTCATCACCATCACCATTATCGCCGTCGTCATCAACTTCCTCATTAATATAAATCCGATTATTATTGTGTTTTTCCTGTTTATTAAAATAATAATTATTATTTTGTTATATTTTATCATTATTAATATTATCATCGCTATAATTCTTCTTCTTATCACCATAATCATTTTTTAAATTATTTATAACAATATTAAAAGGTTGTTTTTTTTTTCAAAAGAAATACAGCTCTCATTGTTTACTTAATTGGCAAATGAACAGAGCTGCACATGAGAAGTTTGAAATTCGATATATCCGACCTAAATAAATTGAATGCATGATAGAATAAAGGTTCGTTTTAACAAGTGGTCAAATATAAAGAAAACGTGAGCCTAGCTTTTGTTAGGTCTAATTCGGAATACTCGTTTAATGTTTTGACTAGACAATAAAATAACGGGTGTGATGAAAATGGTAAGTGTTTTAATTTGCTTTTAAATTATATAAAAATAGTATTCAATGTTTTCTTTAAAAAAAAATAAGTTATGAAGAAGAGCAAGATATGAAAAGAAATATACAGTATATGTATATCGCCTATGTTAAACTTTGTAATCGATTTAAGTGACAGCCAGTAGGTATTTATTATTTAGTGTTCGACAAAGCAGTACCAAAATATCGTGAATTTGGTCAGTCAGTACCCAGGACCCAGAGACGTGGCTGGGTGGAATTCAGTACACGAAAAGAGGTTTACTTATGACCAAGCCACGATAGCAAAAGTTCTTTATATGCATTTAGTTTGTGGGGATTCACGAAAAACACGAAATAGTACTCTTCATGCTAGGTCGCCACGCAAAGCATACATGTAACATTATTTAATAAGCATCATATTTATGAAGAAATTAACTATTTGGAAATAAATAAATCTTTATTAAAGCCATCTAAAATCTGGTTCGAAATCCGCCAGCATTGCTAAGTGTTCATTTATAGGGCAGGAACACGTTACAAAATATCAACGTACGTTACCTCTGTGTGTGTGTTTGTGTTCTTATAATTGAAAAACATAGGTATGTTTAAGGAAAACAAGAGTGGTGAAAAACTCCCCTAAATATTTAAGTATTGTTTTACGGTGTTCTGATCGGGCCAGTTTAATCAAGGGACGACCCGATACGACCTAATTATGGCGTTGTCGCATGTTCAAAAAACATAAATATATATATGCGTGATTTAACAATCCTCGCGAGGATTTTATGGCGATAATTATCGGCTTAATCCTCGCATGTCTTTTTGTTAAATTTGTAAATTCTCGCGTGCTTTATTGCGTTGAGCTATTTTGACGAAAAACAACACCGGGCGACATAAGGCGCTAGGTTTTTACAATTACTCGCGATCTGATATTATATTATGTTATAGCATGGGTAACGAGGATGTATTTAGTTGTTTTTTTTTATTTTACCAAGCTACACGAATATTGCTTTACCATTAAAACCCCCGAACAGATTGAAAGATACTTTTTAGTATGAACATGCTTTCCGGTGTTGAGTGCTGCCGAAAACCGAATTATATAAACCGTGGCCTTATCTTCAAGTCATACAGGCATGCATGCATGTAGGCAACATGCAAACATGCATTTGATAAAAGTTTATGTACAATCACATAGTGACAGGAAATGGTCGCAAATTGGTGTATTTTGCAATTACACTTTCCGAGTCAAAATACGAATTATCAATAATTTATGCTATTAAACGTAGATATATTAGTTTTCGTTCCCTTTACTTAATGATAATTTCTTATCGGAATTTAGTCACTAGAAACTTTCCTCGTAAAAAATAGTCCTACGCGACAAAGCGCTCAATATTGTTACAAATCCTCGTGAGGATAATGTTTTTGGACATGCAAAAACACGATAATTATCGTGTTTGAGAGGCGAGGATCAGGATACCGTATTGGCCCGATCAGGAGCACTAATGTCTTGCAGATGTTGGTGGAATTGGAACCTGGCACGAATTCCACCAACAATACTTAGCGCTAAGTAATACTTAAATTCTCAAACTAGGTAGATACACATCCCGACATTACTATTTTATGAAATATTCAAGTACACAGCTAAGTTGTAAAGAATTATTACCTTAATAACTGACAATAACTGATAAGAAATGAAACATTTGGGTATTTTCATTAGAGAAACAAGACTAACGAAATTCGCCCTTAAGTATTTAAGTTTTACTTAACGTTATAAGGAATTCCAATCAACAAACAAAACATATCGAGAAAAGATTTCCTTCTGCAATGCATGTATCTTATTGAATATAACAACTTATATATTGAGTAGTATTAAGTTTAGTAAGTTCTTCGCCACTTTTGTTTTATTTCAATTGGAAAAAAATGGGGGCAATAAGCCACTGAAAGTAAATCTTCCTCTGTATAGGAATGATCTGCAAAGTAAGTTGGCAAGACATGGTAATAAATCTGACTAAAGAAAATACAGAATTTGGGCAGTCACATGACCGGTTAAATGAAGCAGACGCTCCATATACTGGCATTGCTAGCGTCTGCCGTGAAATGGCATGAATATGAATTTGTACTTGGCTAGGAAAAAACTTACTTGCAACAACTTCCGCCCGAGTTTGAAAGTATATCTTTAAATTTATTTTTGATAAGGACCTCATTTTATGCAGTGTTGGCGGTTCTTTCCCCGCCCCTTGCGTAGCTATTATCGCATTTCCGTCAAAGGGATCGTCATCACTATATACAAAACAAGGGAAACCACTCCCGATTGACCGAGACTGGTACCTTCTTCTGAAAAAAATGCCGATATCTTAGTCATTTATGAAAGTATATTTAAACATATATGGTCAATCTGGCGGTATACGACTATTGTAGTGATTTATGACTCATCTTTCGTGGAAAAATAGGATGTCTTGGCAAAAAGAAAAAAAAAGAAACTGGTTTACAAACCCATCTGTTGAGTGAAATTGAGGGTAATTAGACAAACAAGCATTAAATACATGAGGATTAACACAATGTTAAACAAGTTTTAGCTTACCAAACGTTCCGTCCAGAGCATTTCTAAACTATGAAGTGAAAGCTGTTTTTCAGCATATGCATATGGAAGGTTTAACCTTAGAGTACGAAGAGGACAAACTGTATTGCCATTTTGGTTAACTCTGGTTGCACATTTGCAAGTCAAAACTTTCGTAAGTTAATTTTTTTCTTTAAATTATGATAGCACAGGAAATGAAGCAAGTGCTTTTTAGGGCTAAGTTCAGTTTAGGATTGCATCGTGTTTTCTTTATCGGGACAACACGAAGCCGTAATTTAAACCTACGTGCACCTGCTAGACTGACACCCAATATTCGCCATTGATCCACTGTAGACTTAACAGAAAACCAGCACGTCATCATAAAAGCTAAAATGGCCGATAAAATGGCGGATTTTGATATCACGTGACTTCAGAATGGATCCCGTCTCATCGTGAGAATCATGAAGCACACGTATTACTGAGCGGATAAACATCTCATCAGGTGCTAATCTTATATTCGGCAAGTTGCGAGGAACACCTATAGATGTTCCTTCCCATGGGCTTTTACTACTTTTCACCTTAACCTTTTATAGCCCAATATTTAATTCTAACCCATATTTACGAATAAATAACTACTACAGTCAATGTATTAACTCTTCTATATTCATAAAACCAAAAAGTAAACATGATTTGATTGCACTGTGGTCATGATCATGATCAAGTCATGATCCTATTTACAAGATGTTCCAATAACAAATATTTTGATGCAATAACGGGTCCAGTAAAACCAAATGATATCCTAATGATGAGTTATTACAGTTCAAACGTAGGTTATTCATCTAATTATACACGGCAATACCAACAAAATCATTTCATTTCGGAAAGCGAGTTTCTAAAGCGTATTGCTTAAAACGGATTATACAACGAAAAAAAAAAAAAAAAAAAAAAAAAAAAAAAACACACACACACACAATTAAAAAAAAAGTAAGTATAAATTTAAGTGTTTACATCTGGATTTATCAAGCTTCAACAGACCATTTCACTCCGAAAGACATTAACCTACGTAAATCAACGAGCACATCCCGAACACCTTATCTGGTGTATAAGTGCACAAATTGTTCAGTGGGATATAAACATACATTTGATATTTTTTACCAGTCACTGATTGGTCAAATAAAATCAGCGAATTATACGGAATATTGCCGACCCTCTGGTGAAATGGTCGATGTTGAGCAGAAGATGGGCGACAGCGGAATCGTCTTAAGTTCAAAGACATCATCCCTAGTGATGTGATGGTGAGGAAATGTGGCCTTCCCTTTTTCAGAACAACAAAGAAAACAACCAAACTTGCAAATCGGAAAAAAAAATGATGATCGGCTACTTAAAAATGTATTTTGTGCATAGGAGCATTGACCTGAGTAAAAGGTTTACAGTACAAAAGAAAATTCTTTAGGAAGGTCTTAGACAACGTAGACGGATAACACGCTAATGTCACTGATTCCAGCCTTAATATTAGCCTTTAGTGTATATTCTCTTAGGGACTTGACTCATATGAAAACTGTATGTCGACGCACTAAATGATAAATAACAAAATGATGCATCTGATCAATCGCTCTCATATTGTTGATGTTTATTGACAATATTTTTTCGTCTGATAAAACGGGTTGTCTGCGGCGTCACTCACAATGTTGTTCAAATTTCGCATTCTCTCTCATGCTATTTCCCTGTACGCGCATGATGATTAATGGTCTAAAAGGTCTGTCTACGCATAACCATTCTAACATGTATTTCTGGGATTATTAACTTGAAATTTACCTTAAATTCGTCCGAAAATTTTGAGAATGAGTGAGCGTTGATGTTGTATTAGTGTAAAAGTTGTTGTTTTGAATTTGCTGTCGCGGCGACAGTATTTTAGTCACACATAGAGACGTCCAGATAATAACAGGTTGAGGAAGACTCCGAATGCACATGGCATCAAGGTAGAACCATTTACCCACCTACCTTCCGCAAGTCAACCGGAAGATTTAACCTCATGAAAAATCCAAATGCACAGACCGGGAATCGAACCCACAACGTGAGGACTAACTGATAAAATGTAAATTTTCGAAGAAAAATATAATATAAAACAGATTTATTACAAACATTCTCGTTTTATTTGACTTTTCTATTATCAATCAGACACAAGGGGCGTAAATCATACAAGAAAGAAACTCTTAAATGCCATGAGTTATTTCCCTTGGAGATGCAGTTATTAATATATTGCAGGATGATGCTGATGAAGATGAGACTCTGGATGAATTGAACGAGTCAGAGACAAAATGTAGGTCACACATTTTTATAAAGTATTATACATGTATTTACAATTAAATCGCTTTTTCCTATACAGTTATGGCGTTTTGTAATTCATTTAAAGAAGATTAAATGGTGTTTTTTTTTTTTTTTTTTTTTTTTGCTTTAAAGTTTAAACTTGATTATTTTACACAGATTACGAAGTTCTCATTAATAAATTGTTTAACATATATCACTCTCGGTGGCTCTGGAGCGGCGTTTGTGATAATTATTGTGGGAGGAAACAGG